>CM074288.1:21439009-21716509 GCA_037194245.1 Opsariichthys bidens
TATTTCTACCGAAAACTAGCTTAATGTTAAAGCACTCAGGCTGATAGTGGCCTGTAGAAAGATCTGATGTAGACCGATCCGCACTGCTTCACTGATCATTGACATTCAGTCCGAGACGCCGCTCACAGGCATACGCCTCGCTCGCCCCTTTACACATTCATTCCCTCCATTTCTTTTCCTTACATTTCCGGGCCAGCTCTAGTAAGGCTGACAGCAGTGGAGGAACCATCTTAAAACGCTCTCTCAGCTCACGTTAGGCTACAGACTTTCTAGAAGACAGATGGAGGACATTGTTTTGGATCGTGACAGAAACAGATCCCTCTGACACTATGCAGCTGTGTCACTAACGACGCTTGATTAGGCATGCACTCATTAGGAAGTGCCACGCCCCATCAGACAGAGATAAATCTCTCTCTTTTTCTAACAACTACATGCATTTCAATGATTTTTTTTTCAGCTTCAGGAAAAAAGTCATGCTTTTAAGGGCCTCCAAAAAAATTAGGCGACCGTAAAACTCTTATTTGTGACATAAAAAGGTATTTTGTCAGAATGCATGGCTGTTTTTGAATTCCCATCAAAGGAGTAAAGATGATATTTACAGCTAGATATATATATACATACACACATGTACACACACACATATATATGTACACATACACACACATGTACAAACACACACATACATATGTACACACACACACACACACACATATATATGTACACATACACACACATATATATATGTACACATACACACACATATATATATGTACACATACACACACATGTACACACACATGTACACACACACACACACATATATATGTACACATACACACACATGTACACACACACACATACATATGTACACACACACACACACACATATATATGTACACATACACACACATATATATATGTACACATACACACACATGTACACACACATGTACACACACACACACACATATATATGTACACATACACACACATGTACACACACACACATACATATGTACACACACACACACACACATATATATGTACACATACACACACATATATATATGTACACATACACACACACACACATATATATGTACACATACACACACATATATATATGTACACATACACACACATATATATATGTACACATACACACACACACACATACATATGTACACACACACATACACACACATATATATGTACACATACACACACATATATATATGTACACATACACACACACACACATATATATGTACACATACACACACATATATATATATGTACACATACACACACATATATATATGTACACATACACACACATATATATGTACACATACACACACATATATATGTACACATACACACACATATATATATGTACACATACACACACATGTACACACACATGTACACACACACACACATATATATGTACACATACACACACATGTACACACACACACATATATATGTACACATACACACACATGTACAAACACACACATATATATGTACACATACACACACATGTATAAACACACACATACAAATGTACACACACATGTACACACACACACATATATATGTACACATACACACACATATATATGTACACATACACACACATATATATATGTACACATACACACATGTACACACACATGTACACACACACACACATATATATGTACACATACACACACATGTACACACACACACATATATATGTACACATACACACACATGTACAAACACACACATATATATGTACACATACACACACATGTATAAACACACACATACAAATGTACACACACACACACACACACACATATATATGTACACATACACACACATATATATGTACACATACACACACATATATATATGTACACATACACACACATGTACACACACATGTACACACACACACACATATATATATGTACACATACACACACATGTACACACACACATATATATGTACACATACACACACACATGTACACACACACACATATATATGTACACATACACACACATATATACATACACACACGTACACACACACACATGTACACACACACACATATATATGTACACATACACACACATGTACACACACACACATAAATATGTACACATACACACACATGTACACACACACATGTACACACACACACATATATACATACACACACATGTACACACACACACATATATATGTACACACACATCTATATGTACACATACACACACATATAGCACACACACACACACACACCACACACACACCACACACCACACACACAACACCACACACACAACACAACACACAACACACACATACATACACACACACACACACAATACAACACATAATTATGATATCTAATCACAGGGGGTGTAATATTGGCCACATATATGTACAATATTCACCAAATATTGGCTAAAACACACACATCAGAAATATGCCCAGTACACCGTAAATAATGAAAAATAGTCATTACAAACATATTCAAAATATCATGGAATGATATAATGAAGTTGTTATTGTCAACTGAACTATTAAAGTCGTCATTTTTTTTTTCTCCTGTGAAAGAAAATTTCTTCAAGCCTTAAAATAACTTGAATGTAACTCGACACCCTCGCCTCATTTAATATATGCTGATCGATGAATATTAAAATGAGCCCCGCCTCCACTTAGCTCAAAGATCCACTCCATCAACTTACCGAGATAAACGCTGCACAATCACTTTTTACAATGTCGAACACATAACGGTAATTATTATGATGAGCCTAATAATAAGTAAAAAGCAAAAAGGCTCATCATAATAATTACCGTCATGCGTCTCTGACGTTGTAAAAAAATGATACCATTGTGTATTAAGTTGAGTGGATCTCTGAGCTCGTGCGAGTGGAGGCGGGGCTAATTAGCATATTCATAGATCCGTGTGTGCATATTAAATGAGGCAAGGGTGTAGAGTTACATTCAAGCTATTTTAAGGCATGAAGAAATTTTTCACAGGAAAAAAAATGTTTAAATGTGTCATTTGGTGATCAAAGATGAGTTTTAAGGGATAAAATTATTATATTTATTATATAATTATTATTAGCTACAGGGAGACTTTAATCTAAATATTAGATGAGCTTAAATTTGAAATTAGAAACTATCCAATAATGACAAACGCACAAATAATCACAAATACTCAACTGAAATTATAAACAACAATTCAAATGTCATTAAATACTATAATAGTACATACTGTAATTAATGCTTAAATAACAGATTGTCCAACAAACGGGCCGCTAACCTTTCATATCAATTGTGAACGAACCAGAATAAAATCTGCAAACTTCCAAGAGTTCAGAAATGATTCTCATTATGTTTTTCCTTATATGATAATCGAGCACCACCTAATGAATGAAACATGCAAATGAGTCAGGTCATGTGACATTACAATAAAACAATAGCACACTACAGTTTGAACGGTGTAACATACAGTACAGCAGAAAAAACTTTAGTTTCTAAAAGAAATGAATACTTTTATTCAGCAAGGGCACATTAAATTGATCAAAAGTGACAAAAAATGTCATATAAACACCGACAATAATCATAAATGTTTCTTGAGCATCAAATCATCACATCAGAATGGATCATGTGACTCTGGAGTAATGATGCTAAAAAATACAGCTTTGATCACACATATAAATTATATTTTTAAATATATTCGCACAGAAAATAGTTTTTCGAGTTTGCAATAATATATCGCAATATTTTTGATTTTACTGCATTTTTAATCCAATGAATGCAGCCTTGGTGAGCAGGAGAGACGCCCAAACCAGTAGTGTACTTCAGCATTTACTGTACCATTCACTGCATAATGCTAATATTCCATTCCTTGGATTCCTCAGTATTCAATTGTGCAATGTGGAAAATGACTTCACATATGAGATTATTCCCTGACGGTGAACTCAAGCTTCAGCCGAAGAGGATGCAGGTGTACAAATCCCTTCATAACTGCTGTGCCCCTGTTCATATCGCATTTCTGCAAAATCCCATGATACAGTCGGAATGCGGTTTTCTAGTAACACAGAAAAGCCAGAGTGAAGGCTTGTGTGTGTGTGTGTGTGTGTGTGTGGACTCATGTCTGTAGGGTAGGAGAAGTCTTGCCTGCAGTGTTCTGCATATTAAGAATGACTCATGATACTTGTAAGAAATTGGCCCAAAGCTGGACGCCAACAACCACTACAAACCAACACTGGCACAAATAAAGGTCAACGAGAGAAGGAGAAAGAAAGATGAGACAAAACCGCAGAACTGAGTTCATGCTGTAAATATGGAGAACAAACACAAATAGGATCTGAATTAAAATTAGAGCTTTGATCGCGCTCTTATTGTACTAATGCTGGCAGACAGGAAATCAGCCTGGATGTACTGCTAACAGCATGATTTCATTTTTTTTTTTTTACAGTTTGTGAAACATTCTGTACATTTCAAACTATACGCTACATTTTTTTTTTCATCTTTTGTCATGTGATCTCACTAAGTTGAGTTTTTTTCAGTTTGTGGCGTGCAGATAAAATAAATAAACAAATAATGTGAAACATTTCACGTTTTTTGTCACAGTTTTTAATTTAGCAGATGGCGTCCAAAAATAATTGAAAAATATGTGAAATGGTACTGCAAAAATAATGTTTTTTGTCAGTATTTTATTTTACTAAGTGGCGTCCAAACATAATAATACTAATAACAACAACAACAATAAATAAATCCATATTTCAAACTGTAGTATGCTACAGTTAAATGTATTTTAATTTTGATTTAAATAATATATAAAACATTATATTAATAAATAGTCTGTAAAAAGAGTCTGACAAAAATAAACATTTCGTTTTGTCAGTATTTAATTTAGCAAGTGTTGTCCAAATATAACAACAAAAATAAATAAAATAAAAAATAAAGTGAATAAATAAACAAATAAATGAATAAATAAATAAATATTATGTAAAAATCTAACATTTCAAACTGTTGTATCCTACGTTTTCAATTTAGCAGTTAATAATAATAATAATAATAATAATAAATAAATGAATATTATGTGAAATGGTATTGTAAAAATAATGTTTTTTTGTCAGTATTTTATTTTACTAAGTGGCATCCAAACATAATAATACTAATAACAACAACAATAAATAAATCAATATTTCAAACTGTAGTATGCTACAGTTAAATATGTTTTAATTTCGATTAAAATAATGTATAAAACATTATATTAATAAATAGTCTGTAAAAAGAGTATGACAAAAATAAACATTTCGTTTTTGTCAGTATTTAATTTAGCAAGTGTTGTCCAAATATAACAACAAAAATAAATAAAATAAAAAATAAAGTGAATAAATAAACAAACAAATGAATAAATAAATAAATAAATATTATGTAAAAATCTAACATTTCAAACTGTTGTATCCTACGTTTTCAATTTAGCAAGTAGTGTCCAAATATAATAATAATAATAATAATAAATAAATGAATATTATGTGAAATGGTATTGTAAAAATAAACATTTCAAACTGAATGTTTTTTGTCAGTATTTTATTTTACTAAGTGGCGTCCAAACATAATAATACTAATAACAACAACAACAATAAATAAATCAATATTTCAAACTGTAGTATGCTACAGTTAAATATGTTTTAATTTTGATTTAAATAATGTATAAAACATTATATTAATAAATAGTCTGTAAAAAGAGTCTGACAAAAATAAACATTTCGTTTTTGTCAGTATTTAATTTAGCAAGTGGTGTCCAGATACAATAAAAAAAAATAAAGATAAACAAACAAACAAATAAATAAATACTATGTAAAAGGTACTTCAAAAATAAATAAGTATTCTACATTTTTAATTTAGCAAGTGGTGTCCAAATAGATTTATATTTATATATAGTATGTAAAAATAGACTGGCAGAAATAAATATTTCAAACTGCATTCTACATTTTTGTCAGTATTTAATTTAATTAAAAAATAAAATAAAATAAAAAAATAAAGTGAATAAATAAACAAACAAATGAATAAATAAATAAATATTATGTAAAAAGCTACCATTTCAAACTGTTGTATCCTATGTTTTCAATTTAGCAAGTAGTGTCCAAATATAATAATAATAATAATAATAATAAATAATGGATATTATGTTAAATGGTATTGTTTCAAATTGAAGTATGCTGCATTTTTGTCACATGATCTCACTATTTTGAGTTTTTAATTAAGTCTTGGAAGTCTGATGAGTCATAAAAAAAGCAAAAGTCTTTAAATGATGTCCTTATTTCATATTTCCAATTAATTTTCACACTGGAAATGAGTCCATTCAAGTGCAGTATATCTCAGCTGGATATTCCACATCTGCAGACTGCGTATTTGCATAGTACACGGTCTGCACAGAATTAGTATGAGTAGTGTGCTTCGGTAAACAGAGCCAAAGCAAAGCAGCTTGAGAATAAATTCCACTAGTCTCAGTCTCTACGAGCCTCTGAGTTTGTGTTTCTGAGCGACGTGTGTGTAAATGACGGCGAGTCTGCAGACCTGCGTCATGCGTGCTGTGTTGAGAGGGCAGGATCTCCAGTTTGGTGAGCTCTGAGGAGCTGGACAGGAGCTGCTGAGCCTCCATCAGAGAGCAGTGCTCTGTGCTCATGCCATCTATAGCCAGGAGAATATCTCCTACATGCAAAGCTCCGCATCTGAGAAAAAGAGAGAAAGACGGCAAGGTGAGAAAGTCATTCACAGCATGTGGAGCGAAGCAAGAAACAGTGAGGGTGAAAACGCGTGAGTCACGGCAGACGGGAAGGTGCGAGGTGAAAAAGAAAGAAGAGGATCGATAAACAGGTTTATTTTAAGAAGAGTTATGCGAGAATACTTTGGGTTCAATTGACGCAATTGACCCTTCAGTTTGATTGACAGGCGATCTGACCGATCATAACCCCGAATCTGCCATTATGTCCGACAAAGCGGTCAGGTGGAGTTGGTGAACTTGAATCACGTCTTGAAACAACATTCCTTCTGATGTTCATTCAAGTTTATTTGATGCTATAAATGAACTAGAGATGTTCGAGGAGCTGCACGACACGTTAAAGACACACTAGACGCCATTTATTGATTAAACTTCTTACTATATATTAAATATGAAACTGTTTCATACGTTGTCAGCGTCCTCTTTGCTCTGCACTGCGTGAGAACATGATGTGTGGCGTGAGAGCGGACATAGCAACAGTAACTAAAGGGGGCGGGTCTTTGCGAAGCGTCGATTGCGAGTTAAAAAGTCCGAAATGTAAGACTCACAATTCTGACTTTATCTCTCGGAAGAGCAAGTTTATCGCGAGATAAAAAGCCGTCATTTTATTCAGTGGTGGAAACAAGCTTCCAATAAAACATATCATGGTTTTTTATGGATTTGTGTATGCGAATATTTTCATGCATTGTCGGTTCTAAACTTGTGTAGTTGTGTTTGCTCACCTGTCCGCGACACTAGCAGGCTTGATTTTCTGGATTGTAATGACCTGCTTGTTCCTGTAGAGGGAGGTAGTGAGACTGAGTCCCAGCACTGATCCCGCGGCGCGCGCGATGTCCACCTGCAGCGGCCCGGAGGACTTCTGGACTGAGTCTGAGACGAGGCCGAACCAGAACCAGAGGAGGTATTTCATGGGTAATTGAGAAATTAGGGCGAGAAGGAAACCACTGAGCTTGTGTTCATTCTGGAAAACGGTAATACTGTTAAATATTTTTTACAATTTCTATTTTAAAATGTAATTGACCCTTCGCCAGCAGTTTGATTGACAGGCGATCCGACCAATCGTAACCCCGAATCCGGCATTTTGTCCGTCAAAGCGGTCAGGGGAGTTAGTAGATGAACGTTGATGAACTTGAACTTGAAGAATTGTGTGTCCTCACGTCTCCCTTACAAAAAAGAACTGCAGTATATTGAAGTAGAACTGCAGTACCAAGTAGTTTAACTGCCGTTTAATGAAGCACAACCATAGATTTGCAGTATAATGAAGTATAGTCACAGTAAAACTGTAGTATAAGTACAGCTGCAGTAACTGAAAGTTGCATGAAGTATAAAAACAGTATAACCGCAGTTGTATTTTACTAGTACTTTAGATGTATTGCAGTATAGTTGTACTCCAGTAAAACTACAGACATTTTAGGTTACACTGCAATACTGCAGTTTTTTCGTGTCCAAAAAAACTGCATTTTTCTATATGTAACAAAAACTGTAGTATTACTTCTAAAAAAACGGCAGTAATCCTTTGTAAGGGCTACGTCGGCATTCGTGGGCGGGGCTTAAGCTTTTGCGACGTCACTAAATCTAGAATATTCGAATGCCTTATGCTCATGATTTATGGGGATTAAAAAAAGACATTTTACCATTAATGATGCTTTATTAACAAAATTCGGGAGGAACACGTTCAAGTGATCTAACTAATCATCACATCACTCCAACCAGCTGTCATTAATCCGCAATCAGCATGAGCAGAAACCTATATATATATATATATCGATGCAGTCGACTCACCCACGCTTTTGGACAGTTTCAGCATCCCTCCACTTTCTCAACCAGAATACGGGGGGAGTACTCTGGGCTCGGGCCAAATACCGAGCTCAGAGCCCTCTCTTCGCACAGCACGCCGAATATGCATACTAATATCCCTATCTGATTATTTGTAAGTGTGAACTCGTGAATAGGGTGGTTGTGAACACACACTGCCGACACATTTACATTTCATTTTTTTCATTTTTCATCATTTAGCAGACGCTTTTATCCAAAGCGACTTACAAGGGGAGCAATTAGGGGTTTCATGCCTTGCTCAAGGGCACTTTAGTCATGGTATCGAAGGTGGAGAGAGTGCTGTTCATTCACAATCCCCACTTTCAATTCCTGCCGGTGTGGGAATCGAACCAGCAACCTTCTGATTACAAGCCCGACTCCCTTCCACCACGACTACCTACGAATTTGAGAGCATGCTGATTTAAAATACAAAATTTGACTACCCACATATTCAAACGGCATGTAAAAGTGAATTTTGCATAATATGCTCCGATCACAGCGATCTCAATGGTGTTTCGTCTCTCCTACGGGAATCTGGAGGGGAAGCGGAATATGTTTCTACTCTAATTAAGGCCACATGAGAGTATCTGTGCACAAGTGTGTGTGTCGGCGTGCACGTGTGCATCTGTGTGTCCGCTCACCCATGACCATGATGTCGTACTCGATGAGGAAGAAAGCCTCCTGGCTGCTCTGCATGATCAGGGTCAGAGCGTCAGCATGTTTCTGTCTGTTCACGGCAACACCGTTCACGCTCAGCACACGGTCGCCCGCTCGCAAGGTTCCCTCTCTGACGGACGGGGAAACGCGGAGAGACGTGCGGAAACACAAAAAGACAGCAGCGGGGATGAGACGTGAATGCAGACGTCGACCTTAAAATAAAAGCATCCTTTTGTATGAACGATAAGCACTGTGGAATTGCGATGCTAATCTGATTCGGTTTAAAGCATTAAGTTGACTTTTTATATGCATGCGTGTTTCATCTGCTTGTGTGTGAGCTTCAGGCTGTGTTCTACCCTTCTCACTCATTCTAATGTCATCAGCCTATGCTTCAGTTAACATGTGTGCCTCCAGAACAAGCTTACAGGGTACAACGATTACACACACACACACACACACATATATATATATATATATATATATATAGCATGCTCTCATAAACGTACATAAAAAACACATTACATCTCACAAACAGACACAGTCAAAACTCCATTACGAAATTCAGGGTTGGGGAGTAACGAAATACAAGTAACGTATTTAAAATGCAACATTTGAGTCGCTGTATTTCCTTTTAAATGGGTGGTAATCAGATTACAGTTCCATCTGAAAAGTGTTTTAGATTACCAAAGTGATTACTTTGAGTTTTAATGTCATTTAAACAGCGATTGGTGATTCTCTGACTCTGACCGTCTGAAAAAGACGAGTTCAGTTTCATGTTTTCGGCTGTTTTCATGTTTTGTGAGTCATTTTATTATTCACTCGTCACTGCGACTTTTTCTCACAATTTGTTTTTCCCTCTTTTTCTCAGAATTGCGAGATTTAAACTCACAATTGCAAGTTATAAAGTCAGAATTGGGAGATATGAACTTGCAATACTGACTTTTTTTCTTGCAATTGTGAATTTAGTGTGTGAGTTAAATGTCATAATTCTGACTTTTCTCAATATTTTGAGTTTATATCTCATAATTCTGACTTTATAACTCACAATTGCAACTTTATATCACACAATCCTGAGGGAAAAAGTCAGGATTGTGAGATAAAAACTCGCAATGACCTTTTTTTGTGTTTGTTCCACACTTATTAGTATTCCAAAGTATTCTAAAGTATTTAGATTAGTAATGTAACGAAATACGTTACAAATGACTTTTTAAAGTGTATATTTTGTAATCTGTAGCGAAATACATTTTAAAAGTGACCTACCCAGCCCTGATGAAATTAAATACACAAATAACCAAGGCGAATGCATTCAGACGGCACTGATGTGACACACACACACACACACAGACGCAGAACTTCATGATGATTCAGACATTGTGTTAATAAGCGGAGATGTTCTAAAGGGCCTCTCTTTCTGGTATAAGCGCGTCTCACACACACAGAGATTTGAGTCATCGCGGTCTCACCTGTCTGCGGGTCCGCCGGGCCTGACGTAGGTCACCACTAGAGGTCGAGCCTTATGCCAGTCCTCATGAAAGCCCCCTGAAAGCATGTGAAACGCACACCTGACATGCCAACTCCATCGCCTTTAGTAATAGCAATAAAGCGCAGCAGAACGGACGCACACACCACCTGCCGCCCTTGAGAGTCAAACAAATGCTCTTAAATAACTAGTTCCAAGCTGTTGATTGCATATCACATATCTCACAGATTTCGGATGTTGGTTAAAGGATTAGTTCCCTTCAGAATTCAAATATCTTTATAATTTACTTTCCTCCATGTCATCCAATTTGTTTATGTCTTTCTTTCCTCAGTCGAAAAGAAATGAAGGTTTTTGAGGAAAACACTCCAGGATTTTTCTCCATATAGTGGACTTCAATGGGGTTCAACAGGTTCAAATGTCAGTTTCAGTGCTGCTTCAAAGACTCTACATGATCCCAGACGAGGAATAAGAGTCTGATCTAGGCCATTTTCTATAAAAAGGTTAAAAATATATACTTTTTAACCACAATTGCACTGCACTGCTCTGCCACGGTCCACACACTACATAATCACGTTGGAAAGGTCACGCATGACGTAGGTGGTAGTACCGCGGTAGATCTCATTTTCTCCTCCAACTTCAAAATCATCCGACATTTTGTAAAGGATGTTAGAATTTGCACGTTCGTTTTGTAAACACTTCCGCCTACGTCACGCGTGACCTTTCCAACGCGATTACATAATGCGTGGAGCATCACAGAGCAGTGCAAGATGAGCATTTGAGGTTAAAAAGTATATTTTTATTACTTTTTAAAAACAAAAAAATACAGATTATTTCTCTAGACTCTTATTCCTCGTCTGGGATCATGTAGAGTCTTTGAAGCTGCACTGAAACTGACATTTGAACCTGTTGAACCCCATTGAAGTCCACTATATGGAGAAAAATCCTGGAATGTTTTCCTCAAAAACCTTCATTTCTTTTCCACTGAAGAAACAAATTGGATGACATGAGGGCGAGTGAATTATCAGGAAATGTGAATTGTGAAGTGAACTAATCCTTTAATGTTCACATGACATGTAGGTAAACAAATGGACCTTTTTCTAGGCGTCTCAGAAGTGGACGTTGTCAAAGTTGGGTAAACTTCTATAGCAGTGAATGGGAGACGACAGCAAAATATAATTTTTATATTTGCATTTGTTCTAATAGCAAAAGAAAAGCGGCGATAGTGTTTCCATGGCTTTCCAAAATAGGGACAAATACAGAGAGACACATATGTGAAATTTGCAGTCATTCCTTCAGTTATTATTTTAGAAACACCCTCGCATCATTCATTTACTGCCAAGGTAATATAGGATTATACATTTTTCAAAAACATTTTAATATAAAAATATAAAAACCTTCACTAGATTTGCAATGTTGATGGAGACACGTCATCGCAGTCTGGGAAAAAAAATGTTAGCAAATGTTTTATGTAGTTTTTTTTCATGATTTATCGAATTTAATTATTTGGGGGGGGGGGGGAAACTACAGTTCCCTCATGAAATCCAGTTGTATTAAACCTGGAATATTCTTTCAAAATATAATCGCAAGTCATTGGTGTATTTTCCCTCAGTTTTAAGGTCATAACAATTGAAATATTAACGTAAAGACATTTCAGATTTCTAGACTTGAATCTTGAAATTAATCGCAAAATATGAAGCGGCACGACTGTTTTCAACATCGATAACAATCATAAATGTTTCTCTCGCATCAAATCATCATATCAGCTTGATTTCTGAAGGATCATGGAGTAATGATGCTGAAAATGCAGAGTTTTTTGGTATTTTTGATCAAAAATAAATGTGAATTTCTTGATGATTTAATGCATTATTAGCACAAACCTAACCATGGATGATTTTTTTGTGATATAATTTCAAATAACAAGCCACCACTGATGTATTGTTCCTCGGTTTTAGGGTCATAACATCGATTAAAACGTCAAAACACATGAAATATTAATGTAAAGACAAATCAAGGTGTCATTCAGTACCTCTCAGAACGAAGCCAAAGCTGTTCCCTTCTTTTTCCAAGCACACTTCGATGGTTTTGGAGATGACGCTGCAGGGATTGCTGGGAGCTAAACGCACAGAGAACAGCTTGTACACACTGAAAATCTACAAATATTTACTTTCACAGGACTATAAGCACTAATGCCACAATATAATTGTCACATATTACTTGAGGCTCATATATTCAGTATTGTTGTGATCAGGTACTTTGATATTTATACAAATCAGAATGATCATGTGACTCTGAAGACTCACAGGAATAAATGACATTTTTAAATATATATATAAAAAAATTGAACATTTTAAATTGCCTTCTTTTACTGTGTTCTTGATCAAATACCGTACCGAACGGAGGCAGCTCGTATTCCACCTCCAGCACGACTCGCTCGCCGATGTTCTTCAGCATGCTGATGATCTCATCGTGTCTGAGCTTGGACAGGTTTATCCCGTTCACTGACTTTATGTAGTCGCCGACATTGAGCTGGTCACTCCTGCCACACAGACACACACATATGGAAGATTGAACATGCATAGAAGATTCTTAAAGAAAACAATGACAATTCAGTCCCGTAAGATCTTCGTTCATCTTCAGAACACACATGAAGATGTTTTTGATGAATTCTGATGGTCTATTGACATCAAGATAATGAACATTTTGATACTAAAACATATTTAAAACAGGTCATGTGACTACAGTGGTTCAACTTTAATATTATGAAGCGACGAGAATATTTTTTGTGCGCCAAAAAAACTAAATAACGACTTTATTCAACAATATCTCTTCCGTGAACACTTGATCCCCTCATAAAAAAAAAACAAAAAAACCTTTCCTTCCCTTTTCCCTTCCTCCTCTAGCTTATGGTACTGAGCAATGTATGAAGCTTGTATTGTGAGCACTTCCTGTGTTATTCGCCAATTCATGAAGATTCGCTTGTTTGTTTTCCTCACTTGTAAGTCGCTTTGGATAAAAGCGTCCGCTAAATGACTAAATGTAAATGTAAATGTATATCTAGTGATGGTCCATTTCAAAACACTGATTCATGAAGCTTTACGAATCTTTTGATTCGAATCTTTTGATTCGAATCAGTGATTCGGTTCGTGTATCAAACTACCAAAATCACGTGAACTATTGAAATTGCGACTCATTCATGACATAACGAAGCCTCGTTTACTGAAATCATGTGACTTTGGCGCTCCGATTCACTGATTCGAATCAAAAGATTCATGAAGCTTCATGAATCAGTGTTTTGAAATCGACCATCACTAGATGTTGTTGAAAAGACGCTATTTTGTTTTTTTGGTGCACAAGAAGTATTCTTGTTGCTTTATAATGTTATTAAAACCCATATGAAATATTTCAAATATGTTTTAGTGTCTTTCTGGTCATTGAAAGCGTTCATTACCTTGATGTCAGTAGAGACTCACTGAACCGTCGGATTTCATCAAGAAGATGAACGAAGAATGACATGAGAGTGAGAAAATAAAATAGTCATTTTTGGGTGAACGAAACCTTTAAGTTTCTGATGTATCTGTCTGGGCAACAAGTTTACAGATGGAAGTAATTTTATGAATGTATGCTTTTTTTTATTATATTACATGATTCTTTTATAATAGCTCAAACAGTTGTGCACGTAGCAATGGCAAGATCAGGGTTCAATTCCCAGGGAATGCAAAAAAGTGTCCTGAATACAATAAGTCGCTTTGGATAAAAGCATCTAAATGTTTCAAGCGATGATACGGGCCACTTTAATAGTATGAAACCTACATTTAGTAGGTCTTTTAAGGAACGTCAGTTAATTCGTCTAGGCACACAAGGGGCTCCCATCACCACAGCTGTTTGTGAAGAGTATGTTTTAACCATATATTTCAAATCGCTTATAAGATCTGACAACATTAGTCATTTCAAATTATAGTAAACAACTACACAAAACTTCAAAAACAAGTGGCTGTTTTAACTAAAAGGCTTTCATTCCATCAGTCGTCATATTAAGCATCACAATTTTCCCCATATACTGTTTCTCATAGGACAAATATACAAGCAGAACATATACTACAATTCAAAATTTGGGATTTATTTTTTTTTTTTAAAGAAAGTAACACCTTTTTAAATAAGCAAGAACGCATGTCGATGCAGACTAATTCAGCTTTGCATCATAGGAATAAATTACATTATAAAATTTATTCAAATACAAAAAGTTATTTTAAATTGTAATAATATTTAGCAATATTATGAAGCTGAAAATTCATCATTGCATCAAAGGAATAAATTCATTATAAAATATATTTAAATAGAAAAAGTTATTTTAAATTGTAATATATTTAGCAATATTATGAAGCTGAAAATTCATCATTGCATCACAGGAATAAATTCATTATAAAATATATTTAAATAGAAAACAGTTATTTTAAATTGTAATAATATTTAGCAATATTATGAAGCTGAAAATTCATTATTGCATCACAGGAATATATTCATTATAAAATATATTCAAATAGGAAAAAGTCATTTTAAATTGTAATAATATTTTAAATTGTAATAATATTTAGCAATATTATGAAGTTGAAAATTCATCATTGCATCAAAGGAATAAATTCATTATAAAATATATTTAAATAGGAAAAAGTTATTTTAAATTGTAATAATATTTAGAAATATTATGAAACTGAAAATCCAGCTTTGCATCACAGGAATAAATTCATTATAAAATATATTTAAATAGAAAACAGTTATTTTAAATTGTAATGATATTTAGCAATATTATGAAGCTGAAAATTCATCATTGCATCACAGGAATAAATTCATTACAAAATATATTCAAATAGGAAAAAGTTATTTTAAATTGTAATAATATTTAGCAATATTATGAAGCTGAAAATTCATCTGCATCACATGAATAAACTCATTATAAAATATATTCAAATAAAAAAAAACAGTTATTTTAAATTGTAATATATTTAGCAATATTACGAAGCTGAAAATTCATCATTGCATTAAAGGAATAAATTCCTTATAAAATATATTTAAATAGAAAACAGTTATTTTAAATTGTAATAATATTTAGCAATATTAAGAAGCTGAAAATTCATCATTGCATCACAGGAATATATTCATTATAAAATATATTTAAATAGAAAACAGTTATTTTAAATTGTAATATATTTAGCAATATTATGAAGCTGAAAATTCATCATTGCATCACAGGAATAAATTCATTACAAAATATATTCACATAGAAAACAGTTATTTTAAATTGTATTAATATTTCACAGTATTACTGCATTACTGTATTTTGATCAAATAAATGCAAACGAGCATAAGCGACTTCTTTCAAAATCTGTCGTCAGATATCTGTCAACAGCCGTGTATAAAAAGCTACACTTATCAGATTGCTGTAGCCTTGAACTCTTTCATTCACAGATCTAAATGCGAAGCACAATATCAAATCCATATAACACTAACATGTAAATTCATCCCAATACTGCATCCGCTGCAGAAAGGTGCATGTGTGTGTGTTGCGCAGCAGGTACCTGTGTTGTTGAGTGTGTACATGTGTGATGTAAGCAGAGCTGACTCCTCAGAAGCTAATTTAAGCCGCTGCTGTCACCCAGCGCTGAGATTTTGCCCATAAGCATCGCACTAACTGAGACAACGGCACACGCTTGGAACCGACACAATGACGGCACACACAAAAGCACTTAATTTGCATGTGAGCACACAACCAAAGGCAAAGCCAAACACATCATTTTGTGATTCTGCATAATTACGCAGTGGAGTTAAACAGCATTAACACACGTACTAATTACAAGCTCGCACATCTGCGCTAGACCGTGATAAGCTGATAATGTATAAACATTAGCTGTCAACTCAATCGCAGAGTCACAAGGTTGATATCACCTGGCTGCAACACTGCATTCAGGAATATGCACATCAATCCTGCGGCTGCCTACAGGTCAGCACAACCATTCAGCTACAATCTTCCTCGTGTGTGTGTGTGTGTGTGTGTGACAGAAAGAGAGCGGTCACGTTAGGACTGCGTCAGCCTGTCACACGAGAGGCTGATGTGATGGAGCAGCCCACATCCTGAGGTTAAAGAGCTGTGTGAGTAAACATGGGGCAGCGCACACACTACACCACTGCTATTTTACTATCTTACTATTATAGTTTTTATTCACATTCTGCATAGCTTGCACCGACCGAAGATTTATTTTTTATTTTTTTATCTTATTTATTTTATATATATATATATATATATATATAATATATATATATATATATATATATATATATATATATATATAAATAAGACTATAAAAAATTAAAGGATTAAAAGTGATTTAATTTATTTTTTATTTTATTTATTTTTTATTTATATATATATATATATATATATATATTATATATATATATATATATATATATATGACTAAAAAATTTAAAGGATTAAAAGGGATTTAATTTATTATTTTTTATTTTATTTATTTTTATATATATATAAGACTATAAAAAATTATAGGATTAAAAGGGATTAAAAGGAATAAAGAAGACATATGAGGTTTTGTAGCGTATAGTTATGAAGGTACTTAAAGGCACAATATGTAAGATTTTTGGATTAAAATATCCACTAGAACGGCGTTATATCTTTTGTTGACGTGTGTACTTACATAATCCCAAATGTTATTCCGAGACTTTTTAAATCCAGAGAAATAATCAATTTTAACCAGGACCGTGTAATGCGTCACCCATCAATGACATCATCCACGCATCACCCTCGATTCCCGGTTTTATTTTGCAGAAAGCATGGAAACACCGAAGCTGCTTTAATATATGATGTGTTTTATTAGAGAGGCGAGCAACTTTTTGGATACATTAATAGACAGAAAACTAATATAGCTCAACACGTTTAGTCTCAGATCTCGTTTTCTTTATTTTGCATGTTTTTACCGTGACGAATAACGATCTATCTTACTGCAAAGCAGCCGCCGAGCGAACACAGAGTAGCATTAGAACAACTTTCAACACACAAACGTATCTAATATGATAAACAGCGCTGTTTTACCCCACATACGCTTGACCGGAAGAAGCGGCGACTGTGTCAAAATAAAAGCCCTGCTGCTCTTGAGCCGCGTGTCGCGCTCAATCTCAATCGCTCGTTCAGCTCCGACGGCTTTCAGCCACACCGCGCTTCACATTACAGTAATGTTAATAAATCTTTAATACATTAGCTCATTACTTTTACATCGGCGGTAAACGTGAAGACAACACCTCCCATGATTCTGCGAAATCAAGGCTTCATCAAGCTAATAATTACATATTGTGCCTTTAAACTGTTTGCAAGTATTATTTTACTGAAAAATATGCACACATTCACTCTTATTAATTCCATTCCCATAAATTTTGCAGCTTTATTGCGTTAGAATTTGTAGTTTCCCTTTCAGGTGCAAAATTTATGGGTGGAGGGTATTTAAATTAATCAAGCATGTGATTTACTAAGGTTTGAGCTAGTCAATTGACTGGTATTTGTGCCATTATTTTTAAAAAAAGCATGTATTAAACCAGCTCTTGGTTATTATAGAAATTATCTGGCTGCGCAAAACTTTTCCACTCCCCTCTGCGCTTTTATATTATTGCACTCACACTAATTTGCCCTATTTAGTACATCTGGCCAATAGAAGATTAACATCTAAGATATCGATTTTTTTAATAAGAGGACCATCCAAGCGACTCGATTGAGTCGATAGTCCAAAGAGCAACAACCTTCAAGAAATGAATTTGGAGGTCGAGTCGCTGATCAGCAGGTGTGTGTGTTTCTCACCGGGCCGCGAGACCTCCTGGTCTTAGGTTTGACACTCTCGGCTTGCCTTCCTTGTCACAACCTCCGGAGATCGTGAGGCCGAGACTGCTGCCCTCTTTTTTAATGAGTTCCACGGTTGTCACACCTCTCTGCTCATCTGCGCATACACAAACACACACAATAAACACACATGCAGCAGCACACAGACATCGCAGCAGGTAACCCACCCGCGGCCCTGCGGAGACGCTTGTGTAACCATGCATTGTGACATGGAACTCCGATTCATTTAACCATTTCATGAAGGACAGATGGTAGTATTGCTATGGCAAGCCCTTTTGACTTTTATTCATTTTCAGGATATATCAAGAATTAGATTTCCACTAGTATAAACTATAATTGTTGATATCAAGAATTGTATTTTCACTAGTGAAATCTCGCCATAGGCTGCCATTCAAATTCAATTGTTGATATCAAGAATTCATTTCTTACTAGTTGAAATTCCAGTTTCACAGATCAGGAATACAATTCTTACTAGTAACAATGCAGAAATTACATTGTTACAATTTCTACTATAGTAAAAATATTAATTTCTGATATCTAAAACGGCTTTCTTACTGGTAACAACCACATTCATGATATCAGAAATGAACATTATTACTAGTAAGAATTGTATTCCTGATCTGTGAAACTGGAATTTCTACTAGTAAGAAATGAATTCTTGATATCAACAATTGAATTTGAATGGCAGCCGATGGGGAGATTTCACTAGTGAAAATACAATTCTTGATATCAACAATTATAGTTTTTACTAGTGAAAATATAATTGTTTCATATCCTGAAAATGAATAAAAGTCAAAATGGCTTGCCATAGTACTGTCATTTATACGGTATGGGAACAAATAAGGGTGATTTTCACAAACCATGTCCATGTCCAGGATTTTACTGAGACAAAAGTACTATTCGTGTATGAGTGTGTGTGTGTGTGTGTATTCCCTACGTTACGGGGACCAAATGTCCCCACAAGTATAGTAATACTAGTAAATTTTGATCTTGTGGAGACATTTTTTTGGTCCCCATGAGGAAACAAGCTTATAAATCATGCAGAATTATCTTTTTGAAAATCTAAAATAGCAGAACATTTTCTGTGATGGGTAGGTTTAGGGGTAGGGGGACAGAATGTACAGTTTGTACAGTATAAAAACCATTACGCCTATGCAATGTCCCCATAAAACATGAAAACACAACGTGTGTGTGAGGACTACAGTTCAAAAGTTTGGGTCGTCATTCTAATATGCTGATTTGCTGCTCAAGAAGCATCTCTGATTATTATCAATGTAGAAAACCGTTGAGTTGATTCATATTTTAGTGGAAACCATGATATATATTTTCATAGAAATCTTTTGTAACAAAGTAAAGGTTTTTATTGTCACTTTTGATCAATTTAACATCCTTGCTGAATAATGTCTTTAAGAAAATTCTTACTGTTAGTGTGTATATTTTATTAATGAGAAGAATATTAGTGCATCGGTAATTCTTTGTCACAAATAACACGATATATTCACAAGAATACATATTTCCTTAAATGACCACAAATACTATATGTGACTTAAGAAAAATAGAAATAATTTTCTCATTACAGTTAAGGAGGAATCTCTAATCATTGTGACAGAATAAAGACAAATTGTTCGATAGCTTTTATGAACAGTTATGCTTTTTATGAAAAATGTAGTGGTTTTATATATATATATATATATATATATATATATATATATATATATATAAAACCAATACACTCTTCATATTCACTTTAATAACAAAAATGTATTTGTATGAACATCAGTTGATAAAATAAAATGTATTAATTATTTAGAATTTTTTTGTCTCAAACAAAAACCACAAGTATTTAGTTAAAGAAAATAGAATAAATTTCCACTCGTGACGGTTATGAGGACACCATTAAGCATTTAGGCATCTATTCCGTATGAAAAGATGAGGAAAAATTATTCAGTTTTAAGATGCAATCACGCGCGCTCATTACCGCTGTTGAATATCTACAGCGTCTGATAGTGAGTGTCAGTGCGGTGAATCAGTAGAGACAAACGAACTGACAAGATTCCTCGCAAGCCCAACGGATAAAAAGAAAAGAACAGAGAGAGAGCGACCGAGGGGTACAGCAGCGGTCCGAACACATCAAATATCAGCATTATCGCAGACGAACAGTCTCTTCACCTTAAGGTACGAGACGCTGCATGTGTGCCGAGGCTCGCGGAAGCTTGAGGCTCCTTCCTAAAGAGTCTCAAGGGCCGAACGCACATCTGATACAGAGCAGGGGTTCATGTGGAGCATTAAAGAGATAGTTCACCCAAAAGCCTCAAGCCTTCCAACGTATATATATATAACTTTCAGCCAAACGCAATCTGAGTTACATAAAAAAAATATTCTCCAAGCTTTATAATGGGAGTGAATGGAACTCTAGATTTCGAAGCCCCAAAAAAGCGCATCCATCCGTCATAAAAGTAATCCATACGGCTCCAGGAGGTTAATAAATGCCTTCTGAAGCAAAGCGATGAGTTTTTGCAAGAAAAATATAACTTTATAAACTAGAATCACTGGTAGAGTTTAGATTTTCTGCCCGAGCCCGAACTTGACCGATATTTCCCGCCACTATCCTCGGGCCGGGACGGGCCCTTTGGTGTTTTATTAAATCATTATTTTAGCATATTAGCATATATCATATTTATTGTTTTTCATAGCCTTTAGCCTCCTTGTTAGAGCGTCCGACTCCCATGCTGGAAGACCTGGGTTTGAGGCCCGCTCAGAGCGGGTCGAGTAGGACCCGGGTAGAGGGGTTACGTTGGTGCCGTGACCCGGATGGGAGTGAGGCTTAGCTAGTAGTTGCTGTGCGAGTAAACCTCACTCCTCTGACCTCAAGAGACGCTCCAGCAACAGACGCAGCCTTTAGCCTCCTTGTTAGAGCGTCTGACTCCCATGCCGGAAGACCCGGGTTCGAGGCCCGCTCAGAGCGGGTCGAGTAGGACCCGGGTAGAGGGGTTACATATATATAATACTACAACTAAGTAACAAATGCGGACAACTTTGAACAAGTTAGACTAGTAAAAGAAATACTAAATGCAGTCACGTGTCATTCTCCACTTGCAGTCTCACACGAATCACACCGGGCAGCCGTATTGTGTAGCTTACATGCAACATGGAGCTTCAACAAGTAAAGAAACAATAAAAACAGGATAATTAACTTTGAGAAAGTTTGGAGGAAAGTCGGCGGTATGGAACCATTTCAGCACCGTCTTCGATAATAGCACAACCAGGCCAGATCGTTTCAGATGTCCTTGTAAAAGGCCTGAAGATCGAATTTTATCTTCCACAGGGTCAAGACATTAGGGTTTTGTAGCCTACTGAAAGCGAAACTAAAATCGTCGGAGTGTTTAAGTGCTATAGCCTACAAATAAACTTGACGTGCCTGAAGACTAATAACAAATAGCCTGAATTTGAAGTAAAAATGTATATCCGTCCTACAATGTTTTTTCTACTTTACCACAGCAAAGGATGTGAATGGGTAGCCTATAATAGACTTAATTATAAGGAAACGAAAGGAAGAAACGTTTATAATCCCCTGCGAAAATGTGTGGGATACGAGTGAAGATTTGGAAGGGGAAAAAAACTTAACGGCCCACATATAAAAAAAATGGTCGGGTGTAAATCGGGTTCGGGCTTATAATTACAGTTAAGGTGCGTTCACACTTGTCATGTTTGGTTCGATTAAAACGAACCCTGGTGCGATTGCGGTTCGTATGTGAACGCTGCCATCCGAACCAAACAAGCGGACCAACACCGCTAAAAACATGGGTCTCGGTCCGCTTCCAAACGAACTCTGGTGCGGTTCGATTGATATATGAACGCGACATGGACCAAAGATGTGACGCTACAAGTCAGCTGATTTGACGACGCGGAAAGATCGAATTATCCAAAATGAGTCGAGGGCAAACGTGGAGCTTCTGTTTCTGCAAACAACGGAGGAAATCCTGCTGCTGTTTTGAATGTTTTGAACATTTTATGAGCTCTTCGTGAGTTCTCAGCTGGTAAAAATAAAGCATATTGTGACGAGCAGGGCGGGCGAGAGCCGTGAGGGAACGGCTCGAGGCCGGTGACGTGAGAGATAATGAGCGTCAGCTGCGCGCTACACCGGTCTCGTGTCTCTCACGGAGGAGCTCCGGAAGCATAAAAGAGGAGCGACGACAGTGAAGGACGACAGAGGACCAGGCCTGGACTTTATGTTGTGTTTTATTTTGTTTGTGTGGGCGGCAGTCGCCGTGAGGAACTGCCGCCCTTTTACTTTCGTTTTATTGTTTGGTTATTTTATGATTAATAGTTGTTGAATGTTCGCCGGTTCCTGCCTCCTTCTTCCCATATTTACGAACTGTGTTACACATATGTACACGTATAAAATGATGGCGTTTAATCCAGAACACAGCGTTGTTTTGAACGTTCGGTAAGCGAGCTCCGTCATGAAATATATGACATAAAAGCCGACCAATCAGGTCGTGACCGTGTCCCTACGCCTTTGGTTCGGTAACTTAAGGTTCGCTGTTAAAAATGCCAGTGTGAACGCTAAGCGGACCAGGACTATATGTTTTGTTTTTGTGTTTTGGACCAAACGAACCAAACCAACCGAACTACAAGTGTGTCACACAACGTGCATGGGCTTGGGTAGGGCCCGATCTAAGCTCTAATCACTGGCTTCTTCCGTCTAGTTCCCGCGGAAGAGCGACCTCTGACCCAGTTCACATGCCAACTTACCAGCGAGACTGCTCCTCTTGGTGAGGCCGCTACTGTCGCTCGCCGCGTCTTTACTTCCCTTCGTGTATGGGACATCATCTGAAACACAAAACGATCAAATAAATTATAAATGCATTTACTGAATAATCAGACATGGACTGATCGTCGTTTTTTGATAACATTTAGAACTCTGAATTCGACCAAGTCAACATGAAACCGCGTTCGCAACCCATTTGACTTATTTCAGAGTGAAGCAATAAAGTAAATGTTTACTTCTGGAACTTTGTGTATATCTCGTAAGTCCTATCCTATGTTTTTGTTATTGAATATCCTGTTTCACTTGGAAAGGCACATTATGGAAGCATGGGTTGTGAAAACGGTTTTACTTTAACTCGCACGCCTGAGAATAAACGTCAGAATTATCGTCTTCATTGTTTGCGAACCCCGTAAAGTCGAAATTGTAGGACTTAACACAACCGTTCAAAAGTTTGGAGTTTTTGAGACATGCCTCTTCTGTATTTATTGGATCAAAACTACAGTAAAAAGAGTAATATTGTGAAATATTGTTACAATTTAAAATAACTGTTTTTGGTTTTTTTGATGAATTCTTTTAAAATCATTTATTTGAACTATAAATCCTTTGTAGTTACTGTCACTTTTGATCAATTTAATGCACCCCTGTTGATTAAAAGTGTTCAATTCTTTAAAAACATATATTACTGACCCCATAATTTTGAAAAGTAATGTAATAGCAGCACTTAATTAGGGGTCAATTATGATTTCTACTGTACCCGTTAGTTTTCTTATTATTCTTCATCCCCAATGGGAGTCAATGGCAGCCCTATGAACAGAACATGGGAAAATGATGAAATTTGGCACAAATGTAGAGATGGTAATAAATATTGATTTGACCAATTTTGGAGTCTCTAGGACCAACTCTATAGCGCCACCACCAGTTCAAAATTCACTTTTCTAAAAGGTTATAACTTTGATCTAGAAAAATGAAATATAATTTGGCTTTTTCCTCTGATCACATTCAACATCTTACATTAAAACTCCATCCATTACAGTAGTGGCTGTTTTGAAAAGTACAGTATTCCGCTTTTTCTTCTCCATTCTTAAAAACATTGGCTCAGATGATGACCGAGCCATACAGAAATGACCGAACAGGTTTTTTAAATTCATCTTTGTTCAAAAGTTGTGAAGATGCGAACTTAATGAGGTCAACCCGAAATTGCTTCAGAGGCTGTATCTCAGCCAAACTTCGAGCAATCGAAGTGATCGGAAGAACCATTGGGCCCCATTTTAAATTTTGTCATGAATTGCAATATCTTATAAACGGTACGACATATCGGCACAAAATTCAGTAGGTATCATCAGCAGCATCTCCTGAAGGTACCTGAGAAGGTTGAACACAGCGCCACCTAGTGTTCCAGAGATACGTTGTTTTTTGGGGGGAATTGTTTTGCAAAAACGCTTGAAACTTTTGTAAACATAGTTCAAAATTTGTATTTCCATGGTTTATGAAGAAAGAGAAAATATCTAATTTGTCATTTTGCCATATTGAAGCAAATAAAAAACAGTTTTCGCTACTCCTCCAATTCTTTTCCCAATTTTGTCCAAAACCGGCTCAGATGATCTTTGGACCGAGCCAAGCAGAAATGAACAGATAACGTTCCTGAGAAAAAAATTCTCCAAACTTGACCCTGCTTGTGTGTTGTTGTCTTATTTGCCATTCTTTTTAAACTTGGCTCTTCGTCTATCAAGTTAACCGTAAACTACATTAAGTTAGCTCATCATGATAATCTGATATAAATATTAAGCAATGCTCATTCATGAGGTGCCTGGTCGAAATTGACAAGAATAAGAACTTGATATAGAGGCAATTTGTGTGCAACTTAAAAATATCCTGAGGTTAACCATTCATAAATCTCCTTTTGGTCCATAAATATGCTTCAGTTGCCCTTTAGGCCAAAAGGCTAAACAAACAAACATCAGCCAGACCGTTTGTTTAAGAGGTCAAAGGCTCAAAACATCACACCATGGCTTTAACGGTCAACAGACACACATCGACGCTTATTCAAAATCAGCACTTGTTATATAACTCTCACACACACGGCATCATCTCTGAAAGTCACAGCAGAGGAAAACTGCCATTATGGGTCAGGATAACTCAATTTTCCAAGTCTATTAAAACTCTGAAACTAATTTGGAGCAAGCCACTCCGACGGCCCGGGCTGTGTTGACACCAATCCTGATGTAGGTTAAACGGATGATGTTCTAACAATGCAAATGGAAGCTCAGGGCCTATTTTCAGAGTCGGGCTTTTATTTATAGAGGCCACAGCGGCCCCAGTTGTCACCCCTCGCTCAGCTCTGAACAGGCTTTTCCACATGGCACAGGATTAAATTAATAAATGAGTGGGTCTCCTCTACCCTGGCCCAATACGTAGAGTAGACAACTGCACCAAAGCGGACCCTAAACAGGGCCCGGGACGACAACCTGCAGAATGACAGATGATTAAAGAAAATGTACGATGAAGAAGAATCATTGGAACTAAAACATCATTAAAAAAAATACAAATAAACATTTTTTGAGCATCGAATCAGCATTTCAGAATGATTTCTGAAGGATCATGTGACACTGAAGACTGGAGTGATGATGATGCTGAAAACCCAATTAAATTTAATTATATTTTTTAAATATATTCAAATATAAAGTAGCTATTTGAAATTATAATACATTTTCGATATTTACTGTACATATGTGTCTTGTACAGTCAACGAAATGCTGGGTTCTTCTTCACATACGACAAAAAATAATTTATATTCATCACATATTTTCCTCGGAGTATAACGTAAATACCGTGGTATATGAATGGTAATCATGTAAGTACCATAAAATATCAACTGATACCACAGCAGTACATTTTTTGAAAGGGTGATCTTGATATCTAAAGAAGGTGGGCGTAAAAAATAACTCACCAACTAAATGAATTTGCCTTTTGTAAAAGTTTGTAGAACTTTTATCTCACAAGGACGACTTAATCCTAGAAGTGACAGTAAAGACATTTGTATCAAAAGATGAATTCTGTTCTTTTGCGGGAAAAGGAAATGTTTCCACAAACATATGAAGCAGCACAACTGTTTTCAATATTGATATTAATGAAGGGTCATGTGACACTGAAGACTGGAGTAATGATGCTGAACATTCAGCTTTGAAATATAACATCCTCAATATTTTACAGTGTAATAATATTTCACAATTATTACTGTTTGCTCAAATAAATGCGAGACTTCCTTTAAAAAAAAAACAAAAAAAACAATCTTCCCGACCCCAATTTTATACCAAATGAAATGAAAAAGATTTGGAAAAATGATCGACATGACTCACCGTTATGGTTGCGACCCTCTCTCCTAAATCCACACAGCATCATGGGAATGTCACAATTCCATTCTGCCACACAACAGTGTAGGAACTAACTAAACTGACCGCTTGTTAAAGCGCACACCAGCAAATTAACATATTAAACTATCCGATCAGGCCACATGACATGAGTAACTTCCTCAGAGACGCTCGTACAGGATGAAGCAATAAAACAAAATCCCTGAGGAAGACAAGCAGACTGGATGAATCCATTCAGCGTAGAAGACTCAGATCTCACGTGGTTTTATCTCTATCTCTACAAATCCATGAAGATCACCTGCGAGGAACACACGAGTGACCGTAAGAGTGTAACGCATGAGCGAGTGACTGAAAAACTATGTTGCATGGATTATTCCTAAAACATTCCAATCTGCTCTTTCTTCCTCTGGTCAGTCCGCACATGCAACCAGTCTCCAGTCAGTCATCCGTAACACATGTGATCCGCTCGCACAGACTCAGCCCTGGGTTTTCTGAAGCAGATGGTAGTTTATCCAGCGATGACAGCGCTGCAGTATGGGAACATATCCCGAACGCTCCAGTGCTTCAGCCCTGGACAGAATCTCTCCTCACCTCCCTCCTTTCTGCCGCTCCTCCCTCACTTTTTGAGCTTCTTACTCTTCACACGTGCTCTTCCTTCCTGCATTGGCCTATTAATCATCTCCGTTCACACACACACATACACACACACACACACACACACAGTCTTGCCCGAGAGTATCTTCCAAGCTAATGTAGACACAAATATTAAATGCACAGCCAAACCCCCTCACTACTCTCTCAGCCCCACGTGCCTCACGCACAAACACTTCCTCCTCCCTCTCTGTCTGTCTCCCTCTCACGTGCCCCGTTCTCCTTCTTTTAGCAGCTGAGCTTCTAGTGTGAAACAGCCCTGGCAACATTTTACCATCCTGACAAGGATGTAGGCTATCACGGTTTCCAAAAAACATTAAGCAGCACAACTGGTTACAATATTGCTAATAATCACACACGTCTCTTGCGCAGCAAAATCAGCATTTTAGAAGGATCTGGAGTAATGATGCTGAAAATCACAGAAATAAATTACATTTTGAAATATATTCTAATATGAAATAGTTATTTGTAATTAGAATAATATTTCACAATATTTCTGATTTTTTTTTGATCAGCCTTGATGAGCAGAAAAGACATTCAGGACCCCATTTAGGTTATAGTTTCACTGAACTGATCAAATCACCGTAATCAAGAACAAAAATGATGCACTTTTTATATTTAAGATATGATATATAGATATCAGATGTGTAAGTGGAATAATTGACAGTATTATAAAAAATAATGCACACCCGAGGTGGTCATTACACCTCATTATTTTTCAATAATTCAATGGTCTGGAGTCAGTTGAGCCTTCGCCGGCAGTTTGATTGACAGGCGATCTGACCAATCATAACCCTGAATCCTCCATTTTGTCCGACAAAGCGGTCAGGGGAATTAGTAGATTAACGTTGGTCAACTTGAAAAGTTGTGTGTCCTCACGCCTTGAAAAAACACTGTAATGAATTACTGTAAAAATTACAGCATTATTTTACAGCCGTTGGCTGTTGTTTAATAATACAGCATATTGCTGTAAACTGCAATGCATTCTGGGGTCACGTGTTGGTTTGACTCAAATTTACAGAATGTTGCTGTAAAATGACCCTTCGAAATTAAAAAAAAATACAGTTATTTACTGTAATCAGGAATACATTTAATTACAGTAACACTACTGTAAATTTTACAGTAACTGGCTGGCAACCCTGCTGCCAGTATTATACTGTAAAATTTACAGTAATTTTTTAACAGTGAACATTCCTTCTGATGTTCATTCATGTTTATTTGATGCTATAAATGAACTAGTATGAAGAGATGACAGCGACACATTAAAGACACACTAGACGCTATTTATTGATTAAACTTCTTTAAAAAATTACAATATATTAAATATGAAACTGTTTCACATCAAAAGTAACCTGACATTCAAGTTTTACGAATCGAATCGCGTATAAACTGCAAAACAGTCACGCGAACTATTGAAATTTTGAATCACTTATGACGTTGGCGCTCTGATTCACTGATTCGAAAGATTCGCAAAGCTTCACGAATCAGTGTTTTGAAATCGTCCATCACCGCTATTTTGTTTTTTCGGAGCACAAAAAGTATTCTCGTCTCTTTATAATATTAAAGTTGAACCACTGTAGTCACATGACCTGTTTTAAATATGTTTTAGTATCATAGTGTTCATTATCTTGATGAGACTCACTGAACGGTCGGATTTCATCAAAAATATCTTCATTTGTGTTCAGAAGATGAACGAAGATCTTACGGGAGTAGAACGACACGAGGGCGAGGAATTAATGACTGAATTGTCATTTTTGGGTGAGAGAGAGAAGCGAATCCATGAGTCTGTGAATCTCTGAACACTCACGTGACTCTCAAGTGTTGTTCGGCAGCTGCGTCTCTACAAGCAAAACTGCAAATGTATCTGTAAGTTTTGGTTCTTTTTTCTGTTGTAGGCTGTAAGGCCCTTTGAAATACCCACTCAAGCGATGTGATACGGCCAAAACCTGCCGGGAACTACTTTAGCCGTGCGTTTCCCTGAAAATAATTGACCTTAGAATGTTCGTCAGCCAATCAGATTCAAGCATTCAGCATAATTAGCAATAATGACTGATCCCCTTTTCCCTTACTTAAATGGTATTAGACCTTAGAATCAAACTCATGCATCATTTTCCTTCATATTATGCAAAGAAAGAAAGGGAAAAGCAAGCCTATGTGAAATCGCTCTCAAATTTCCCTTTTTGGCGTTGGTGGGGCTATTTTGTCTCGACAGCCGCATGTGTTTGTGAGAGACGAAGAACACCTGTCTCACTCATCAAAACATTCCACACATTCTCCTCTCTGTTACACCGAAATAAGCTCCTTCCCCAACAACAGATGACGCACAACACGTACAAAACATTCAACAGGCCACACTGGCAATCTACATTTTTGTATTCTGCAGTTTAACATCAGTTATGATCACTATTTATTTTTTTTTAAGATAAAACGGTAACACTTTATTTTACAGTGCCATCGTTACATGTATTTACTATAGTAAATTATGCATTATTACAAGTAACTATCCCTAAACCAAACCCTCACTGTAACTCTATAGTAAGTACATGGAGTTAATTAATAGTACGCTGTACTTATTTGAGTAATTACAATGTAACTACGGCACTGTAAAATAAAGTGTAACCGATAAAAAGATATTGATAAAACAACATTTTTTTAATGCGTCTGAAAGAGTTTCTTGTGCTACATTTCTTATCATAAATACAGTTAAGAAGTAATACTGTGAAATATTATTAAATTAAAAAGATTTCTGAAGGATCACGTGGAGGAGAAATGACGCTTTACCATCAGAGGAATAAATTACATTGTAAAATACATTAAAATAGCAAACAGTTCTTTTATCATATTTCACAATATTACAGTTTTTACTGTATTTTTGATCAAATAAATGCAGCTTTAATGAGCTGGCAGTGTATAGTTCAATATATGAGCACATATATGCTCAAAATCTATTGTTTTGGAAGAGATGAATTGTCTGTACAGTGGCCCTAAACGGTACATGCCCACAAATTAAACTTTAAAAATGTTATTACATTATATATATATATATATATAAAACATAAAGATGCATTTATCAAACCATTGTTTTTGGCTAACATATTTTGTCAATTATGTATATAAAATTACACCATGAAAACCTGACATGACTTATGTAAATACAATAATTTATTTTTAAATGGTTTTTTTTTGTTAATTTTTTTGCATTAATTGTATTTAATAATTGTGTGTATAAGTATATATACACACATATAAATATACATTATATATATATATATATATATATACATATAAATATACTGTATATGAATATATAGTTTTATATTTTATTCAATATTAACATTAAATACTAAAAATTTGATGTTTTAATAAAAAATTACTAAAAGAATATTACTGATGTAAAAATGAAAAATAGCTATATATACACATATTCATATACATTATATATATATGTATACATACATACACTGTATATGAATATATAGTATTATATTATATTGAATATTAACGTTAAATACTAAAAATGATATGTTTTAATAATAAAAATTACTAAAAGAATGTTACTGATGTAATATTTACATATAAGAAAACCCATATAGATAATAATAAAATATTTTCACAGAATTTATTAATCTAGGGTAATGAAACTTTCTGCATATACTAACACATATTTACATTACTTACAGTACAGAATTATGGACACTAATTAATGAAAAAAAAAAATATATATATATATATATATATTTATTTTTTTTTTTTTTTTTTCTTCTTCCCTCAAATAATTGATTCTTTGTAATCCAATGCAATGACAAGAATGTGCTAAAAGTGTCCAAGTCCAAATATTTTTGTGGTTTATTTCAAGTCATTTTACACTCTACAGTCCCCATGTGGCCAGACACTGATTTGCAGGTCACATCAGCGGATAAAGGACAACGGCTTGCATTCATTTCTCAGACCCACGCAAAGAAAAACCATACAGATATTTTACAAAAACCAAAGACGGAATCGCTTCAGCCTGATTGCTCATGAAGTGTACAACATCTCCACATACAATCCACCCTTCACCTGTGCAGACATCAGCGCTCTCCTACCTTTAACCCTTCCTCTGATAACTCCAATCCGACACCGCAAAGACAAAGAGAACATCTTCCGTTTCCCTTTTGCTCCTGCAGCCGGTCCTTTCTTCACAGTCCCCCATGTCTGGACCCCATCCGGGAGCAGTTTGGGATTTACTGAACAACTAACACGCCACATGACTCCTCTTCCCGTCTCCTCTGGCCCGTACCACACCGATCTTCAACCTAGTCTTTGCTTTGAGGGTCTTCCTCTCTTATCTTCATCCTGGAAGAGCTCTTCGTTCATTCTCTGTGGGAAATCCTGTGGCTTACTCGGATTCGAGGGTTTCAGGAGACACAGCTGATCTCACTTCATCCTCTTCAAAGTGATGTCATAAAAATCTGGGTATGACTTAATAACAAATCCAGTGATATAGTGGGCAGGGCTGGTACCAGCGTGTTTGTTGGCTGCCCAGAGATGAGGCAGATGGACTGAAGCGGCCTGCTGCAGAGACACAGGCTGCCCGAACCACAGGAGACAACAAATAAAGAACCACAAACTACCATGTTTTGTTTTTAGATGTTTAAATACCAAAGGTGGGGCGACTGCTAGCTGTCGTGAAAACATTGTCAAAAGTTCTGCATCTCAGTCAAATGTCAAACTTAATTCATCATTTTTGTAACAAAATATCCACTTTTTTTTTGTTATGGCTCAATGGATAAATTAAAACCACATTAGCAAAGGAGAAAAATGTAAGGTAAATTTTAACCTTGAGACCATTTTTTTATTATTAATTGTATTTAAATAAGTCATGTCAGGTTGTGTAATTTTATGCACATAATTAACAAAATATGTTAGCCGAAACAATGTATTTTTATGTTACCTTTTCCATTTTTTGATATTTTATTAATCATTTATCGCCAGGGTTGGTAACGAAACACAAGTAACTTACGTATTTAAAATACAAAATTTGAGTGGCTGTATTTGATTTTAAATGGGTGGTAATCAGATTACAGTTCCATCTGAAAAGTGTTTTAGATTACCAAAGTGATTACTTTGAGTTTTAATGTCATTTAAACAGCGATTGGTGATTCTCTGACTGAATTGAAAGAAAAGAAAAGTCAGAATTCTGAGATATAAACTCGCAATTTTCCAGAAACAAATCTCAGAATTGTGAGAAAAGTCAGAATTCTGAGATATAAACTCGCAATTTTCCAGAAACAAATCTCAGAATTGTGAGAAAAGTCAGAATTCTGAGATATAAACTCTCAATTTTCCAGAAACAAATCTCAGAATTGTGAGAAAAGTCAGAAATGAGATATAAACTCTCAATTTTCCAGAAAAAAATCTCAGAATTGTGAGAAAAGTCAGAATTCTGAGATATAAACTCGCAATTTTCCAGAAAAAAATCTCAGAATTGTGAGAAAAGTCAGAATTCTGAGATATAAACTCTCAATTTTCCAGAAAAAAATCTCAGAATTGTGAGAAAAGTCAGAATTCTGAGATATAAACTCGCAATTTTACAGAAACAAATCTCAGAATTGTGAGAAAAGTCAGAATTCTGAGATATAAACTCTCAATTTTCCAGAAAAAAATCTCAGAATTGTGAGAAAAGTCAGAATTCTGAGATATAAACTTGCAATTTTCCAGAAAAAAATCTCAGAATTGTGAGAAAAGTCAGAATTCTGAGATATAAACTCGCAATTTTCCAGAAAAAAATCTCAGAATTGTGAGAAAAGTCAGAATTCTGAGATATAAACTCGCAATTTTCCAGAAAAAAATCTCAGAATTGTGAGAAAAGTCAGAATTCTGAGATATAAACTCGCAATTTTCCAGAAAAAATCTCAGAATTGTGAGAAAAGTCAGAATTCTGAGATATAAACTCACAATTTTCCAGAAAACAAATCTCAGAATTGTGAGAAAAGTCAGAATTCTGAGATATAAACTCGCAATTTTCCAGAAAAAAATCTCAGAATTGTGAGAAAAGTCAGAATTCTGAGATATAAACTCAATTTTCCAGAAACAAATCTCAGAATTGTGAGAAAAGTCAGAAATGAGATATAAACTCTCAATTTTCCAGAAAAAAAATCTCAGAATTGTGAGAAAAGTCAGAATTCTGAGATATAAACTCGCAATTTTCCAGAAAAAAATCTCAGAATTGTGAGAAAAGTCAGAATTCTGAGATATAAACTCGCAATTTTCCAGAAAAAAATCTCAGAATTGTGAGAAAAGTCAGAAATGAGATATAAACTCGCAATTTTCCAGAAAAAAATCTCAGAATTGTGAGAAAAGTCAGAATTCTGAGATATAAACTCTCAATTTTCCAGAAAAAAATATCAGAATTGTGAGAAAAGTCAGAATTCTGAGATATAAACTCTCAATTTTCCAGAAAAAAATATCAGAATTGTGAGAAAAGTCAGAATTCTGAGATATAAACTCGCAATTTTCGAGAAACAAATCTCCGAATTGTGAGAAAAGTCAGAATTCTGAGATATAAACTCGCAATTTTCCAGAAACAAATCTCAGAATTGTGAGAAAAGTCAGAATTCTGAGATATAAACTCTCAATTTTCCAGAAAAAAATCTCAGAATTGTGAGAAAAGTCAGAATTCTGAGATAGAAACTCGCAATTTTCCAGAAAAAAATCTCAGAATTGTGAGAAAAGTCAGAATTCTGAGATATAAACTCTCAATTTTCCAGAAAAAAACCTCAGAATTGTGAGAAAAGTCAGAATTCTGAGATATAAACTCGCAATTTTCCAGAAAAAAGTCTGAATTGTGAGAAAAATGCCAGAATTCTGAAATATAAACTCGCGATTTCAAGAAAAAAAAGTTATCGTCACGCAATTCGGACTTTATAACATGCAATTGTGAGTTTATATCTTGCAATTGCAGGAGAAAAAAGTCAGAACTGTGAGATAAAAATTCACAATTATCTTTTCTTTTCTTTTCTTTTTTACCTTTTTCACTGTATCGCAAAACATGAAAACAGCCGAGGATCATCTGATGACATGTCAGTTGAGATTCAAGGATATGCAAACTTTTGAATGGAGCCATTTTTATAGATTCAGTCATCTGTAATGTGAAATAGCCAATTCAGAACAGTACTAAATAAAAATACAATTTTTATGATCCCTATTATGTTGTTAAAATGATTAAAATGCTGCATAATCTGCAAGGGGTATGAAACTTATGAGCAGAAATGATGCTTTTTCAGACGGTCAGAGTCAGAGAATCACCAATCGCTGTTTAAATGACATTAAAACTCAAAGTAATCACTTTGGTCATCTAAAACACTTTTCAGATGGAACTGGAATCTGATTACCACCCATTTCAAATGAAATACAGTGACTCAAATTTTGTATTTTAAATACGGAACTTAATATAAGAACATTTTCATTTAAAAAACTCTTTAATATTTTATTATATAGTAACAGATTATGCATGTATGTATATTTATTTCCAAAAGCGGTGAAATATTTGAGACCGCGCTGTTAAAATCCGTTCAGTAGATGAGGAAGAGCGCAGCGCCCTCTATAGGTTGAGGAAGGAATTGCACTGAAAGATTGTGGCGCTTATGTAAGTGCTGTATCCTTGAGAAGATGCTTCAGCGTCTGTAAAAGTGTGGATTGTGCAACAGCATTGAGAGTCTTTGTATTTTCTCTTAGGCCTGGTAGAAAAGAGCCGTGGGATAGTCTCCAGTCCAGGACTATGACTCAGAGCATTACATAAACGCTAATGAATTCCCCAAAGAGCTTCCACAAATCAATCAGACTGGAATAATAATCATCCGGACATTTAGAGAGCCCACGTCCTCCAGAGCTTTCAAGAGCGACAAACCGATAGCATTTACTAAACAGTCGATGTGTTAATATATAAGTATTGCCATGCAAGCTTAGAAAAGGATGCAATAAATATTTTAAGATGTGTAGAAATGTCCAGATTTACCATGCATTCAGAGGATGATGCTTTAGCATGGAACAGGTTTCTGAAGTACAGCTATATGAATAATGAATAAATGTGTCACACTTGCACTTTTTTAAGGCTGACTCACAAGAAACATTTTCAGCATCTTGTAGAATTTGTCATGTGCACTTTTTCCACCAGATGGCAGTATTGCTCTTTGTGTCTGTGGTTCAGCTTCATGTTCAGAATGGAATATTTGTGCTCGGTATAGACTGCCTAAAAGTTTCAGTTTGTATGGAAGTGTCTTTTTTTGACAGATCAGATAATGATTCAACAAAAAGATGTGCAAATTACTGCTGATGTTTCAATGTAAAATGGGAGGGCGAGTCAAGCAGATTGCATTGTGGGATACAGTATATCAGTATATATATGGTCATCATCTGGTATTTTATGAGTGCAAACAACTAAAACAACAGATTGAAGTGTCTATTTATTCATTTAACAGTGCGTTTTTTTAAATTAAAGTTTTCATAAAGTAATTTTTTATCAATTTTAATATAATATATCCCGCTTCTGGCTTTTAGATTATATTAGGAACTTGAAATATATGCAGTAATTTTGATCGCCTTCCTGTATTTTGAAAAAAAAAAAAAAATAGTATAAACTTATGTTTATTTTTCTCCTACGTATTATTTATTTACTTATAATCAGGGCTGGGTAGGTTACTTTAAAAATGTATTTCACTATAGATTGCAAAATACATGCTTTAAAAAGTAATTTGTAACGTATTTCGATAGATTACCCAAGGTTTGTAACTTAATCTAAACACTTTGGAAAGTGTGGAACAAACACAAAAAAGGTCATTTTGAGTTTTTATCTCACAATTCTGACTTTTTGTCTCAGAATTGTGTGATATAAAGTTGCAATTGCAAGTTATAAAGTCAGAATTATGAGATATAAACTCACAATATTGAGAAAAGTCAAATTTATGAGATATAGACTCGCAATTGCAAGAAAAAAAGTCAGTATTGCATTTTTATCATGTAATTCTGACTTTATAACTTGTAATTATGAATTTATATCTCCCAATTTTATATATTTTTTAAATTATTAATAATTATTTTATAAAATGCAGTTGTGAGTTTAAATCTTGGACTTTTGAAAAAAAAAGTCAGAATTGTGAGATATAAACTCGCAATATTGAGAAAAGTCAGAATTATGAGATATAAACTCACAATATTGAGAAAAGTCAGAATTATGAGATATAAACTCACAATATTGAGAAAAGTCAGAATTATGAGATATAAACTCACAATATTGAGAAAAGTCAAAATTATGAGACATAAACTCGCAATATTGAGAAAAGTCAGAATTATGAGATATAAACTCGCAATATTGAGAAAAGTCAGAATTATGAGACATAAACTCACAATATTGAGAAAAGTCAGAATTATGAGATATAAACTCACAATATTGAGAAAAGTCAGAATTATGAGATATAAACTCACAATATTGAGAAAAGTCAGAATTATGAGACATAAACTCACAATATTGAGAAAAGTCAGAATTATGAGATATAAACTCGCAATATTGAGAAAAGTCAGAATTATGAGATATAAACTCGCAATATTGAGAAAAGTCAGAATTATGAGACATAAACTCACAATATTGAGAAAAGTCAGAATTATGAGATATAAACTCACAATATTGAGAAAAGTCAGAATTATGAGATATAAACTCGCAATATTGAGAAAAGTCAGAATTATGAGACATAAACTCACAATATTGAGAAAAGTCAGAATTATGAGATATAAACTCACAATATTGAGAAAAGTCAGAATTATGAGATATAAACTCGTAATATTGAGAAAAGTCAGAATTATGAGATATAAACTCACAATATTGAGAAAAGTCAAAATTATGAGACATAAACTCGCAATATTGAGAAAAGTCAGAATTATGAGATATAAACTCGCAATATTGAGAAAAGTCAGAATTATGAGATATAAACTCACAATATTGAGAAAAGTCAGAATTATGAGATATAAACTCACAATATTGAGAAAAATCAGAATTATGAGATATAAACTCGCAATATTGAGAAAAGTCAGAATTATGAGATATAAACTCGCAATATTGAGAAAAGTCAAAATTATGAGACATAAACTCGCAATATTGAGAAAAGTCAGAATTATGAGATATAAACTCACAATATTGAGAAAAGTCAGAATTATGAGATATAAACTCACAATATTGAGAAAAGTCAGAATTATGAGACATAAACTCACAATTGCAAGAAAAAAAGTCAGTATTATAATTCTGACTTTATAACTTGCAATTATGGATTTTTATCTCCCAATTCTGATTTTATAAAACGCAGTTGTGAGTTTAAATCTTGGACTTTTGAAAAAAAAAAAAAAAAAAGTCAGAATTGTGAGATTCAAACTAGCAATTGCCAGGAAAAAAGTTGAATTGTGAGATAAAAAGCTGCAATTACTTTTTTTTTTTACAATCACAAGGGATTCAAACAACTGTCGCAAAACATGAAAACGGTCGTGGATCATTCAGTAATGTTTACATTAATGTTTAAATGACATTAAAACTCAAAGTAATCACTTTGGTCATCTAAAACACTTTTCAGATGGAACTGTAATCTGATTACCACCCATTTCAAATGAAATACAGTGACTCAAATTTTGTATTTTAAATACGTAACTAAGTTACTTGTATTTTGTTACTCCCCAACCCTGCTTATGAATCATTTGCCTAACAATTTTTTTTTCCTCTTTCAAATGATGAAAGTTTAAATTATTTTTCATCACTTGACCAGTTTGTTTCCGATTATCTTAAAAATTAGCATTATAATAAATATCTGTCCATCCAAAAATAATTTGTAATTTTGCAGCGCATTAAAAAACTCTCATAGTCACCGTGAAATCAAACCGAACAACAGTAATTGTTAAAAAATGATTAATCCGTGCGCGTCATTATTTTTTAATTACTTAATCTTTAATCAAAATAACTCTGATGACGAGGGCGGGGCGACCTGTCACTCACATCAGATCCACCCATAGCAAACCATCCAATCAGATCCCCACAGACGAAATCAAGCCCCGCCCTACATCTGTTCTTGTTCGGGAAGCCGTTTCACTCAGATACTTGTCACAACGAGATTCAAGCATGTGTTGAAGAGCGACTACGTTTTAATCCCAAGGATTACAAAAACAGCCTCAATCCCCTGAAACTCCAGCTCCTCCAAACATGTTTTCCGCCGTCCATCCCACAGTAAACGAGCCGACGGCGATTGGATGGCCAGGGTTTGTGCTCTGGAATGACAGTGACCCACTTTCCTTTGTATGTCAATATTATGGTCCACCAGCATAGCCTTTGTATCTCAATAATCCCTCATTCTTCCCTGTATGTTCCCGTCACTCATCACATGGTGCAGGAGGAGCACTGAACCATTAGAAATCAAGCGCTGAAGCACGTCTCACACTAGGATGATTGGGCTCAATATTGTGAGATGAGATTAAATGAGATCCGTTAGATCCGTACACTCAAGCAGATGAAATCACCGGGAATCCCGACAGGACTGATGTGCTGCAGCTGTTGGGGAATGTTCTCAGTAATCTGAATGTTTGTGAGATGTTGTTTGTAAGATCATGGAGAAACCCCACTGTGCAATAATGAGGTCAAACCCTTTCTAAACACAATGTCCGTATCCGTGTGCATGCGGCTGTCTTTACAATTACATTCCCGTCATCTAGCACATTTGTCTACTGTGGTCAAACATACAGCCCCGCAATAATTCGATATAATTCAAGCTGTAAACAAATAATAGACAAAATAGAATAACTCAATGTCTTTGGGAATTCATTTCTGGAACATTCGTTGATATTTCTTTCAAGAGACTTAAAGATAATTAGCTTCTCTGTGTAATTTCAGGTGTGAATTTATGCATCCTGCACTTGAAAAAATGAGTTAAAAACAAGCCAAGTTGGGTTGAAAATGGACAAACTCAGTGATTGGGTTGAATGTTTGACCCAACCTGCTGGGTAGTTTTATTTAACTCAAGTATTGATTAAAAATGACTGGATTGCTCACTTAAAATGAACCCAAAGTATGTTGGAAATGAACATTTATTAATATATTTAATGAATAATAATTGAACAATGAGCGTGCATTAATTTGCTTATTAATAAATGCTCACCTTTTGATTATTATTGTTGCCTCTAGTAATTATTTTTTTAATTTCCAGTCTATTTTGGGTTCATTTTAATCGAGACATATAGTCATTTTTAATCAATATTTCAGTTAAATAAAACTACCCAGCAGGTTGGGTCAAACATTTAACCAAATCGCTAGCTTTGTCCATTTTCCACCCAACTTGGGCTGTTTTTAATCCGGCATTTTTTAGTGTGTTGTTATATTCCACCCAAGAAATTAAAGTAAAATACAAAACAAAAAAAAAAACTGTTAAAATACAATATTAAAACTAAAATATATTTATATTAAATATACTAGATTAAATCAAAATATGAAATATACATTTTATATTTTGAATTTAAAATATATTTATATTAAATATATAAAAATTAAAACAATTTTTTTTTTAGATTTGCATCCACAGATGTTTTACTTTTCTCATAAATTTCAATAAAAATTTAAAAATTTTACTTTACCCTTTACAAATATGACTCCTGTGCAGAAAATAAAAATAATCAAGTATAAATTAAACAAATTTTACCTGTTGAATAAATTTTAAAATTTAAATAAAATTTTTAATAATAATAATAGTAATATACAATATAATAAATATATACATATAGGAAATAATGAAGTAAAATAATATTAATAATTAATTTTAAAAAAATTAAACTAAGCGAAAGTAATAAACAGAAAGCTAGAATAACTTGAAATTGTTGTTGTCAGAATAGAATAGAAAAGAATTCTATTCAGAAAAAAGAAAACAGATATATCTAAACCCAGGAAAACAGTTTATAAATCACAGGCTACCAAATGATGTTTTCTTATCATGTAAAAATGCAGAAAGTTTGGGTTGGGAATAAATATACCTCATAATGTCATGAAATGTCCCCATAAAACATGAAAACCGTGTGTATGTGTGTGTGTACAGCTGAAGTAGTACTGGATTAAACCACATTATATATATATATATATATATAAATGATGAAAAGGCCTCATCAGTGTTGAGCTCATCTAAGAGAGGTCAGTAACTGTCCAGAACACGCCATCAGTAGCAGCAGCAGCAGCAACACTCACGTCTTTCACCCAGTTCTTCTATAGCATATGGCGTTATCGCAATCGACCAATGGGCGGCTACGAGGAGCAGGTTGATTAGCTGACGTCACGGACGCAGAGAGAGCGCGCGCAGGGTTGGTAGGAGGCTCGCGCACGAGAGCAATCCGTGTATTTTGTGTGTCGTATAGGCCAGGGATGTGAGCGAGGGGCGACGATAATGGGGAATAACCGGGACCCCGGTGCTCTGGAGTGGACACAACGACTGGACGGTGATCATCAAGGGGGTTAACGTGAAGATCAGCCATCTCTAGAGTGTTTCACACAGGCTTGATGGGTTTTATTGGGTTAAATGATCCATTGATTGTCGCCGGAGACGTTGAGGCAAGACGCCAGATAAAGCGCGCATAACCACACTGGATACGATTTACCCATTTCCATGGCGCTATCATCGACCCAGAGCCGAGCAGGTCACCCGGACCCAGGACTAACGCGGGTTCACCGGGTCTAAAGCGCTCAGTGTGTCGTGTTTCCGGCGATGTCCGCGTCCTGCCTCGATCTGCGCAGCGCGATTTCAGCACCACCGCAGCTGGACAGCGACCGCATGGAACGAGCGCTCGATCCCAGCCGTCAAAGCTCGCCAGACACCGCCGGGGAATATCAGACCCTCACGCTGCTACACACCGCGCCCGGGGGGCTCGGCATGGCTTTGGAGGAGGAGCTGGCCATGCTGACCGGGGAACGGGAGGAGGACCTGGAGGTATCCGCCTCAGAGACACCTGTGAGCGGACTGGACTCTGATCTACTGTCGCTCTTCCGGCAGAAAGAGAAGGACTTGGTGCTCGCTGCTAAACTGGGCAAAGCTCTACTTGAAAGAAACCAAGACCTCACAAAGCAATATGACAAAATGACCAAGGATTTAAACGACAAACTGGAGGTGAGGAGCTCCGCTTGAATCTCCACTTCTCACTATTGAATATTAATAGTTTGTGGAGAGGCTTGGGGAGTAACGAAACACAAGTCACTTAGTTCCGTATTTAAAATACACAATTTGAGTGACTGTATTTCATTTGAAATGGGTGGTAATCAGATTACAGTTCCATCTGAAAAGTGTTTTAGATTACCAAAGTGATTACTTTGAGTTTTAATGTCATTTAAACAGCGATTGGTGATTCTCTGACTCTGACCGTCTGGAAAAGAGGAGTTCAGTTTCATCAACGTTTTAATACTTTTAAGAGGGATCATAAAAATGTTGTTATTTTTATTTAGTTCTGTCCTGAACAAGACAAAATGACTGAATTTATTTTAAAAAATGCCCAACTGTCAACACGACTGTTTTCATGTTTTGTGAGTCATTTTATTATTCACTCGTCACTGCAACTTTTTCTCACAATTTGTTTTTTTCCCCCTCACAATTCTGACTTCTTTTTCTCAGAATTGCGAGATTTAAACTCACAATTGCAGGTTATAAAGTCAGAATAAAGATATAAACTCGCAATATTGAGAAAAGTCAGAATTATGAGATATAAACTTGCAATACTGACTTTTTTTCTTGCAGTTGTGAGTTGATACCTCATAATTCTGACTTTTCTCAATATTGTCAGTTTATATCTCATAATTCTGACTTTATAACTCACAATTGTAACTTTATATCACACAATTCCGAGGGAAAAAGTCAGAATTGTGAGATAAAAACTCATAATGACCTTTTTTGTGTTTGTTCCACACTTATTAGTCTTCCAAAGTATTCTAAAGTATTTAGATTAAGTGACTAAACTTGAGTAATGGAACGAAATACGTTACAAATGACTTTTTAAAGCATGTATTTTGTAATCTGTAGCGAAATACATTTTAAAAGCCCTGATAGTTGTTAAGTTGGATTAAGGGATGTAGAAAAAGGTCATGCAGAATAAGCCATGAAAATGTGCTTTAACAGCCAATATCCTAGTAATATGCCTGCTATAGTTCATAGTGAGAATTGGACCCAAAGCTAAAGTGTTTTTATTGTTTTTATAGTTTTCTGCAGAATGTTTTAAAATGCAGATAATAAACGATAAACGATATTACAGCGGTAAAATTATTCGTACACAGACCTCAACTTTTAGTACATAAAGCACGACTACCAATAACAAACTCAACTGTAAATAAAACTGTTAGATGCAACCATACTAAACTATATAAAAAAAAAATGCTTGGTTAAAAATAACCCAAGTTGGGAAAAACCCAGCAATTGGGTTGTTTTAACCCAGCGGTTGGGTTAAATGTTTGGGTTAAATGTTTAAGATGACTGTATTGCTTGATTAAAATGAACCCAAATTAGGTTGGAAATTGACATTTATTAATATATTATATATTAGTACATTAATAAGAAACAGCACTAAAATTATTTCTGTTTTCTGTTGTTTTGGTTTTTTTTAGAAATAAAACACTCATCCCGATCCTCGACAGTAAATTACTAGTGTAAACGTGACTACAAATGTAAATAAAACTGTCAAATGCAACCATAGGAAGTTTTCACGTCCAAGTGCATGCTGGGAAGGGGACTGAATCAACGGAAAAGTAACTCCTGAAATATCAGTAATCAAGATCGTAGCGTACTTACTATTTTACTCTAAAAATGTTGGGTTAAAAATGGGCAAACCCAGCGATTGGGTTGTTTTGACCCAGCAGTTGGGCTAAATATCTGACCCAACCTGCTGGGTAGTTTTATTTAACTCAACCGTTGTTTAAAAATGACTGTATTGCTCGCTTAAAACGAATCCAAAGTATGTGGGAAATATATGTTTAATAAATGAACAGTTTTAATAAATAATAATTAATTGCTTATTAATCAATGCTCACCTTTTCATGATTACTCTAGTAATTCTATGTCTGATTTTAATTTCCAACCTATTTTTAAAGTTATTAATAATTCATTTTAATTTTAATCAATCGATGAGTTAAAAGCGTTGGGTTTGTCCATATCTAACCCAGCATTTTTTGTTTTAGAGTGATTGATTAATAACAGTAAATTAAGCATAACTTCAAGTACCTTAACTCTATAGTAAATGCTTGTATTTAATGAATATTACTCAGCACTTATTGGAGTAATTACAGTGTAACGACGTCACCTTAACCCTTATGTGCTGTTCGGGATGTTTTCATCCACTGTGGGGAATTTTTGAGTCTTAATTTGGCCATAACTTTCTCCGTGTTTCAGCAAATGGAATGATTTTTGGTGACAAATCCTATTTTGGGAAAATGCTTTGAAAATTTTCAAAAACTCAACAGAACTCTGTGGGAAAATTCACCACCCTTTCGTTATGTTTTAACTGCTTTAAAAATGTATCAGATAAATGTTTTTTTCAATGTTTGAATCTATTAATCAGCCTCAGTCCTGATCAAAACTACTAAATGTTTAAAAAAAAATGTCAGGATTTTAACTTTTTAATTGCCAAATTCATAAATGATGTCACTGATTTGGGAAAATACACACACAAAATGACTTATTTTCAATATAAAATGTGATTGAGGACTGGATTTTTTTTTTTTTTTTACCTTTTATCACAGTCTTGGACATGTCAAAGATTAGAAACAACATTGGCTTTAATGCGTTGTTAGTTTTTGTGCTGCATTTTTCTCCCTCATTGACTTCCATTATAACCACATAATATGATATAATAATTTACACAAAAAAGAAGTCATTTTCCCAAATCAGTCACATCATTTATGATTTTTTTAAAGAGTTAAAATCCTGATTTAAAAAAAAAAAAAAAAACATTTAGTAGTTTTGATCAGGACTGAGGTTGATTAATAGCTTAAAGCAAAAAAAAAAAAAAAGTGAAAAAAATATTCATCTGATACATTTTTAAAGAAGTTAAAAGTAGTGGCTGTTTTCAGCCACAAACGTAAAGAAAGGGTAGTGAATTTAAACAATGCACAAGGGTTAAGAATGCACATTTTTAAGAATGCACTTTAGCGCTGCGATTGATTTCATATGCATGTGTTGTTTTCAAATTATTAATAAGGAGGATGTATGATAATATTAAGAGCAAAACGAACACGTTTTGTCTCATCCCGTGCTAATATTATTGAACTCCTGACGCGTTTACTGCCACTAAATGTAGACTGCGTGAAGACGTTGAACCTCGTTCAGATCTATATGGGCTGTGATGGTCTTTTCAGCGATGCTGCGAGCAAAGCTAATGTGCTTTGGCTCCTTTCACCCGTCTGAGGGCCAGACGCCCAACACATTCCTGGCAGTTCTCCATGCAATTGTCTCTCTCTCTCTCTTTAACTTAAACCCCTCATCTTAATATACATCCCACGGTAGATCATTTCATCTGAGTTCTTTCTTTACTCGTATTTCCTGACAATCGAGGAATTGTGCATATTAACATCCTCTTACAAAAGCAAATAATCAGCATTGAAATGACTTCTAACGATCAATTGGTTTCACAGTGGATTTCACGGGTCTTAATCAGTGCCAGATTTCATTTTCTGCAATTACGGCTAGTGCTCTCAGAGGTGCCCGGGACTGAACCTGCCTGACCCTCCATAACTTTAACTCTCGAACCATGTCTAAGCAGCGTTACAGCATATTCTGCCCCACTTACACAGGAAGAGACCATATGACCAACATGTAAGGCGACCAATCACATGCCGTTCTTTTACATGTCATTTAGGGGCGGGGTTATTTAAAACAGTTGATGCTGCAGCAGCTAATCAGGGCGGATATAATACCGCTGTATATAATACACAGAAATGTATTATTAAGTCCTGTCAGTGCAAAATTACTAAGATGAGATTATTTCACAAACATAGAAAAGTCTCTTTATTTAATTAAAAATACAGTAAAATAGTGACATATTATCACAATTTCAAATAACTGTTTTCTGATTTATTCCATTGATTGATTCCGGCATCATTACTCCAGTGTTCAGGGTCACATGATCCTACAGAAATCATTCTGATATGATGATTTGATGCTCAAGAAACATTTATAAGCATTTTAGGTGTCTCTTCAGCTCAGTATCTCTGAGATCCCTATTTTTTTGTTTGTTTGTTTGTTTGTTTTTTTCTGATGGGAATGCATATATTTTTTTAATCTCTACTATTACTTGTACCATTGCTGATATGTAGTTCTTTATTGTATTTTTGTTATCATTATGATTATTTAATTTTGTTTATTTTTTTCACCCTGAATGTATCATAAAAAAGCATAAATAAATCATTAAAAAAAACATTTATGATTACTATCAATGTTGAAAACAGTCGTGCTGCTTTGCTTTTTTGTGGAAACAGTGATGCATTTTAATTAGGAAATTTCATTCATTTGAAATAGAAATATTTTGTAGCGCTCTTTATTGTCACTTTTAATCAATTTATTGTATCCCAGCTGAATGAAATTATTCATTTCTATACATTTATGAATGGTAGTGTAACGCATAAAATAGAGGAATATAGTTTTATTGCCTTACAAGTTTATTTGCTACTAAGAGTCTAACTAACTTTCGGAGAAACCTGAAACTTTGGTGACTCCAGTGTTTGTTCATCCTCAAATTGAGGATTTCATCTGGAACTACAGAAGCGTTTCATTCTAAATACATGTCAATGTTTCTCTTCCAGCTCCTGGAGCAGGAAAAACATGAGCTGCGGCGTCGTTTGGAGAGCCGTGAGGGCGAGTGGGAAGGCCGGGTGGCCGAACTGGAGACGGATGTGCAACAACTGCAGGGGGAGCTGGAGAGACATCAGGTGCAGCTGCGTGAGGCCGACCGCGACAAGAGCCGAGCCATCAGCGAGCTGTCGGAGCAGAACCATCGACTGCTGGAGCAGCTCAGCAGGGTGAGTGTGTGACACCTCCGAGCGGGATCGATCCCGCGCATCTTGAGGGCAAGGGAGTGAGGTTTATTCGTAACAGATACAAGTGCACTCAAAAAAGTGGTGATGCTATCACAGTTAGGAGTTACTGTTACAGTTTGCAGTGGGTCACATGGGGGCAAAACACGTCGCAGTAGAGGGGTTCGCCAAAATGCAACTGTGCAAACCTTGGGATGTTTTGAAAACCTGAAGCCAGGATTTCAATTACCCCTTCGCAAAGACTTTAGTTACCTCCATGCGCTCTCACGCCACACATCATGTTCTCACGGAGTGAAAAATACATCCTGGAGCAAAGAGGACGCTGAGAATGAATGAAACCGTTTCATATTTAAAATATTGAATTTTTTAAAGAAGTTTAAGCAATAAATAGCGTCTAGTGTGTCTTTAATGTGTCAGATCGCTGGAGCTCCTCGATCGTCTCTTCATACTAGTTCATTTATAGCATCAAATAAACATGAATGAACATCAGAAGGAATGTTGTTTCAAGACGTGATTCAAGTTCACCAACGTTAATCTACTAACTCCACCTGACCGCTTTGATGGATAAAATGTCAGATTCGGGGTTATGATTGGTCAGATCGCCTGTCAATCAAACTGCCGGCGAAGGTTCAGGTCCAATGGATAAACACTGATGTTTTCAAACAAATGTAAAATGGCACCATGAAGGTGAATTTCTTTGCTCAAGGGTTCAATGTTGATGGCTCGCTCCTTATGGAGATGCAAAGCAGTAAATCATTGTCTAAAAACATCATACGTGAAGCAGCGTTCTCATAAAAAGCCTGAATTACTATTCCTTGAATTGGAATATTGATTATGGTGGCTGGAAATCCATACAGAAAAAACATGCATGCTATGAATAAATCTCATGGCTGCGGTACACAGGGTGTCCCCTCACCTTCCCGAGACACTTCCTTACGCAAACTCGTCAAAATTACTCTACACACCGTTCTGTTTTCAAAGTTATGCAATCTACCCCTCTCACAGTCCAGCAGGGCGACCTTGAAGACGCGCGGGACTTTAAAATGAGGCTGATGAAAAGAAGAATCTTTCGTTTGTAGTCACATGACCTGTTTTAAATATGTTTTAGTATCAAAGTGTTCATTATCTTGATGTCAATAGAGACTCACCGAACCGTCGGATTTCATCATAAATATCTTCATTTGTGTTCTGAAGATGAACGACAGGAGGGAGAGGAATTAATGACAGAATTTATATTTTTGGGCGAACTAAACCTTTAATAGCTCTCAGATGGTGGATTTTCAACCAACAAATATTCAACAGATTTTTTCTAATAGGATCGCAGATTGCAGTAAACAAAGCCAAATGCAAATAGCCATATAATCATGCAAAAAATAAATATGAAAAAGTCAATTAAAATATTAGTTAATAAAACAATATATTTTAAAAGGGAGTAAAAACGCTTACCGATCAAAATCCATGTTCTCTTGGTGCAAACGCATCTTTCTCCTATAATAGGAGGAATAAACTTTGCATTTTTATACACCTGGTTGAAAGAAATATGCTTTTTTATAGAAATATATACATATTTGCATGAATACAAACGCCTTTCGTATCACATTGTCTGAAATCACTTCGAAACATGATGTTGCCTTCTGAGAAATCATGGTTACTCGTTCTAAATCAGTGACTGTGTAATGATGGGTAACGGGTTGATTGATTGGGCAGGAAATTGTCACGTTGCAGGTTAAATGGCACATTGAGTTGAGTTTGTGCTTCAGTAATGGCAGGATCTTTGTGTGACTCTTGTTCACAGACACATTTGAATTGTCATTGAGTTCCATTGATTTTGCCCCAGGATGGCTGTGGTGTTGTGCCAATGACACAGCTGAGGTCAGACAATCTCTTCCTTTATCTAAACACCAGCGTTCCCCTGACAGACTGACGTTAATGTCCTTAACGTTCAGATTTACTGCAGCTGTCCATTACACTCATTCAGGCCTCATAATGCTGTCAATCCTAGTCAGTTTCATTCACTCCACACACACACACACACGCACACGCACACACACACGCACACACACACACACACACGCCCTGTTATTACCACATGTGGTTCTATTAATGGTCACACACAATGGCAGAAGAATTAATGATTATCAGCTAATCAAGACTGGCAGCACAAGGGCTTCCAGCCAAGGGCAATAACACCAGCAAAACCCGTTCTCAGAAAATAACGAAAAGAGAATGTAGGTCCATTCACACCATAACTATAGAAGTTAAAAATTAATTTTAAAAATGAATGCGTAACACGAGAATGAACCTCATTGGTTCTTGCAGAAGCTCAAGCGTGATGCGTAACACGAGAATGAACCTCATTGGTTCTTGCAGAAGCTCAAGCGTGATGCGTAACTCGAGAATGAACCTCATTGGTTCGTTCAAACATGATGCGTAACACAAAAAAAACCCCTCATTGGTTCTTGCTGAAGCTCAAACGTGATGCGTAACACGAGAATGAACCTCATTGGTTCTCGCTGAAGCTCAAATGTGATGCGTAACACGAGAATGAACCTAATTGGTTCTCGCTGAAGCTCAAATGTGATGCGTAACACGAGAATGAACCTAATTGGTTCTTGCAGAAGCTCAAGCGTGATGCGTAACACGGAAATGAACCTCATTGGTTCTCGCTGAAGCTCAAACGTGATGCGTAACACGAGAATGAACCTCATTGGTTCTCGCTGAAGCTCAAATGTGATGCGTAACACGAGAATGAACCTAATTGGTTCTTGCAGAAGCTCAAGCGTGATGCGTAACACGGAAATGAACCTCATTGGTTCTTGCAGAAGCTCAAGCGTGATGCGTAACACGAGAATGAACCTCATTGGTTCTCGCTGAAGCTCAAATGTGATGCGTAACACGAGAATGAACCTCATTGGTTCGTTCAAACATGATGCGTAACACAAAAAAAACCCTCATTGGTTCTCGCTGAAGCTCAAATGTGATGCGTAACACGAGAATGAACCTCATTGGTTCTCGCTGAAGCTCAAACGTGATGCGTAACACGAGAATGAACCTCATTGGTTCTCGCTGAAGCTCAAACGTGATGCGTAACACGAGAATGAACCTCATTGGTTCTCGCTGAAGCTCAAATGTGATGCGTAACACGAGAATGAACCTCATTGGTTCGTTCAAACATGATGCGTAACACAAAAAAAACCCTCATTGGTTCTCGCTGAAGCTCAAATGTGATGCGTAACACGAGAATGAACCTCATTGGTTCTCGCTGAAGCTCAAACGTGATGCGTAACACGAGAATGAACCTCATTGGTTCTCGCTGAAGCTCAAATGTGATGCGTAACACGAGAATGAACCTCATTGGTTCTCGCTGAAGCTCAAACGTGATGCGTAACACGAGAATGAACCTCATTGGTTCTCGCTGAAGCTCAAACGTGATGCGTAACACGAGAATGAACCTCATTGGTTCTCGCTGAAGCTCAAATGTGATGCGTAACACGAGAATGAACCTCATTGGTTCTCGCTGAAGCTCAAACGTGATGAGTAACACGAGAATGAACCTCATTGGTTCTCGCTGAAGCTCAAATGTGATGCGTAACACGAGAATGAACCTCATTGGTTCTCGCTGAAGCTCAAATGTGATGCGTAACACGAGAATGAACCTCATTGGTTCTCGCTGAAGCTCAAATGTGATGCGTAACACGAGAATGAACCTCATTGGTTCTTGCAGAAGCTCAAGCGTGATGCGTAACACGAGAATGAACCTCATTGGTTCTCGCTGAAGCTCAAACGTGATGCGTAACACGAGAATGAACCTCATTGGTTCTCGCTGAAGCTCAAATGTGATGCGTAACACGAGAATGAACCTCATTGGTTCTCGCTGAAGCTCAAATGTGATGCGTAACACGAGAATGAACCTCATTGGTTCTCGCTGAAGCTCAAATGTGATGCGTAACACGAGAATGAACCTCATTGGTTCTTGCAGAAGCTCAAGCGTGATGCGTAACACGAGAATGAACCTCATTGGTTCGTTCAAACATGATGCGTAACACAAAAAAAACCCTCATTGGTTCTTGCTGAAGCTCAAACGTGATGCGTAACACGAGAATGAACCTCATTGGTTCTCGCTGAAGCTCAAACGTGATGCGTAACATGAAAACGAACCTCACTCGTGTACCATAACAAGTAGAAAGGTTGCCATTACCTCAAAATAATTGAGAAAGATGCTTTTTGACATCAGAATGGTGTAGTTCTGACATCTGTGGTAACTACTAGAACTACGGAGCCAAATTTTGACCACATAGTTATATTTTGCAGCAAAATATAAACTAATTTCTTGGAGTGAGGGGTCATGTTTTGGCTGGTTACCTTCAGTAGTTCCGCTGGCGTTTTCATCTTTATTTTTTAAGTAATTAAATCCAGCAGCTTGTTGTCTGCTGATGCTGATGTTCACTGAAGCAAGAAAGAGGCTCTAATATGAGATAACTAGATGGGCTTGACAAATCTGCTAATGGATCTGTAGACTCAGATGACCTTCCCTCGGTGGGACAAGCAACAGGAAGTGACATAAGGCAGAGTGACACATGGATGAACTCAGGTGGGATTAGGGTTTAATCCAGATCCTCTTTCCTTTACCAACAGAAGGTACAGCTGACTCAAACAGAGCAAGAGAGGACAGAGAGAACCGTCTGCTGTTACAGAGACAATAACAACCTGAAGGAAACAAAATCACAAATGAGATGATATTAAGTGAGATTAGTTTAGGTCACCTGCTTCTTACAGTTGATGTTTCTCCTTAAAAAGAAGACATAAACTTTCCAGCTCTATGCTTTTAATCATTTCTCTCAAGCCACTTTTAGTAGAAACATCAGTAACACTTTACAATGAGGTTCAATTTGTTAACATTAATAACTACATTAGTGAACATAAACTAACAATGAAACATACTTTTAAAGCATTTATTAATCTTAATGTTAATTTCGACATTTACTAATACATTTTTTGTATTCGATTCAAAAGTGTTGATTAATGGACCTGAGTTGACAAGAACTGACAATGAACAGTTGAGAACAAATGAATTGCTCATTCACCCTTAAAAAAAAAAAAGAAGAAGAAAAAAAGTTGACCCAACTTGAAAAGGCAAACATATCACATTCAACTTAAGTTGACACAACTAATTTGCTCCAAATGACCCTTCGTCGGCAGTTTGATTGACAGGCGATCTGACCAATCATAACCCCGAATCTGCCATTTTATCAGATGGAGTTAGTAGATTAACGTTGGTGAACTTCAACTTGAAAAATTGTGTGTCCCCTGTGATGTTCATTCATGTTTATTTGATTTTTCACTGAGTGAGAACATGATGTGTGGCGTGAGAGCGCATGACTTGTCGGACATAGCAACAGTAACTAAAGGAGGCGGGTCTTTGCGAAGGGTCAATTTAAATACTTTTGTTCATCTAATGAGTAACAGGTAGTCTTTTGAACATAAAAATCCTTGTCAAGGACAAACAATATTACATTGAAGCATGCATTGCATCTTAGGCTCTTTAAGGACCACAACAAACAGCTGATAGAGACGAGCTTCTTCCTGGGTTAGTGAGATCATAAATCCCATCATTTACATAAACCTCGCCCCCAATAACATGCCACAAAGGGGGCGGGGCCATGTTGGGCTGCTTCAGAGAAGAGGAAGAGTTGTTGTAGTCGAGTGTTGTTGATGCCGTCATTTTACGCCGGACCGCTTCACAAACGAGGGTCGATTCGAGGAAAAAAGATGAACATGGCGGAACACGCTAGTGACGAGTTGATCAACTCCACAGCAACTACATCAATTTATCCACTAACCGTTCAGAAACGTCTAAAAGTCGGAACTTCTTCATCAGCGTCGACTCTGGTTTGAACAATGTGAGGATGAACACCGTCCTCATTTTGTCTGCGTGAGATTCTCCAGCTTTGTTGTTGTTGAGCTGTTAAAGCTCCGCCCTCTTCCCGATAGGGAGCGGGAGCAGCAGCTCATTTGCATTTAAAGGGACGCACACAAAAAAAAACGCTGTGTTTTTGCTCAGATCCAAATAGAGGCAAATTTGACAAGCGATAATAAATGATCTTGAGCTGAAACTTCACAGACACATTCTGGAGACACCAGAGACTGATATTACATCTTCTCTTACCCTTTTAAATGTCCACATCATGTAGGAAGCTTTGAAAATCAAACGTGGAGATGAAAAAAGAATTTTAGCTGAAAGTTCCAAAGACAACCTGTTACTCATTAGATGAACAAAAGTATTTACTTTGACTTTAATTGGAGTGAATTGGTTAAGTTGGATGTGATAGCTTGCCATAGTTTTTTAAGATAGCACAACAGCACTGTTACTTAATACATTAACTAAAGTGAACTCCTTTTAAAATGTTACGGAAACATCCAAGTCACAGATGACGTATACATAAGCTATTTTTTCTTCTGGAGGGACAGTGACAACTTAACTAGATAATGAAGTAGAGCTTAACAAGTAGGAGAAGCCTAGCAAATACGGACAGCATAAATGTTTAGCTAATGTACTGAACATATTGTGTTGTGTTGGACAGATGCTTTCTGTTGCACACACACATCCACACGTCTGTCTGCCAGACCTGGAAGCAGGGGGTTATCAAAAAAGCCAGAACCCCAGCAGCCTAATCTGATCAGTGAGAAGCATTTCACTAATTACATTACAAAGGTTTAGAGAGAGAGAGAGAGAGAGAGGGAGGGAGGGAGAGGGGTGATGGACACCGAACAAAATAGACCTACATTTCATTATCAAGATGGGGTGACTTTATAAATGATCCCATTGATTATATGTTCACTGGTAGACTGCATTGGAAATGAATGGCAAAGTAACATCAGTAAAAGGCTGTGGGCTCAGACAGCAGGAGTGCTGATACAGTCGTTCAGAAGAAGAAGACAATCTCTAAGCTTAACCCTGCTTGACTCGAGACCATTCAAACTACAGTAAATATGTAGATTTTTGAGTGGTACAAAACTCCCTGCCATGATGCTGGTGTGTTGCCAGGGTGTTGCTATGGAGTTGAGATGCTAGAGTGTGTGTGTGTGTGGTTGCTAGGAGGTTGCATAATCATTGCTAGGGTGTTATGTGTGGTTTCTTCCTGCCTAGGAGTTTGCAGCATGGTTTCTAAGGAGTTCAAGGCTGTTGCTTGGAGGTTGCAGAATGGTTGTTAGGTGGTTTCTTCCTATCTGGTGTGAAAAGAGCATTGTTATGCAGTTGTTTGAAGGTTGCAAAATGGTTGCTATGCAGTTACCAGGGTGTTCTGTGTGGTTGCTAGGTGGTTCCTTCCCGTCTGGTGTGAAAAGAGCATTGCTATGCAGTTGCTAGGGTGTTGTGGGTGGTTGCTAAGACGTTGCAGAATGGTTGCTAAGGAGTTCGCAGTGGTTGCTATGCAAGTACTAGGCTGCTTTGGCTGGTTGCCTGGTGCTTTCTTCCTGTCTGGTGTGAAAACCAAGTTTCTATGCAGTTGCTAGGGTGTTGTGGGTGGTTGCTAAGAGGGAGGAGTTTGGAGAATGGTTACTAGGAAGTTCAGGGTTGTTTCTAGGTGGTTGCAGAATGATTGCTAGGTGTTTTCTTCCCATCAGGTTGTGAAAAGAGCATTGCTACGCAGTTGCTAGGGTGTTGTGGGTGGTTGCTAATATGTTGCAGAATGGTTGCTAGGGAGTTCAGAGTGGTTGCTATGCAAGTACTAGGCTGCTCTGGCTGGTTGCTTGGTGCTTTCTTCCTGTCTGGTGTGAAAACCAAGTTTCTATGCAGTTGCTAGGGTGTTGTGGGTGGTTGCTAAGAGGGAGGAGTTTGGAGAATGGTTACTAGGAAATTCAGGGTTGTTTCTAGGTGGTTGCAGAATGATTGCTAGGTGTTTTCTTCCCATCTGGTTGTGAAAAGAGCATTGCTACGCAGTTGCTAGGGTGTTGTGGGTGGTTGCTAATATGTTGCAGAATGGTTGCTAGGGAGTTCAGAGTGGTTGGTATGCAAGTACTAGGCTGCTCTGGCTGGTTGCCTGGTGCTTTCTTCCTGTCTGGTGTGAAAACCAAGTTTCTGTGCAGTTGCTAGGGTGTTGTGGGTGGTTGCTAAGAGGGAGGAGTTTGGAGAATGGTTACTAGGAAGTTCAGGGTTGTTTCTAGGTGGTTGCAGAATGATTGCTATGAGGTTTCTTCCTGTCTGGTGTAAAAGAGCTTTGCTATGTGGTTGCAAGGGAGTTCTGAATATTTGCCAGGTGGTTGCTAGGGAGTTCAGAATGGTTGTAGAATAATTGCTAGGGTGTTATGTGTGGTTTCTTCATGCTTTGGAGGTTACAGCATGGTTTCTAAGGAGTTCAAGGCTGTTGCTAGAAGGCTAAAGAATGGCTGCTAGGTAGATTCTTCCTGTATGGTGTTAAAAGAACATTGCTATGCAGTTGCTATGGTGTTTTGGGTGGCTGCTAGGAGGTTACAGAATAGTTGCTAGGGAGTACAGAGTGGTTGCTATGCAGTTACTTGGTTGTTCTGTGTAGTTGCTAGGTGTTTTCTTCATGTCTGGTGTTAAAAGAACATTGCTATGAAGTTGCTAGGGTGTTTTGGGTGGTTGCTAGGAGGTTACAGAATGGTTGCTATGGAGTCCAGAGTGGTTGCTATGCAGTTACTAGGTTGTTCTGTGTGGTTGCTAGGTGTTTTCTTCATGTCTGGTGTTAAAAGAACATTGCAAAGCAGTTGCTAGGATGTTTTGGGTGGTTGCTAGGAAGTTACAGAATAGTTGCTAGGGAGTCCAGAGTGGTTGCTATGCAGTTACTAGGTTGTTCTGTGTGGTTGCTAGGTGTTTTCCTCCTGTCTGGTGTTAAAAGAACATTGCAAAGCAGTTGCTAGGGTGTTTTGGGTGGTTGCTAGGAGGTTACAGAATGGTTGCTATGGAGTCCAGAGTGGTTGCTATGCAGTTACTAGGTTGTTCTGTGGTTTCTTCCTGTCCAGTGTGAAAAGGACAATACCGCAGGACGACGCACGTGATTGAAGCACAATACGCGTACTTAGTGTTAGAGATTTGATCACACCACTATCAGCACTAGTAGTAATGCTCGTTTGCTCGATAAAAAGCGTTTGTTTTTTATCATTCTGCGGTTGTGCATAAAAGCAACTTTAACTTTCCCCCCCTATTTTTGCGATTCGGCATGTGAACTGTCCAGCAGTCTGACATTTCATATTGTCGCCACTTTATACCGCAGAAATGTCACAGGTTTCCTCCTCTGACAGTATGACTAAGGGATGTCTCAGCACCTCCAATCACTATTCCCACTTATCGCTATGGCAACCCCAAGTGTTATGTTCAATTCCATGTGTTACCATAGGAACGTGACCCCCCCCCCCCCACCTCACTCGGCTCCAACGAATAAGACACTCTTTCATTGTGAATCTAGATTAACAAATCTGTATACTGTAAAAGGGGCTCTTTTAGCAATGCTCTTTGTTATGCAGATGAGCTGGAAATGAAAGAATAAGAGCCGTTAAATGCAGGTGTCCCGCATCAGCAAGAACATGGGACCTCACATCGTGCCACGTGACGCGCCTGCGGCTCAATACAAACGAGAGCGCGCGTGCCACATGTCAATCAGCGAGTGCTTCCCTTCTCCAGCTCCGCCCACATCCGTCAGGGTTTGATCAGACACGATTCACACCGTTGAATGGACTAATGCCTTTCTGATTATCATTCGTGAAGGTGATGCAAATGTAATTACGCTTCAGTTTTAAATGCCGTCATGATGCTAGATCCCGTGGGAAAGAGAAATCACAATTAAGATTCGGCAGAGATGTTAAATGAAATCTCCTGCCTCTCAGATTTCAGTCTGTGTTCAAAAAGCTGCTCAACAGTCATTTTATTGCTACTGTATGATAACGATGGACTCATTTATGTCCGTTTTTAAGGAAAAACAAAGTCTCCTGAGCGATCACTTTTCTCTCAGTTTAATGCAAACTTGGAAAAAAAAAGTCAAAAGACTGTCCTTCCTGCTTAACCACGAACCAGCAGATGTTTTTCAGCTATAAAGCGGACTATAAACTGTTCTCAAAAGACGCCAGTTGTTATCAACCAGGGTTATTAACTAAAACTGTTAAAAACATTTCTGTTAATTGAGATAAAGCTGATTTTTTTTAATCTACACTAAAGAAAAATGGTTGCCTTTGCAACTAAAGTTGAAGCACTTAAAGGTGCAGTAAGTGATTTCTGAGAGAAGCCGTTGAAATTCGGTCGCACTTGTAGCCAATCAGCAGTAAGGGGCGTGTCCACTCGCGAGGGGGGAGGAGCCTGTGCGGCATAGCGTTTTTATGAATTGGGAGGCGGAGCTATCAACAGAGGGGTGTTTTGTTTTGGTGATGTCAAATATCAACAGCGTTTCTCAGGAATCCTTTATTAAGTACCTTTATAAAAAATAAATCTAAAGAATTACATTCAAAAAAATAAAAATGACAAGCGTGTAACAAAGTGACAATATAAAAGTAAAGGCTAATTCAAAATATTAATAACAATTATAAACACAAAAAAACATTGCTGTCAACAGAGTAAATAAATCCAGATAACAACCATATTTGAACTCCCTCAAATTCCCATCATTTCATGAATCAGCCGCGCAATTAAGCGTTCTTGATGACGTCGTTTGGCGTAAACCTTGAACAATATCAAACTAACGGGAAGTTCAGCAATCGGAGATGAGTCGAATGACTCTACAAGTGAAAAACTGCTTCTTAAAACATTTCTTTATCCGTCTCGAGTCTTTATCTGCGGCGACAGAGAGCCGAATCCAAGGTCAAGATTGGTGACGTTTTCCTCTTTGCTCTAAAAATAGCCGAGTATTATTTTAGAAAGACTCTTATCAGGAGATTCCTCTTGCCAGGAAAAGCAGAAAAAGATTTAAAAAAAATTTAAGAATCTATAATTTAGACATTTTGTGATGCATATGTGCAAAAACTGCACTTTTAGAGGTATTTGCCACTTGTCAGTATCCTTAAAGGGACAGTAAGCAATTTCTGAGAGACGTTGATGGAAGTGGATCAGCCTGGGCACCACAACACATCAAAAAAGATAAACGGTCAGAGGAATATCACTGGGAAAACAAGGGTTATGATCAGACCTGTGTTAATATTAGAAAACCTTCCCGGTGTTGCAGAGAACGAAGCGCGAAGGCCGGAAAATGGACGCAGAGGTCGTGTTGTTTCTGTTCAATACGTTGAGTATCATTGCTGTTTCACAGAGTCAAGATGTGCTTGATTTTTCACAGAGCATCGTTTTGCTTCGCTTCAGCTGTGATAAAGAGACATCCACTCTTGCATTGCGTGCTCGTGCGTTTTGGGGGCGGAGCAATGATGGGATATGATGTCAGATGTGACCGGTGTTTCTCAGAAATCGCTTACTGCACCTTTAATGTGACTTTACACAATAACTACCACTAAAAGGTGCATATTAGTACCTTGAAGTAGTCATATGCATCATTACTAGGTACTATTACTAATCTTTTATGGATCTCTGAAGGTAAAAATTTGTACTTTTAACGACACAAGTGATAAGCTGTTTAGTCCGAAGAATATCTAAGAAGTCACTCATGGCACAGCTACTTACAAATAAATGTAAAAGAGGACATGATTTAATTACTTCAATAAACAATGCACCGGGAAATCGGCTGTTTAGGACTACAATCAATAGAGTTCAGTTGTTATCATTCAAAAATATGCAACTGCAAAATGTCTCGATCGGCCAATCAGAATCAAGTAGTCCAGAAAGCCGCGCAACAGAGTGCGACAGTTTCAGCCGCGCTGGTTCCGGAAGTGTTTTTTTTTTATTCGTTTTTCTTATGGGGATTTTAAATAGTCTCAACACAAACTTTGATTTGATGCAAAAAAGGTTTTGAAAATTGGACAAAAGGACTGTGAACTTAATGGTTTTAGTGAGGGAAAGAACTACAACTGTATAAAAGCAATATATTTTAAGTTTATTGAAAAAAATGCACACATATTATATATATATATATACATATACCCAGAATTAAGTATTTCGAGAGCATGCTTCAAGGGAATGGGCGGAGCTAAAGAGCTATGAGAGTGTTGCTTTTTTTTTTAACTCTGTATAGCATCATGGGTAATGTAGTTTTTCACCAGGAATTCCACTGTTATGCTCTCTCACGCCACACATCATGTTCTCACGCAGTGAAAAATACATCCTGGAGCAAAGAGGACACTGAGAATGTATGAAACAGTTTCATATTTAAAATATAGTCATTTTTTAAATAAGTTTAAACAATAAATAGCGTCTAGTGTGTCTTTAAAGTGTCGTGACAGATCATCTCTTCATACTAGTTCATTTATAGCATCAAATAAACATGAATGAACATCAGAAGGAATGTGACGTGAGGACACACAATTTATCAAGTTCACCAACGTTAATCTACTATCTCCTCTAACTGCTTTGTCAGACAAAATTCAGGGTTATGATTGGTCAGATCACCTGTCAATCAAACTGCCGGCGAAGAGTCAACAGTAGGGAATTCAAAATCAGTTTCCTTATGAATGGAGTTTTCACTTCTGGAACCCAACTGTTGCAACCTATAAAAGAACAAGAAGAGTTGAATGTGACTACTATGTGCATTCCTGTGTATATACGAAAAGAAAACTAAAAGTGTGCATTCTGTGTGAACGGCTCCATATAGGTTATTGTTAAATCACAGTGTTTCAGTGCATAATCTGATATAAACAAGCTTGTTCATACGGACACGAGTGCCATTGTTGTTTTTGTATGTAGCCGGGACTCGTGGGTTGCCATGGTGACAGTTACAGATGATGTGAGTCAGTTTAGCGACTGCAGTCTCGCTGATGTTAATGAGTGTTTCTCACAGCTGCAGTGGTCTGATCGCACCCGTCCAATCGGCTCGGAAAAATGCAAGGATCTCTGCTGGAATGTTCTACTGGCGCTCCAAAATGCCAAGTGTGATCATTGAGAGTGTGTGTGTGTGTGTGTGTGTGTGTGTGGGTGGGGTTTCTCTGTGATATGACTCATGCTCATAGATTATTAGGGCAGCAGCAACAGGCTTTGTTTTTATTTTAACACACTTCTGTATGAAAAAAACATAACGCTAGCTGGCTTACTGTTAAAGTGTTATGAAAGCGTGTGCTAATATTATGTAGTCAAAGGTTAAATCAACTTTTAATTTATGTAGCAGGCTCAATATCTATTTAATATGCTATTAATTTCTTCAAACAAACCTCTGAATTACTTAATGCCATTAATCTGGCAAATTTGAGCTAATCCAGAGACTCAAAAACACACGCAGTATTAGGTTAACTTGTAAAGAAAAAGAAAGAATGAAAGAGAAAGAAAGAAAGAAAGGGTCATAGTATCAGCCAGGTAACATGAAACCTGATTTTGTTAATAAATAAAAATCTAAAATAAATAAACATATTGTAGACACTTATGTTGTATAAGCCCAGAAGGTTTGTAAAGTATTTAAAAAAAAATAAATAAATAATAATAATAATCAGCCATATGTAACCTTATTTCGCTAAAAAAAAAATATAATAATAATGATAAAATAAATAAACATATTGTAAACACTTATGCTGTATAAGCCCAGAAGGTTTGTAAAGAATAAAAAAAATAATAATAATAAAAATAATAATCAGCCATTATACCCAGCCATCAGCCATTTAACCCTATTTGATAATAATAATAATAATAATAATAATAAAATAAATAAACATATTTTATACATTTATATTGTATAAGCCCAGATGGTTTGTGAAGTAAAATAAAAATAAATAAATAAATAAATAAAATAATCAGCCATGTGTAACCTTATTTGGCTAAATAATAATAATAATAATAATAATAATAATAATGATAAAATAAATAAACATATTGTTAAATAAGTAACTCATAGTATCAGCCCAGTACCTTGGAAGATTTGTAAAATAAATTAAAAAAAAATGAATAAATAAATAATCAGGGTACCTAGTAAACCTTATTTGACTAAATATTTTAACCTTATTTGATAATAATAATAATAATAATAATAATAAAATAAATAAACATATTTTATACACTTATATTGTATAAGCCCAGATGGTTTGTAAAGTAAAATAAAAATAAATAAAATAAAATAATCAGCCATGTGTAACCTTATTTGGCTAAAACGAAATCAAATAAAATAATAATAATAATAATAATAATAATAATGATAAAATCAATAAACATATTGTTAAATACGTAGCTCATAGTATCAGCCCAGTACCTTGGAAGATTTGTAAAATAAAAAAATAAAAAATAAATAAAATAAAATAAAATAAAATAATCAGGGTACCTAGTAAACCTTATTTGACTAAATATTTGAACCTTATTTGATAATAAAATTAATAATAATAATAAAATAAATAAAGATATTGTTAAATAAGTAGCTCATAGTATCAGCCCAGTGCCTTGAAAGATTTGTAAAACAAATTAAAAATAAATAAATAAATAAATAAAAAATAAAATAATCAGGGTACCTAGTAAACCTTATTTGACTAAATATTTGAACCTTATTTGATAATAATAATAATAATAATAATAATAATAATAATAAAGATATTGTTAAATAAGTAGCTCATAGTATCAGCCCAGTACCTTGAAAGATTTGTAAAATAAAATAAAAAAATAAAATAAAACATAAAATAAGCTGGGTACCTTGTGAACCTGATTTGGCTCAAAAAAAGAAAAAAAACTGTCATAGTGTCAGTACTTTGTAAACCTATATTAATAATAATAATAATAATAATGAAATAAGTAAATCTAAAAAAAAAGTTCAGAAAATCCAGTGACGATCATAGAATCATCCGAATGCCTAATACATTTTTTTAAAAAGACCCTGGAAATAAAGGGTCAAGAACATTGCATTGTGGGATATAGTACCTCACACACTGGCTGCAAAGTCAAGCACAATATGCAATATTTGGCAAATGTCCTGATACTCCGTGCACACAAGCACAAACAGCACAAGTAGCCTATACAGACTAGACGTCTATGGGACGCTAACACAAGTTTCTATGTTTGTGTCCACAGGCCGCCGAGGTGGAGAAACAGTTGTCTACTCAGGTTCATTCTTTACGGGACGATTTCAAAGAGAAACGCATCTCCACCAACCAGCACATGACGCGCCTCGAGACCCTGCAGGCCGAGGTGAGGCGTGACGGGATCTGGATTATTTGTATTTACAGAGAGTCATGACACCACGACATATTTCAAAATCTGCTGTCCTCTGTTTTCCTTCCTCAAACTATTATTTGTATCACGCACTAAACAGCAAGGGCTTGAAGTAAGTGCTCATGAACCGCTTCCTCTTTTCTGCATGATGTGTGTCTTCTGTGATGTGATCTCATTGTGCGCTGCTGGATCACATCCCGATTGCTTTGTTATGTCAGAGCTGCCTGAAAAAGTGAATGCGAGTCTTCTCGCTAACTCGTCTATGAGAGACGGCCATGTAATTGGCTCCCGGAGCCTTTGATGCGACAGCGCAGGACAAACAATGCCAGCGCGAGTTTCACAGGCCGTCATCATCAATGGACGCGGGTCTATTCAGAACAACCATCTCGAATTCTGAAATAACACAACTGTGAGGAAACTGTAGATTCGCTCCGTTTCAAAACCTAGCGATCTGCCTACCAAGACAGCATTTTACATCAATTTTGCAATCCCAGAATGCACTGCGCCAAGCTCAGTGAAAACCAGGGGTGCGTTTCCCAAAACTATAGCTGTGTCCGAAACCGCCCACTCGTCCACTAACCCCCATATAGTGCACGGCAGTTGAGCGCACTATAGAGTGAACGAAAATGAGTGAGCGAATTCGGACGCTGACGTTAATAACAATTTCGTCATTAACATTTCCTGTGCCCATTTAAAATGAGCTGCCTAACATCCTCATCCGTCCCTAACGCAAATACAAATTCATCAATACATCATATTCTGAGACGTAGATTAAATACACTGTACAACAGTTCACTAACATATGAGAAAAATCCACCAAATCATCATATGATAATACGTATATACATTATGATATAAACCTGTATCATTTCGCTTCAAAATATCTTTACAAAGATGTTCTAATTAATAAAAAATGACACTTACATTTGTAAAAGTTGCCGCTTCCCGTATTGCTGTCCGCCATATTTATTTTTCTTTCGCGCTCGATTGTCTTATCGCGTTGGATTTCGGGTAACGGCGCTTTAACGAGTGTACATCGAACGTACGCTCAAAATCAGAGAGGATTGTGGGTAAAAGTAGTGAACGAACGTAGGGAATGAAGTTGTTAGCTGTGTCCGAAACCGCCCACTCGTTCACTCGTTCACTAACCCCTATATAGTGCACGACAGTTGAGCGCACTATATCAGCAAAGAGTGAACGGAAATGAGTGAGCGAATTCAGACGCTGACGTTAATAGCGTGCGCCAGACAATTTCGTCATTAACATTTCCTATTCCCGTCTGTAATATGTCCCGTTAGCTTAATGAATTGTATATTACTGTTTATTTGTCATGTTTATTGAGAATAAAAAGAAAATAAAAACACCTGTGTCATGCTATTTAGTAAATTTATATTTAAAAATAACAGAACAAAAACACTACACTGTCACATTTGTTTATAAAAAAATATAATAGTAAATAAACACAATATAAACAACAGTATACACTGTACAACAGTTCACTAACATATTATCATATGATAATTTGGTCATTCTTCTCATAAGTATATATATTATGATATAAATCCGTATCATTTCGCTTCAAAATATCTTTACAAAGATGTTCTAATTAATAAAAAATGACACTTACATTTGTAGAAGTTGCCGCTTCCCGTATTGCCGTCCGCCATATTTATTTTTCGATCGTCTTATCGCGTTGGATTTCGGGTAACGGCGCTTTAACGAGCGTACATCGAATGTACACTTAAAATCAGAGAGGATTGTGGGTAAAAGTAGTGAACGAATGTAGGGAATGAAGTCGTTCACTCAGAATTCGGACAGCGCTATTCGGATAGGGAGCGGTTTCGGACACAGCTTCGTAATCAGCATGGAGTCGCCATTTCCTGAAACCATAAAGTTCCAACGAACATCCACGAAAGTTGTGTGGAAGTATAGTTTCTTGTTTGCATGATGTGTGTAGTTTATAAATCCTCGCTGACATTCAGTACAGTCTATATGTTTTATTTCAATTATATACAAATGTCATTTACGCCTTTTAGTTTGTCGGAAGATTTGGAGCCGTGTTTCTGAAGAGTGCGCATGCGCGTACTTTAATCTGGAATTAAAGTAAAATAATTGAGAAAAATGAGAATTATAACCAATTTCTAGCAAAAAAATCTGGCGTTAATTCAATCTCAAACAGATTAATTAATTAAAAGCAGTTATTATTATAACGGTTTCAAAACACTGATTCATGAAGCTTTACGAATCTTTTGATTCGAATCAGTGAATCCGAGCGCCAAACTCACGTGATTTCAGTAAACGAGGCTTCGTTACGTCATTAGTGATTCAAAATTTCAATAGTTCACGTGATTTTGGCAGTTTGATCCGCGAACCGAGTCAATGATTCGAATCAAAAGATTCGTAAAGCTTCATGAATCAGTGTTTTGAAATCGTCCATCACTAGATATTGTTGAATAAAGTCGTTATTTTGTTTGTTTTTTTGCTGCACAAAAAGTATTCTCGTCGCTTTATAATATTAAAGTTGAACCACTGTAGTCACATGACCTGTTTTAAATATATTTTAGTATCTTTCTGGACATTGAAAGTGTTCATTATCTTGAAGTCAATAGAGACTCATTAAGCCAATGTAGTTGAACGACAGTACGGTTTCAGGAAACAGTCGTGACTTACTAGTTGAAGCAGCGAGTTACGGAAAATATAGAAATCTTATATTTAGGCATAAATATTTTTGAATATGTAGATAATAGACGGCAAGGAAGCTCACGGTTTTGGAACAGAGCTAAAGTGTCTACTCTGAAGGATTCATTATATATTATTTGTGTTTGAGGGTACGTTTACACGACAACGATGTACTAAAAACAGGAATATTTTTCTTACTACACATGGCGTTATCAAAACTATCCCCGTTTATTAGGCATGCCACACAAGTAGTAGGCGAAGTCACTTATTTTTATAGTTTACTGTCCTTTGATATTGTTCTCATTATTTCCCTACAGCGGCTAATAAATTATGGAGGACCAGGAGTGCCACATAAAAATAAAACGATGAATCAATTAATTCATTTAATAATTCACACATAAAAATGTAAATAAATAAATCACTTTTATATAAGCAAATAAATAGATGTATTTAAAGTTGTTTATTTAATTCCTGTTTTTAAACGTAGATTAATAGAACAATAAAAAAATATATTTGTAAATCATTTTAAATCTCTTTTTAAATGGCTTTTTTTTTTAAATCGTCGCTCGAACTGTCTTTAGAGAGTCGGCTCTTCAAATGGAGGCGAAAGCTGATTGGTTGCTCCCACGTGTGTACTGTCCAATGGCATTTTAGCACTCGATTGACAAATGGATAAAGAAAAGCGTTTGGCAAACCGAGAGAGAAAAGCAATTGGCAAATCCTTTTTTTAAAAAAGCCATTTAAAAAGAGATTTAAAATGATTTACAAATGTATTTTTTTATTGTTCTATTAATCTACATTTAAAAACAGGAATTAAATAAACGTCTTTAAATACATCTATTTATTTGCCTATATAAAAGTGATTTATTTATTTGCATTTTTATGTGTGAATTATTAAATGAATTAATTGATTCATCGTTTTATTATTATGTGGCACTCCTGGTCCTCCATAATAAATGGGAAGTCTCGCACACTCACAGAAACGCCTTAACTCCGCGTTGATAAATAAAGTAGACGGACTAAACGCGCAATACGCATGCGCATGCCATCATCGTTTTCACAGATTTGCGTTTTTGCACGTTATCGTTTTCAAAAACGTGCACTTTGAACCCCGTTTTCAAAAGTTTGCGTTTTCAGGCAACCAAAAACGCCGTTGTCATGTAAAGTTTTCCTTATCAAGTTGAAAACAGTGTCGTGGAAACAGCCCTTTATTCACTACAGCCACAAGCTCATTAACATACGAGTGCCCACATTCACATAACACACATTCAGTAACTTGAACCGACCTGATGATCAACAATATAAAGAGGGTTTGCCAATAATAACGTCATTTATGTAGAGAAGTCTTAAAGGTACAGTAGCAAAACCAGCCTGACTAAGAAAAGAATTTAAGCGATCGTGAAAAACTATTCTGGAGCAAGAAACGATCCTTAGTAGGTCTTGAGTAGGGGAAAAAATATATTCTTCATACATACATATACATCTAATGCATGTCTGGTTTTGTGTGCATGTGCAAACCATGTTGTGTCTTCGCATATTTTCAACTATATTTTGATCAGATATAAAGGTTAAAAAAACTGGTGTAGGATTTACGTTTGAAAAAATTTTCCACAAAGAACTAAATGTGACATTTTTGAAGTAGAAACAACACGAAATTATGTCAATAATCTTTGTTTTATTTACAACTTTAAAGTGTATAATACAGTTGAACTGCGTAACTAACTAGGGTGACCATACGTCCTCTTTTTTCCCGGGATTTCTCCATATAGTCTAAAATGGCTTGAGCCGTAAAAGTAAAAGTGCCCTTTTCGGACACGATTTCTACGTGGAGGTCTGTGCATGCCACTGTTCCTGTTCACAGTCCTCAAAATGTTGCCATATTTGCAGTGCTTTGACCGTTCTTTGTAGATCGCAAACCACGATTGGTCGATTATGTACATTGCCGGCACACTATTGGTCAAATTCCTTTTCAGTCAAGCAAGTATGAAAGCAAGACTCAAAACTGGGAAATTTTAGGCAATTTAAAAATTCTGGTCATGACATGTCTGGGAAAAAGAGGATGTATGGTCATGAGTTTTTCACCTTTGTATAATGAAACTGCCAGCTCTTAAGTGATCACACCTTCGCTGGTACTTTGATTGACAGGCGATCTGACCAATCATATCCCAGAATCTGCCATTTTGTCCGACAAAGAAGTCAGATGGAGTTAGTAGATTAACGTCGGTGAACTTGAACTTGAAAAATCGTGTGTCCTCACGTCTTGAAACAACATTCCTTCTGATGTTCATTCATGTTTATTTGATGCTATAAATGAACTAGTATGAAGAGATGATCAAGGAGCACTTATTGATTAAACTTCTTTAAAAAATTACAATATTTTAACTATGAAACTGTTTCATATCAAAAGTAACCTGCTCTGTCTTGTCTGTCGACGCATTCTCAGTGTCCTCTTTGCTCCACGATGTATTTTTTACTTCGTGAGAACATGATGTGTGGCGTGAGAGCGGACATAGCAACAGTAACTAAAGGGGGCGGGGCTTTGCGAAGGGTCAATTCTCCCAAATGAACTGAACCCAGTATATCAAATTATCATAATACTACTATCTAATACATCACTGAATTATGGTACTATGGTACTACAAAGTTTTACTCAGAATACAGAGAACTACACAGAACTGAGATTGGTTTCGTTGTCAGGGTTTCCTCACCGAGGGTAATTAGTCCCATGATTAGTGTCCGTCAGACCAGAGCTGATTTACAGGATCAGCTGAGCTCTCCATCCATCTCTCCGATCAAGACACATCCAGTAGACGAAGCCGTGAATGAGAGACAACCCAACCCTCAATACAGCAGCTTGATATACACTTCATTAGGTACATCTGTTCAAATATCAGCCAATCACATGGCAGCAACTCAATGCATGAAGCCATGGTGAAGACGATCCGCTGAAGTTGAGCATCAGAATGGGGAAGAAAGATGACTTTTAAACCAGTGATCTACTGGGATTTTCTCACACAACCATCTCTGGGGTTTATAGAGAACGGCCAGAAAGAGAGAAAATATCCAGTGCCTTGAGGTCAGAGCAGAATGAGCTGATAGAAAGGCAACAGTAACTCAAACGCAGAAGAGCGTCTCTCAACACGTCCGACCTTGAAGCAGACGAGATCCAGCAGCAGAAGACACAGCGTGACACTCCTGTCAGCTGAGAACGGCAAACTGAGGCGACAGTTCACACCAAAACCGGACAATTGGAGATTGGAAAAACGTCGCCTGGTCTGGAGAGTCTCGATTTCTGCTGCGACGTTCAGATGGTCGGGTCAGAATTTGGCGTAAGCGACACGAAAGTCTGGGCCGTCCTGTCTTGTGTCAGCGGTTCAGGAGATTTTCTCAGCACGCTTTGGATCTCCAACTGAGCATCGTTTAAACGGCACGGCCTATCTGAGTATTGACCATCTCCATCCCTTCATGAGCATCATCTGATGGCAGGATATCACACACGTCACAAAGCTCAAATAACCTCAAACATGTCAATAAGCTCGCTAAACTCAAACATCCTCCAGGTGTCAATCAATCGAGCAGCTTTGGGATGTCCTGGAACGGGAGAACTGCGTAGTGATATCATGACAATATTCAACAAGAACCTTGTTGCATCAGGAAAAGGGGTTCCAACACGGCACTAACAGGTGTAGCTGATGAAGTGGATGTTGTGGAGATGTAAAGGCTCTTTAGAAGCGACGCTCCCGTGTGAAGAGTGTGGTGTACTCGAGCGAGGAAAACTTCTGTTCTATTTTAAGAGCAAATGCTGCAATGTCTGGGTGTTCCCGAAACTGCAGCCAGTGCCAGACAGAGAAAACTGGGCGTCTATTCCAATCCATGACGCTTGTGAGCCGACCAGGACATAAATATAGCAGGTTTAAAATTAAAGTGTGAAGATCAGCTGAAGCATGCGTTAAATGTCCAGGTGTAGGATACGGTTAATCACACAGAATCCCTCAGTGCTGGTGAACTAGGTTAGCGGATCTAGGTCATAACATGAGGGAGAGACACCAAAACTTCTGCTCATGTTTGTTTCATGCGCTGCTCTCACAAATCAGGGCTGAGAGGAGGAATGAAAACTCTTTTTTTTTTTTTTTGAGTGAATCTCATGAAATCTTATGTCCACATCACATTCCACCATAAAAGCAACAAACAAGACAATACATGTAGCCTCAAGTAATTGAAATCTATTTTAGGTCCAATCTGTGTTGTGACATTTTCAAGGCAAGAAACACGTTCTCATTACTGGAATGCAGCCGGATGTTTTAATTCTCATAGTTCTCAATGATGATTCTCTTTAGATTCCCGCCAGGGTCATTATCATTAAGTAAAACGATTATAACATTAATAATAGAATATAAAACTAATATTAGCTGAAAAATGAGAAATGTTGCCTTGGCAATAAACTGAAATAAGTTGAAGCACTAAAAATGTAAATAAAAAGTAAAACTAACTAAAACGCGTGCCAATTAGTTTAGACATATTATACAAGATGTAATATCAGTCTCTGGTGTCTCCAGAATTTGTCGGTGAAGTTTCAGCTCAAGATCATTTATTATCGCCTCTATTTGAGTGTGAGCAAAAACACGCCGTTTTTGTGTGCGTCCCTTTAAATGCAAATGAGCTGCTGCTCTTTCCAGAAGAGGGCGGAGCTTTAACAGCTCAACAACAACAACAAAGCTGGAGAATCTCACGCAGACAAAATGAGGAAAGTGTTCAAACTGATGGAGAGACTCAGGAAGACGTTTCTGAACGGTTAGTGGATAAATTGATGTAGTTGCTGTGGAGTTGATCAACTCGTCACTAGCATGTGTCGTCACGTTCATCTTTTGTGCAGAACCCGCATGGACGCCCACTATACGTAGCGTGCCTGTTTTCCATACGTACCACGCTAATGTTTATGATTGCAATCAAATGCTTTGAATGGTCTAATTTTTATTTTATTTTTTTCAAAATATAGCTTGGACAGAAATGCTCCTTTTTTATCAATCGAGCTCGCCAGGGTCAACTCGCTGGCTGTCCGAGCTAATGAGACTCTAACGAGTGTTCAGGGCTCGTCTGTGCAGCAGCGACAGAACAGCTTTGCTCGAGCTTTTGCCATTTTGTGAAAAAAAAAAAGGTGGAAATGTGCAGATTAAGGGGTGGAAATATTATAATAAGATGGCACAATAGCAACATTTAATAATAAAAAGCACCTAAAATTCAACTAAAATACACTACATGAAAACTACAAATATAAATATAAAAGCTAATTCGACAAATAAATAAAAGTAAAATAACACTGATTCTTATATTAGTAAATGTTGGCATGAACATGAACTAAGATTAATGAACGCTGTAGAAGAATTTCTTAGTCCATGTTAACTGAGTTTAAAAAAAGAAAACATTTCTCCAAAAAAAAAAATTAATTTCAAATTTGTAAAGATTATTTGAGCACATTTGACTATTTCTATAGAAAATACTATTTGAGTTTTTCAACATACTGTCAAATTTTAATTTCAACGATCATCGCTTGTGTGAAAATTGTGTGATTCTTGATGAAATGAAATGAAATGTTACTTGAAACACAACTGAGAAGAACTTCAGATCCACAGCATTGTTTTGAACGGAGATATTCCCGTTATCAAGCGCACATTCCTGACTGTGGAGGTGTTTGCGACTCCCTACTGATGATGCCTGGCAACACGGCATTCCGACAACTGCACCAGATCCGAACCTAATCCACTACACCACCCTTGAGTTTTTCTTGAAACCCTGAGAAAGGCTCAGATATATTGTGAAAGTTATAAGATAAGCATTGTGTTTAAATATCGGTCTGAATAGCTCAGAATCAGAGACTGACGGCGTATGATGACGATCATGTCCGTAACCTGCTGTTTTTCCCCGTCTCGTTGGGCAGATAAAGATGTTGTCAGAACGTAAGCAGGAACTGGAGCGACGTGTGAACGCCATGCTGGAGGAAAACGAGCAGCTGCAGAACACGGTGGAGGAGCTGAGAGAGCGAACGCTGGTGCTGGAGAAACAGTGTCACGACAAGGACTTACAGGTGAGCGGCTGCTGCTCTGAAAAACAAACGACATCAGAGCTTTTGTCTTCTTGTTCACTCAACAACACGAGAAGCATTGGCAAATGAATAAGCATACATGTTATAAATGCCATAAATGAAAAATGCTTGTAACGATGGTTACGCTTTATTTTAAGGTGTCCGTGTGACAGTGTAATCGTACATTTAAGTACCGAGTAATCGCAATTAACGTCACGTACTTCCTTCAGGGTCATGATGAGGGTTTGTTTCAGGGTTACTACGTGTAAAATGTGTAACGAGGACACTGTAAAATAAAGTCTTACCAAAATTATCATTTTTTTTGAGTTTCTGAGAATATTCTGCTTCTCGAAATGTTAGTTCGTTATATATTTTCACTGAAAAACCATTTAAAAATATACAAATAATGGCCAAAAATATATTATATTTTAAAATATATTTTTCTCATTTTTGAGCCATCTTTATATGCTATATATATATATATATATATATATATATATATATATATATATATATATATATATAATATATAGTTTATATATAGTTTATATATATATTTATAGTTTATATAGTTTATATATATATATATATATATATATATATATATATATATATATATATATAGTTTATATATAAATTTAATAACATTTATTTTTATTATACACACACACACACACACACACACAGATACATATATAAATACTTGGATTTACTCAATTTTTTTGCCCTTAAAGTACATTTTGGAATATATTTTGATATTTGAAGGTTTAAGTGAAATATATTTTGAATTTTACAAATATATATATATAAGTCACATTTTTTTACAACATTTGAAATATATAATGGCCAGAAATTATGGCCATAAAAAAAGGAAAAAAAAAAAAAAAAAAAGGAAAGGAAAAAGGTTAAAAAGGTAGTGGGTCTTGAGTTGAATCTCATGTAATCTCATGAGCACAAACACGTCCGGGTCACTTTACATGATTATATGTAGCCTAAAGTAAATAAAACCTATTTAAGAACCTTTAAGTCTGTATAGTGACATTATTATAAAAGAAAATTAAACACATTCCCCTCAAATTCTCATTACTGTAATGCATCTTCACAATTTTCTTTGTAATTCAGTAATGAGAATCAATAATGAGAAATACAGTAATACGTTTTTATTATTACTATCAAAATGGCTATAAATTAAAAGCAATACAAAAATGCTACAGTGAATTATATAAGAGATTATTGGGGGTAAATGCATTTAATTATCTCAAAATAATGCAATAATGTAAAAATCCTTTTGTTCATTCATACATTATATTAAGATGACAAAACCAACCGAGAAGTTTGTTCTGATTGATCTGCGCCTGAAATGAAATCTGAATGAAAGGAAATCATTGAGAACTCAGCAGATAAAAGCTGAGCTGGAGCAGGAGAGTGAGGACAGAAAGATAGACACTCTTTTTCGTGATTCATTAGATTCTGCGTGTGTTTGATAGTTTGAGAATTTGTGTTTCGCTGGACGGCCTCCAGGTTTTTTCATCAGCCCGTTTCAGATTTACAGACCACACTGCTTCATTAAAAAAAGATTTACCACTAAATAAATGAATAGCACTTATTAAAACTTGTTTTAAAGTAATGTTCAATAACACTAACATCCAAAAATAAATCTCGCGATGAATCACTACATTAAAACACTGCTCTATTTCTATTATCAGACACTTCCGTTTGTGGAATGAATGAATCATAGGTGACGAATACGAGTATTTACACAATGATACGAGTAAGTGCACACGTTTCAGATGAAGTATAAAGAAAAGAGTTGAGTTCAGCTCGTTTATTTCTCGGGGGTGAGTCGACTAAACGAAACATCCCTCGCCAACCAGCCCGGTCTGACCCTCAGGTGTGTATTTCTGTGTGTGTGTGACTCTCCCGTGTGTTCGTACCAGCTGCGGCAGAGCCAGCTGGAGCTGCAGGAGGTGCGCGTGTCTCACAGGCAGCTGAGCGCTCGTCTGGAGGAGCTGACGGAGGAACACAGTCTACAGGGCTTCAGTCCGAACCCACACAGCCTTCTCTGTGAGATCGAGCAGAGCATGGAGCAGGAGGAGCTGGAGCAGGAGAGAGAGCAGGTATGTCATTATAAAAGCATTATAACAGCATTATAACAACATTATAACAATATTATAGCAACATTATAACAACATTATAACAATATTATAGCAACATTATAACAACATTATAACAATATTATAGCAACATTAAAACAGCATTATAACAACATAACAGCATTATAGCAACATTATAACAACATTATAGCAACATTATAACAGCATTATAGCAACATTATAACAGCATTATAGCAACATTATAACAACATTATAACAATATTATAGCAACATTAAAACAGCATTATAGAAACATTATAACAATATTATAGCAATATTATAACAACATTATAACAATATTATAGCAACATTAAAACAGCATTATAACAACATTATAACAATATTATAGCAACATTAAAACAGCATTATAACAACATAACAGCATTATAGCAACATTATAACAACATTATAGCAACATTATAACAGCATTATAGCAACATTATAACAGCATTATAGCAACATTATAACAACATTATAACAATATTATAGCAACATTAAAACAGCATTATAGAAACATTATAACAATATTATAGCAATATTATAACAACATTATAACAATATTATAGCAACATTAAAACAGCATTATAACAACATTATAACAATATTATAGCAACATTAAAACAGCATTATAACAACATTATAACAATATTATAGCAACATTAAAACAGCATTATAACAACATAACAGCATTATAGCAACATTATAACAACATTATAGCAACATTATAACAGCATTATAGCAACATTATAACAACATTATAGCAACATTATAACAACATTATAGCAACATTATAGCTCGCCACTACATATATATATATATATATATATATATATATATATATATATATATACACACACACTCACACACATATATATACAGTGTATAAATACATATATATATATATATATATATATAGAAGTATATGTATACATACATATTCCTGGTCAGGAAATTACATCACTTAATGTACAAAACCACTAGTGTTCAAAAGTTTGGGGTCAGTAACATAAAAAAAATTATATATTTATGTTAAAAAGTTTTCTATTTCAAATAAATGCTGTTCTTTTGAACGTTTTATTCATCAAAGAATCCTGAAAAAAGAGTTTCGCTATCAAATGTCCATATGACTAAAGTTGTGTTCCAAATTTGAAGTTGATATCACAAAAATTGAAGTTTTGTTTAGGCGCTGTACCAAAAACATCCACCGGGTGTCAGCAACATTGAATTGAATTTTTTTTGATGCACTCTTTTGTAAATTTATATCCAAATATCACAAAACAATCACCAAATATGGAACCATGAGACTCTGCTAAAAGAATTTAGAGTACCGTTTCCAACGCAACGTCCAGTTTTCCCAGGATGAATTTTGAGTTCATAAGTTCGTAAATTGATTACTAAAATATGTGATGTTAAAAAATGCGATAAATAAAAAGAGCGCCAAGCGTCCCGTAAGTGGGACGGTGACAGTTAAGAGGCACAAAAATACTTTAACAATGAAAAACCAACGCCAAATATGTGTTAATATTTTCTAAAACAAACAAAAAAAAAAAAATTTTTTTTTTTTTTTTACTTTTAATCCACATAAATAACTTGCAAAATGGACAGGATTGGTCTCCTTTCACTGATGACACATGGATTCAGCACTCTGGAAAAACCAGGACATATCAGGGAGTTTTAAAATCCCAGTCATGGAGAAGTCAAGATGACATTTTTCTAAATATTTTTCATTTTTCTGACTATTTTTCTAAATATTTCACAACTGAAATCACTCAAACAAACTTCTACGAAAGGATCTTTATAAATCTCTCTCCATCCCTGCAGCTTCGGTTGCAGCTGTGGGAGGCTTACTGTCAGGTGCGTTCCATCTGCTCACAGCTGAGAGGAAATGACATCACAGACTCCGCCTTATCCACAGACTCGTCCATGGACGAGTCTTCGGAGACGTTGTCGGCAAAAGACGTCCCCATGGGTAGTTTGCCCGCTAGTCTTCTGGAGCTGCGCAGACTCACGCAAAACCTGCTGGACGGCAACGAATCTACGGTAACGATCTAAATCGGCAAGTTTTATGTAGTCAAATTCACAGTATTCTTGTCTAAAATGCGTTTGGCATGCGTTTAGGGTTCACGGCGCAGTGATGAGGAGGTTCTAGAGGAGCAGGTTCGTAAATTGAGCGAGGAGCTGCGAGAACTCAGAGAACTGTACGAACAGGAGCAGGAAAAAACACGCAACAGCCAGGAGGAGGCGCTACAGCTCCATAACCAGGTACGCACACGTACACACACACACACACACACACAGTTATTTTTGCGGCTGACCTTATTGCATATGCATTTGCAGGAGGCAAGATTGATGGGAGAGCCTTTAAATTAATCATGCTAAGGTTTGCTCTGGTCAATCTACTGGTATTTGCGCCATTATTTACCGGCCAAAAAAGCATGTCTTAATCCAGACGCTAATTTGGTCATTATGGAAATGATCCGGCCGCGATTTTGAAGTGTGTACAACCAGGGTTGGGGAGTAACGAAATACAAGTGACTTAGTTACGTATTTAAAATGCAAAATTTGAGTGACTGTGTTTCATTTGAAATGGGTGGTAATCAGATTACAGTTCCATCTGAAAAGTGTTTTAGATGACCAAAGTGATTACTTTGAGTTTTAATGTCATTTAAACAGCGATTGGTGATTCTCTGACTCTGACCGTCTGAAAAAGACGAGTTCAGATTCATGTTTTCCACTGTTTTCATGTCTTGTGAGTCATTTTATTATTCACTCGTCACGGCAAATTTTTATCACAATTAGTTTTTTTCCCTCACAATTGTGAGTTTGCGTTTCACAATTCTGACTTCTTTTTCTCAGAATTGCGAGATTTAAACTCACAATTGCAAGTTACAAAGTCAGAATTGGGAGATATAAACTTGCAATACTGACTTTTTTTCTTGCAATTGTGAATTTAGTGTGTGAGTTTATATCATAATTTTGACTTTTCTCAATATTGTCAATTTATATCTCATAATTCTGACTCGCAATTGCAACTTTATATCACACAATTCTGAGGGAAAAAGTCAGAATTGTGAGATAAAAACTCACAATGACCTTTTTTGTGTTTGTTTCACACTTATTAGTATTCCAAAGTATTCTAAAGTATTTAGATGAAGTGACTAAACTTGAGTAATGTAACGAAATACGTTACAAATGACTTTTTAAAGCATGTATTTTGTAATCTGTAGTGAAATACATTTTAAAAGTAACACACCCAGCCTTGTGTACTACTAAGGGAAGTTTATTCAAACAGACCCTCGACCTCTCGATTTGGACCGAGGTAGTGAGTCTTCTCAATATGAACACTTTAGGCAGATCCATAGACCACAATGCAACATAATTGTGACGTCACACCACAAGAGATCAAAAGCTTACAGCGTTCCATTTTTGTAGTTTATTCAAAACAAAAGCTTGCCGATTTTGAGCGAGGAATCTTGGGACGTGTGGTCTTCACCTCACAACCGGTGGGAAAGAATCGGGATGGGATTCGGGCACAAATCACGTTCATGGATGCGATTGACGTTTCTGTAGTGTGAAGCGGAGCAGGAGCTGAACGAGACGATTGATAATGAGAGACTTTTATCATGACACAGTCGCCGCTTCCTCTTCTCCGGTCATGAGTGTGAGGAAACGCGGCTCTGATGATCATATTAGACACATTTGAGTGTGTTGAAGATGATGTTCTAACGTTACTCTGAGCGTTCGCTGCAGTAAGAGATCCGTATTACAATATCATATTAATAAATGCTGGATGGCTTGTGCTGATAAATGACATGCAATTCATTTAAAACGTACTGAATGATGGAGAAAATTCTGTATTATTAAAATGTGTAATATATTAAAGCGTCTTTAGTGTTTCCTTGGTTTCTACAAAATAAAACCTGAGGGTAACGCGGATATGACGTTATTTACAGGCGACTCCCGCACACGTCTCGGATCCTTGGTTAAAATTGCGATGTTTTCATGATTTTCAAATAGTCGGAAACATTTAAGATATTACTACAAAAAAAGTTGACATATTGCAGCTTGAAACACAATGAAAAAGTTTCGCCAGTAGTGGGCGCTCTTCCAACGCAAGAACATCCGAGTGAACGAGACGGAGGGAAGGACATATAATAGTGGACTGTTCTCTGGTTCTTCTCTGCATCCTGTAGGTGGCGCTGCTCTCGGTGGAAGTTTCTTCTTCAAGAGAAGAGAACGACAGGTTGAGAGCGATGGCAGAAGTGCGCGAGCCAAACGAGCAGTTACAGAGCGCTATACGAGACCGAGACGAAGCCATTGCCAAGTACGTATGACATGGACATCGAGTTTTCTGCCAAGACGATTTTATTATTCCTGTTATTTTTGGTTAGTGATTTGAATAAACCCCCGAAACTAAATATTAAACTTCAGCCTGTAAGTACACTTTTAAGTAAGCACTTTTAGAAAGAGTTGAGCTACACTTTAACTTTATTTTACAGTTACACATGTAGTTAATGTAGTAATAACTATTAATTATGCAAAATTACATGCAACTAACCTTAGTAAGTACATGCAGAACTAAAAACTTAGCAACGTCCTGGCAATCACCCACGAGACCTCAGTAACCACTATGGTGTCAAGTTTGCACGTGTAAACAAAACTAACCGCTAAAAAAGGAAGCATTGTTTGAGAACATCTCTAAAAGGCTTTTCTCTGATCTACTTGACTCTAGGGTCATTTTCAGCAATTATGTACAGCTCCCGGAGATTAGACACACACGTTTTTTGCGGTCCAAACCCATGACACCATTCTGCCAATCACAACATTAGAGACCTGAGACTCTTTTGTTCCCCGTTACAGGAAGAAAGCCGTGGAGATGGAGCTGGCGAAGTGTAAGATAGACATCATGTCTTTGAACAGTCAGCTGTTGGATGCGATACAGCAGAAACTCAACCTGTCTCAGCAGTTAGAAGCCTGGCAGGTTAGTCTCTCTCACACATCAACGCACAGAAACGCCTCGAGTTCATCAGATCTTGTGTACGGCGAGCCGTTTTGACTTTTATTCATTCTCAGGATATGAACTTGTGATATCAACAATTGCATTTTCACTAGTTAAAATGTTCATTCTTGATATCAGGAATTAGATTTCCACTAGTAAAAACTATCATTCTTGATTTCAACAATTGTATTTTTACTAGTGAAATCTCGCCATTCAAATTCAATTGTTGATATCAAGAATTCATTTCTTACTAGTTGAAATTCCAGTTTCACAGATCAGGAAAACAATTCTTACTAGTAAAAATGTTCATTTCTGATATCAAGAATTACATTGTTACTAGTGCAAATGTCTATTCTTGATGTCAACAATTGAATTTCTACTAGTAAAAATGTTCATTTCTGATATCATGAATGTGGTTGTTACTAGTACGAAAGCCGTTTTAGAAATCAGAAATAATATTGATATCAGGAATTCATTTTCAGATATCAGAAATGAACATTTTTACTAGTAGCAATTCAATTGTTGATATCAAGAATAGACATTTGCACTAGTGACAATGTAATTCTTGATATCAGACATTTGCATTGTTACTAGTAAGAATTGAATTCCTGATCTGTGAAACTGGAATTTCAACTAGTAAGAAATGAATTCTTGATATCAACAATTGAATTTGAATGGCGAGATTTCACTAGTAAAAATTCAGTTGTTGAAATCAAGAATTAATTTCTTACTAGTTGAAATTCCAGTTTCACAGATCAGGAATTCAATTCTTACTAGTAACGATGCAAATGTCTGATATCAAGAATTACATTGCACCTTAATGTTAACCAAATATCAAGTAAATAACAAATGTAGCATTTTTATATCCCCCCCCCCCCCCCCCCCGGTAAAAATGACTAAACTTCTACAGCGATGAATATAATCACGCTCAATCCTTTTCCCCAAAATGATGTATCTGCATTCGAACAAAATTATCAATATGACTCGAGACACTATTTTCATCATGAATGTTGAATTTATGTTATCATAATGTCAGCTAAATTTAAAATGACAGGAAAGGGTTAAAAATACAACCACCTTATTGTGGTTCGGTTGTGACATCACATGCTGAATGGTTAAAAATGGCTTTTTGTCAAACAGAGGGTTAAATACATCAGGACATGCGTACTTAGACACTAAATATCAGAAAAAAGTGTGAATTGTTCAAGTGTTTTTGTGCGCTATATGCATCAGACATTCAGTCTGTGGTCGTGACGAGGTTACAATTTGCTATAATCCAACAACTCCAACCCGCGAATGCTCGTCACCTCTGGAGAGATGGTGACCTCGTTCTGTGAAAAGACAAGCTACAGTCATTAACACAGTTTTTTCTGATGCTAAACTGTAATTGCAGCGGTCAGCATCTTTCTCTCTGTCTGTTTCTGTCTCCTTTTGCCCTTTAAAGTCAACATGAAGTCGACACTAACCTTGTATACTTTGAGACACACGATTCATTAATGCATGCTGTTTTAACAACAATAAAACGGTTTTGTAATTAAAAAAAAAAAAAAAAAAAAATGTACTAAAACTTTTTTTTTCTAGACTTTACAGTTAAAGTTAATCAAATATATATTTGTTCATGGTTTCAGACTGCTACTGTACATGATGTTGGTTGTATTTACATATATTGCGATATCAGCTTCACAGGCAATAAATACAAACATTTTATAAAAAAAATCAACTTTTTTTCAACAGGTTTGTAAATACAGCTCTTAACACTTAATAAGACTTCATTAGTTGACATGAACAATATTTGTACATCTTAATGTTGATTCATTAATTAGTTAATTAAACTGAGTTCATTACAGTGTGAGTGCAGTTTCATGTTGGCTTTAACTCTCAGTCTGTGTGTTTGTTGAGTGTATGAACGTGTGGTCATCTGACCCTCTCCTCATATTAAAGGGTTAGTTCTGTCATTAATTACTCGCCCTCGTGTCGTTCTACACCCATTAGATCTTCGTTCATCTTCAGAACACAAATGAAGACATTTTTGATGAAATCCGACGGTTCAGTGAGTCTCTATTGACATCAAGATAATGAACACTTTGATACTAAAACATATTTAAAACAGGTCATGTGACTACAGTGGTTCAAGCTTAATATTATAAAGCGACGAGAATACTTTTTGTTCGCCAAAAATACAAAATGATGACTTGATTCAACAATATCTAGTGATGGACGATTTCAAAACACTGATTCGTGAAGCTTCTCAAATCTTTTGATTCGAATCAGTGATTCGATTCGCGTATCAAACTGCCAAAGTCACGTGAACTATTGAAATTGCGAATCACTAATGACGTAACGAAGCCTCGTTTACTGGATCACGTGACTTTGGCGCTCCGAAACACTGATTCGTGAAGCTTCACGAATCTTTTGATTCGAATCAGTGATTCGATTCGCGTATCAAACTGCCAAAGTCACGTGAACTATTGAAATTGCGAATCACTAATGACGTAACGAAGCCTCGTTTACTGTATCATGTGACTTTGGCGCTCCGAAACACTGATTCGTGAAGCTTCACGAATCTTTTGATTTGAATCAGTGATTCGATTCACGTATCAAACTGCCAAAGTCACGTGAACTATTGAAATTGCGAATCACTAAAGACGTAACGAAGCCTCGTTTACTGAATCATGTGACTTTGGCGCTCCGAAACACTGATTCGTGAAGCCTCATGAATCTTTTGATTCGAATCAGTGATTCGATTCGCGTATCAAACTGCCAAAGTCACATGAACTATTGAAATTGCGAATCACTAATGACGTAACGAAGCCTCGTTTACTGAATCATGTGACTTTGGCGCTCCGAAACACTGATTCGTGAAGCTTCACGAATCTTTTGATTCGAATCAATGATTCGATTCACGCATCAAACTGCCAAAGTCACGTGAACTATTGAAACTGCGAGTCACTAATGACGTAACGAAGCCTCGTTTACTGTATCATGTGACTTTGGCGCTCCGAAACACTGATTCGTGAAGCTTCACGAATCTTTTGATTCGAATCAGTGATTCGATTCGCGTATCAAACTGCCAAAGTCACGAGAACTATTGAAATTGCGAGTCACTAATGACGTAACGAAGCCTCGTTTACTGTATCATGTGACTTTGGCGCTCCGAAACACTGATTCGTGAAGCTTCACGAATCTTTTGATTCGAATCAGTGATTCGATTCGCGTATCAAACTGCCAAAGTCACGAGAACTATTGAAATTGCGAGTCACTAATGACGTAACGAAGCCTCGTTTACTGAATCATGTGACTTTGGCGCTCCGAAACACTGATTCGTGAAGCTTCACAAATCTTTTGATTCGAATCAGTGATTCGATTCGCGTATCAAACTGCCAAAGTCACGTGAACTATTGAAATTGCGAATCACTAATGACGTAACGAAACCTCGTTTACTGAATCATGTGACTTTGGCGCTCCGAAACACTGATTCGTGAAGCTTCACGAATCTTTTGATTCGAATCAGTGATTCGATTCACGTATCAAACTGCCAAAGTCACGTGAACTATTGAAATTGCGAATCACTAATGACGTAACGAAGCCTCGTTTACTGAATCATGTGACTTTGGCGCTCCGAAACACTGATTCGTGAAGCTTCACGAATCTTTTGATTCGAATCAGTGATTCGATTCGCGTATCAAACTGCCAAAGTCACATGAACTATTGAAATTGCGAATCACTAATGACGTAACGAAGCCTCGTTTACTGTATCATGTGACTTTGGCGCTCCGAAACACTGATTCGTGAAGCTTCACGAATCTTTTGATTCGAATCAGTGATTCGATTCGCGTATCAAACTGCCAAAGTCACGAGAACTATTGAAATTGCGAATCACTAATGACGTAACGAAGCCTCGTTTACTGTATCATGTGACTTTGGCGCTCCGAAACACTGATTCGTGAAGCTTCACGAATCTTTTGATTCGAATCAGTGATTCGATTCGCGTATCAAACTGCCAAAGTCACGAGAACTATTGAAATTGCGAGTCACTAATGACGTAACGAAGCCTCGTTTACTGTATCATGTGACTTTGGCGCTCCGAAACACTGATTCGTGAAGCTTCACGAATCTTTTGATTCGAATCAGTGATTCGATTCGCGTATCAAACTGCCAAAGTCACGAGAACTATTGAAATTGCGAATCACTAATGAAGCCTCGTTTACTGAATCATGCGACTTTGGCGCTCCGAATCACTGATTCGAAACAAATAAGTTTCATGAATCAGTGTTTTGAAATAGTACATCACTAGATATTGTTGAATAAAGTTGTTATTTTGGTGTTTTTGGCGCACAAAAAGTATTGTCGTAATATTAAATAATATCAAAGTTGAACCACTGTAGTCACATGACCTGATTTAAATATGTTTTAGTGTCTTTCTGGACATTGAAAGTGTTCATTATCTTGATGAGACTCACTGAACCATCGGATTTCATCAAAAATATGAACGAAGATCTCACGGGTGTAGAACGATATGAGGGAGAGGAATTAATGACACAATTTTCATTTTGGGTGAACTAACCCTTTAAAGCAAAGATGACAGCGGTTCTGTCGCTCTGCCTGACCCGTATCCCGTGAGTGTGTGTGTGTGTGTGTGTGTGTGTGTTTAACTCTTAGCTTCCCTTCTCTCTCTCTCTCTCCCGCCTGCAGTTTGCCTCCTCAGGGCTGTTCACTGTGTGGCTCTTGTGGTTTCTGATCTAGTGGCCTTTCTCAGCTTCCATACAGACCCCTTCTCCCCTATGGTAACTCCCTCCTGCCTTAGAGGTGAGCTCGGGTTCAGTGTCTTTCCCGTGTCCATGTTCATCCCGGGTCATGAGGTCACGAGGTCATTGTGATGTAGTTCTTCACCTGTTCTTCAGGGACTTTTCACACTAGAACAAACTTATGTGAAACGAAACCTGAGGGCTCGAGAAGGAAACAGTGTTATTTTACTATTATTCATAAACCTTTATTGTATTTATAACTTATTAAAATTAACTTTCAGTTTTTTAGTCACTTCACGTTCATTTACAAAAACATCTGATTAGTAAATGTTAGTTAATACATTAACATTGAGCAATACGTTTGTTAGAGTACTTTGTCAACATTAGTTCATGAAATACAATTTATTTCACTTTTGATTTTAATAACGTATTAGTGAATATGGAAATTAACAATGATTAATAAATGCTTTAGATGTATTTTTCATCATTAGTTCATGTTATGTTAATGTAGTTAAATAATGAAAATTAAACCCTATCGTAAAGTGCTACAATTTTTTATATTTCTAATTAGCTATTAAATTTATTTCTATTATTCTATGTAATTTATTTTTATTCCAGTTGTAGTTTTAGTTATGGAACCTTGTTTCCGCTATGGAACAATTTAAAAGATAATTGCGACTTTTTCCTCACAATTCTGACTTTTTCTCGCAATTTTCTCACAATTCAGACTTTTCTAGCCATTCTGACTATTTTCTCGTAATTGACTTTTTTCTCGCAATTCTGACTTTTTCTCGCAATTTTCTCACAATTCTGACTTTTCTTTGCATTTCTCGCAATTGACTTTTTTCTCGTAATTGACATTTTTCTCGCAATTTTCTCACAATTCAGACTTTTCTAGCCATTCTGACTATTTTCTCGTAATTGACTTTTTTCTTGCAATTCTGACTTTTTCTCGCAATTTTCTCAAAATTATGACTTTTTTCTCGCAATTCTGACTTTTTCTCGCAATTTTCTCACAATTATGACTTTTTTCTCGCAATTCTGACTATTTTCTTGCAATTGACTTTTTTCTCGAAATTGACATTTTTCTCGCAATTCTGACTTTTTCTCGCAATTTTCTCACAATTATGACGTTTTTTCTCGCAATTCTGACTATTTTCTTGCAATTGACTATTTTCTCGTAATTGACTTTTTTCTCGCAATTCTGACTTTTTCTCGCAATTTTCTCACAATTCTGACTTTTCTTTGCAGTTATGATTTTTTTCTCTCAATTCTGACTATTTTCTCGCAATTGACTTTTTTCTCGTAATTGACATTTTTCTCGCAATTTTCTCACAATTCTGACGTTTCTTTGCAATTCTGACTATTTTCTCGTAATTGACTTTTTTCTCGCAATTCTGACTTTTTCTTGCAATTTTCTCACAATTCTGACTTTTCTTTGCAGTTATGATTTTTTTCTCTCAATTCTGACTATTTTCTCGCAATTGACTTTTTTCTCGCAATTGACTTTTTCCTCGCAATTCTGACTTTTTCTCGCAATTTTCTCACAATTCTGACGTTTCTTTGCAAATCTGACTATTTTCTCGTAATTGACTTTTTTCTCGCAATTCTGACTTTTTCTCGCAATTTTCTCACAATTCTGACTTTTCTTTGCAGTTATGATTTTTTTCTCTCAATTCTGACTATTTTCTCGCAATTGACTTTTTTCTCGCAATTATGACTTTTTCTCGCAATTTTCTCACAATTCTGACTTTTCTTTGCAATTCTGACTATTTTCTCGTAATTGACTTTTTTCTCGCAATTCTGACTTTTTCTTGCAATTTTCTCACAATTCTGACTTTTCTTTGCAGTTATGATTTTTTTCTCTCAATTCTGACTATTTTCTCGCAATTGACTTTTTTCTCGCAATTGACTTTTTCCTCGCAATTCTGACTTTTTCTCGCAATTTTCTCACAATTCTGACGTTTCTTTGCAAATCTGACTATTTTCTCGTAATTGACTTTTTTCTCGCAATTCTGACTTTTTCTCGCAATTTTCTCACAATTCTGACTTTTCTTTGCAGTTATGATTTTTTTCTCTCAATTCTGACTATTTTCTCGCAATTGACTTTTTTCTCGCAATTATGACTTTTTCTCGCAATTTTCTCACAATTCTGACTTTTCTTTGCAATTATGACTTTTTTCCTCTCAATTCTGACTTTTTTCTCGCAATTCTGACTTGCCAGAATTGCATGTTTATATCTCACAATTTTATAACACAATTGCAACTTTACATCACGCAACTGTGGAAAAAAAAGTCAATTGTGAGACAAAAGTCGCAATTACCTTTACTTTTCATTCGAAGTGGGAAACAAGCTCCCATAGGAAGGGAACTGAGTTCTGTTTCAGACCAAACAGGAAGTGTGAAAGCCTTCATATCCGCCGCTCACACAGGACTCATGTTCATCCATTCTCACTCCACCTCAGACTGTCTGCTGTGGCCACTTTTTGGTCTTAAAATCAAGTGCTGATGTGTGTCTCTCCTCTCTCTCTCTCTCTCTCAGGATGACATGCACAGAGTTATCGATCAACAGCTGATGGATAAACACCAAGAGGAGTGGAAGGATCCTCCGTTCTCCTTCAGCGGGTCGCGAGGAGGAGCTTCTTCCAGACGAGCTCATCGCCTCTCGGACAGAGACAAGCGCCTCTTTTCATTCTTCAAGAAGAACTGAGATTATGGAGGAAGAGAGTGTGAGAACAGACACGAGAGAAGGGTACAAACAAATGAAAGACAGAAAGTTTAAGTCATTAGATCGGTGCTTCTCAACCGGTGTTGTACAAACCTAGAAAAATGCCCTAATAATATTTCAATCCAATATAAATTTAGATATTTCGATTTACGTGTGTGAATTACATAAAAAATCCCCATGCATTTGGATTATGAACTAATTCAATTAAAATAACGAACTGAATGTAACATACATTTTTCCCAATGAACAGATTTATAAAAACATGGTCACACTTGAGATTATGGTCCAATTCTCACCATTAACTACGACTTTTGCCTCAAGCTCATAATTAACTGCTTATTAATATTTAGTAAGGTAGTTTTCCGGTTTCGGCATTGGTTAGGATTATGGGATGTAGAATATGGTCATGCAGAATTAATGTGTGCTTCATAAGTACTAATAAACAGCCAATATCCTAGTAATATATGCATACTAATGAGCAACTAGTTAAAAATTGGACCCTAAACTAAAGTGTTAAAAAAAAAAAAATTTGACTATTAAAATAAAATCTAAGTAAAATGCATTTTGCATCTCAATATACATGAACTTAAAATAGTTGAAATTTATACGCAATTCTTAAATCTTATTTTTATGCGTGCATCGATAGTTTTATGCTCTCAGCACCCAAAAATTCACTGTAAAAACAGAAATCGAGCCATTTTTGGCGGATGAGAAGCACTGCGCTAACAGACGAGTCCTCTGACGGCTTTGAGCCATTTTGCACTTTATCTGTACCCTCAAACCTCACTCGGAAAGCTTCAGGAGCGGAGCGGAAATCGTACGAGACACGCTCTGATAGGGTGAAGCCCTGCGTCAGGGTCTGTTCAACAGGGTTCCCAGAATTCTCCAGTCCTATCAGAGGTCAGTTTCCACTGCGAGTGCCTCGGAAAGCTTGTCCTCACCTCACTGCCAGAGACTGACGGAGACACATCCGCTTACCGACAAATCACGGGATTCGCTAGAGACTCAACTCAGGATGAACTCGACTTCAGACGGTCCAGGACATCAGGCCCGGACGGAATCTGTGGACGTCTTCTGCAGTTTCTGTGGGATAAAATATGAGCACTACAGTATTATTCAAATTAGCCAAAAAATTTGAAGGGGAAAAGGACGCGTAGCACGACGAGGACGGCGTGTATCTGCCTACGTTTGTGTCATTTTCGGACACAGATTCCGTGTTGGCCTGAATTTTTGAATGCTGCAACAGTCGATCTGCACTTTGGTTCATTCACAGAGCCATTATATATATATAAAAAATAACCAGATGAATGTAATTAACTTTCTAACAACCATAAGGACATTATTTAAAATTAACTTTCAGCAGCTGCTTATACTGATTAAACAGCAAAAAACATGCAACAAATTGTGGCTATTTTATCAAACACACCTGCTTGATTTGTAACAGAAAAGCGTTCAGGACAGTAATACAGCCGTTTCAGCTGCTTGATAATAAACTTCAGGCCATCAGCATCACGATCTGTGATGTGAATGAACCAAAGAGCAGACGTGTTGAGCTGTCACTGAGGCTGTAGACCGCATCCGAAAAATGTCGTTTACTCACTTACAAACACACACACGATAGAAATCAGAGAGAAACACCAAACTGAATACTCACCTTTAGAAAACAGCAGTCGTCCGAGTGCACTGAAACTGCGGCGGTGTTCAGAATGCAATATTAGAGTACTATGCAGAATATACTCATGATAGATTTTTTAAACATAGTGGAACTGTATGCTATGGAAGCTTGTTTCTGCCATGGAATAAAACAACAAAGACAATTGTGACTTTTTATCTCACAATTCAGAGTTTTTTCTCACAATTGCAAGATATAAAGTCAGAATTGTGAGATATAAAGTCAGAATTGAGAGATATAAAGTCAGAATTGTGAGATATAAAGTCAGAATTGTGAGATATAAAGTCAGAATTGTGAGATATAAAGTCAGAATTGTGAGATATAAAGTCAGAATTGTGAGATATAAAGTCGGAATTGCGAGATATAAAGTCAGAATTGTGAGATATAAAGTCAGAATTGCGAGATATAAAGTCAGAATTGCGAGATATAAAGTCAGAATTGTGAGATATAAAGTCAGAATTGAGAGATATAAAGTCAGAATTGCGAGATATAAAGTCAGAATTGCGAGATATAAAGTCAGAATTGCGAGATATAAAGTCGGAATTGCGAGATATAAAGTCGGAATTGCGAGATATAAAGTCGGAATTGCGAGATATAAAGTCAGAATTGCGAGATATAAAGTCAGAATTGCGAGATATAAAGTCAGAATTGCGAGATATAAAGTCAGAATTGAGAGATATAAAGTCAGAATTGTGAGATATAAAGTCAGAATTGTGAGATATAAAGTCGGAATTGTGAGATATAAAGTCGGAATTGCGAGATATAAAGTCGGAATTGCGAGATATAAAGTCGGAATTGCGAGATATAAAGTCGGAATTGCGAGATATAAAGTCGGAATTGTGAGATATAAAGTCGGAATTGTGAGATATAAAGTCAGAATTGTGAGATATAAAGTCAGAATTGTGAGATATAAAGTCAGAATTGTGAGATATAAAGTCGGAATTGCGAGATATAAAGTCAGAATTGCGAGATATAAAGTCAGAATTGCGAGATATAAAGTCGGAATTGTGAGATATAAAGTCGGAATTGCAATTGCGAGATATAAAGTCAGAATTGCGAGATATAAAGTCAGAATTGTGAGATATAAAGTCAGAATTGCGAGATATAAAGTCAGAATTGTGAGATATAAAGTCAGAATTGCGAGATATAAAGTCAGAATTGTGAGATATAAAGTCAGAATTGCGAGATATAAAGTCGGAATTGCGAGATATAAAGTCGGAATTGCGAGATATAAAGTCGGAATTGCGAGTTATAAAGCAGCAATTCTGAGAATTAGACTTTATAAGTTTATACCTCACAATTTTGAGAAAAGTAGTCAGAAATGCAAGAGAGAAAAAAAAGTCTGACTATAACATGCAATTTCGATGAAAATGTAAGAATTGCGAGATATAGTTGCAATTACCTTTTTTACTTTTTTATTCAGTGGCGGAATCAATCTTCCATAGTATGCAGAATGCAACAGTACTTCAAAGAGCAGTGCACTACACTGTAGTCACAAAAATTCAATCAAAATTTTAGTATTCCAGTCCAACAAGTGAAAAAATGTTAGAGATTTTTATTACATTCCGGTTTATTTGTCATACTGTAAATGGAAGTCTAAGTCAAGCGCATTGCATTGTGCGATAGTGTTCAATGCAGTGAATACGGTTTATGGATACTGCACATTTTGGCAACTGAGTATTGTTGCATTGTGTGCTAGTATGGTATTCTGAATGCAGTCAGGGTCATTTTTAGTGTACTCAGTCCAGCCACTGGTCATGTGGAGACTCCAGCCTATGAGAATGAAGTGAGCACTTGATCGTGAGCTGTAATTGGGTGTTTTCTGTCTTTCAAAAGTGTTCAGTGTGTGTGTTTGGGTTCAGTCAGTGAAAGTTGGGCAGATTTTGAGCAAAGCTATGCAGCTGTCTTCTTTCTCGCTGAGGTGATTTCTGGTTTGGAGAAACCCAAAGAATGATTTTTTTTTATACGTACAAAGACACAAATAGGTTTGGAATAAGAAAAGGAATCAATATATTTGTAAATGTATAACTTTTGAATGATAAATCAACACTTTTTTTAGAACACTCATGCAAGCACATGTCTGTCTCGTTGTCTGATTTGTGCGCTTGGAGGATCGATCAGGGCCGGTTCGGTTCTGCTGTCTGATTAGAGTTGAATGTAAACCATCTTAATCCAGACTCAATACATCACACTGTCAATAAGTGTCATTCTATATCGATCCAGATCGATGCGATCAATTCAGTCTGTTGGAGAGGCAATACAGGTGAAACAATACAACAGTTTCGTTGTAGCAAAGTCATACGAATGTTATCCAGTCACAGTTTTCAGTATGCAAATGAGGCATCATCTTACTAAATTTGCACAAATATGCATATTATATTAAATTCCACAGAAAATAACTGATCATGCTCATAAAACATTCACTAATAGGCTTAAGAGATATGCTCGGTTTACTGAGTACAGAAGACGTGACTGTGGCTCTACCGTTAATAGAAAGTAAACTCCAGCTCGGCTTCAACCATAATGAAGCGAGTCTTCCCGATAGATGACTCTACATACGACAATTTATCCGTTCAATAAAATACCTGACCTGTTGAGTAAAAAAAAAAAAAACAGCATCTCGCCGTCTTTGAAAAGCCGATGTTGATTCTTGTTTTATTACGGCGTTTGTTTAAAACGGCTGATTCCTCGGAGATTCAGCTGCTTCACGTCAACCTTGACAACTAACCCGTCGCTCCAACACCGGACACACGTCAAAGCAGCCGGCGTGGCGAGAAACCGAGGAATTACGTCTCCTTTAGGACTCGGAGTGATCCCATTGGTTCAACGGTCTTTTAATGGCTAGTATTTTTAGCGCCCGATTATAACTCCTCCAACATCATGTTACGATTTCTATAGTTAAAAATGCATTATAATAACCAGTAATGACATGGTTCATATTCTAGTATATAACTGAAGCTGTAGCATTTCTTGATTTCTTACAGCTTATGTACTAGCAGAGCATACATCTACCTGCTGATTAGCCTGCTAGCTTAGCTTATATTATATTAGGTATGTTTTTGCATCCGATATAGTGCCTAATTACATGTTTCAAAGTAATGATGTTTGCATGACAATTAATTTATTAAAATTTTATTATATTATTTATACTATACCACATTGCTATTATTGTGTAAAATTAACATTAAATTACAGAACATAGTATGTAATAACAATCCTTATATATATATATATATATATATATATATATATATATAATATATATATATATATATATATATATATATAAATAAAATATATATATATATAATATATATAAAAAATACATATATAATATAAAATATATATAATATCTAAAATATGTATATATATAATATATATAATAATATATATATAATATATAAAAAAATATAATATATATATATATATATAAATATAAAATATATATATAATACATATATATATATAAAATATATATATATAAATATAAAAATATATAAAATATATATATAATATATATATATATATATATATATATATATATATAAATATAAAATATATATATAATACATATATGTATAAAATATTTAAAAACATTTTTAGGCATGGTTGTGTTTCCATGCATAGGCATTCATTTTATTTCTCGAGCATATTTGTGCGCTTAACGTAATAAACATCATACATAATAGAGAAATGGGTTATAATTAGTCCAGACATCATGATAACTTTTGATCAGGCATTACTGTCTGGGTCCTAAAGGAGACTCGATTCCCGGAAAGGAGATTCGATTCTCTATTCACAGATATGAGTCACGTGTGGGCGAGTGACGCACAAACGCAATTTTCCCGAGAAAACCGCTCCGGCCGGTCTAAAATATAAACGCTTATAGGCGTACCATAGTGAATCAGGGTAAGACAAAAACACATTTTGAAGGTGCCTTTAAGTATAAATACATGCATATTTAAATTCTTGTTCCCTTTTGGAGGAAATATATCCTGTTAAAATAATACTCTGAACTTCATTTACTACAAAGCAAATTCAGAAAATTGCAGTCGAAAGATGAAAACTAACGCTAATGTATATGACAAAGGTGATGAAGTAAAAATAAAAAGGGTCGCATTTATAAATGATTGCATGAAGGCCTGTAGTGCTTCTCCTGACGGACAGCAGATGAATTAAACATGTTGCAAACATAAATCACCGAAGTGGTTTAAATCTCCCAGACAGCAGCCGCAGCCTGAATCGCTCCACGTTTAGAGTATTAATCATCTTTTTTCTGTTGTTCTCTGTGTAAAAGCATTTCAATACGAGCCTCTTCAGTCATTTCTTCAGGTTCTTTTCTTGCGTCTCACACGCTCCGTGACTTTGTACTATCTGTCTTTGCCATTTAAACACCCTTTTTGCAAGTCTCTCCAGTCTGTGTCTGAAATCTGTGCTGTTGTGAATGTGCCACCTCTCATTTCCAGAAAAAAAATCTCTCTAAAACGTCACTCAGATCAGCAGAACTCGTTCCTTTACATGCATGTGAGTGGATGCGCGTCTTTCTATGTGCATTTCGTTCATGAGACAAAAAAACAGAACCTTCTCTAGAAATATTGAGTATTAAGCAATTCTGTCCTGATCCTGATTTTACATAGAAAAAATACGTATTTGATAAAAGGATGATGAGTAAGTAAGTAATGTTGTATAAAACAAATATTAATGGTTCTCACCAGCCTTTCGCCACACATTTCCTTCCCTAAATGCACTTTCTGAAAATGAACGCATTAAAAACTCGACATATATATATTTATCTCTGCAGTAAATCTTCACAAAAATGGCTGCTAAAACATCAACTTCACATAAACATGAACCTCACTACATTTATAGTAATCATACGGCTTAAATAACCAGATTTTGATCTCTCAAAAGGAAAAAAAAAAGTGTCAAATTATCGTGGGATTTTTGACTTTTAATCATATGAACTTGTGATATCAACAATTCAATTTCCACTAGTAAAAACTGTAATTCTTGATATCTAACTGTATTTTTACTAGTGAAATCTCGCCATTCAAATTCAATTGTTGATATCAAGAATTCATTTCTTATTCTTACTAGTTGAAATTCCAGTTTCACAGATCAGGAATACAATTCTTACTAGTAACAATCATCATTTATGAAATCAAGAATTACATTGTTACTAGTAAAAAGGGGAATTTTTGATATCAACAATTGAATTGCTACTAGTAAAAATATTCTTTTCTGATATCTGAAAATGAATTCCTGATATCAATATAATTTCTGATATCTAAAACGGCTTTCTAACTAGTAAAAATCACATTCATGATATCAGAAATGTGCATTTTTACTAGTTAGAATTGTTTACAGGCCATTCTTGACATCAACAATCGAGATTTCACTAGTAAAAATACAATTAAAGACATCAAGAATTATAGTTAATAGTGGAAATTTAATATCGATAATATTGATATCACAAGTTCACATCCCGAGTATCAATAAAAGTCAAAACGGCTTGTAATATTCTTCACTTCCAGGCAAAGACTGCAGACAAAAGTGTATTTATCTGTACATTTGTAAGTAATATCATGGTGAACGTGTAAATAAGGCATATTTTTTACTTTCCATAAATGTATGCTATTTATACTCATAGTAAGTGCGATACGGTGTGTTTTTATAATGATCAAATTCTTATTTTTCCAAACAGATTCCTTGAAAACACCAAGTTATATACAAATGACAACAAACATGTCCATGTTTAAAAAGCTTCCAATGTCTTCACGTGGAACGCACTGTGATGTATCACAATAAAAATGCAAACCTTTCTCAATCATCAGTTATTTCAGTATCAACACGATGGAAAAACGAGGAAAGCTTGATGTGCAATGACGATGCTTAATAAAGACAAGGACAAAAATGCTTGTGTCAAATATTAATTCTTTAAAATATTTATTAATGATTTAATTCATAAAGGGGAGGTCCATAATACATTTCTCCAGTGTATAATATAACCACAGCTGAAAGAAAGTGTTTCAACCAGCACAGTTTGCATGGACATGTGCTAAAACGTCACACGTGCAAGTATGCGCACATACGTGATGAACAGAAGTCACATGACTGGGTTGAATTTGGCTCACGGCACAGTTTTGGCTTACTGAATTAATACTAATGATGAACTCGTTCCAATTGGGGAATCTCACAAAAACGCAGAAGAAACAACGAAATTCTTACTCTTTGTTTTGCATATTTCAATTGTGACGTATTATAATAGAAATGAGTTGCAATGACATTAATGTATGCATTTCTTTTAAAATCACCACAAATTCTTTCACGAACATTTATTTTTACGTTAACGATTTAATGCAAAACAGACACACACAAAAAAAAAATTGATAATGCCTAAAAATGGGCTTTTTTTTTCCTCTATGGTTGAATTGTGACGGTGGCGTTTTTGTGAGATTCTCCACAATAGGTTGGGTATCTGTCATAAAGACAAAAAAAAAAAAAAATTCAAGAAATTTGTCCGTTTAGGGATGAACGCAAACAGATTCACCCCTTTGGCTTAAACACGTTAACATAACATCTTCGCTCCCCATATAAAAACATATTACATTTCATATTAGCAATACACCCTTTGAAACTGTGCATAAACATGGTACATTTTTTCTTTTGGATCAGAGTCTTCTGGGTCCAGATGAGTTGAGGTTCTTGTGCTCCATATGACACATCACTCTTCGATCGGGTGCGACTCCAGCGTCCGTATGAATACTAAACTCTATGGCAACACTGAACGCGAGGGCGATTCTGTCGGGATACCATCCGAGATCACGGCAGTATCTTCCGCCCTCTTGGTTTTTAATCTTCACGGGAAGCACAAAAGCAGAAAAACACGAGCCTGAAGCGGCAGAAGACGTCTGTGAATGTCGATGAGGCTCTGCTGTCCTCGGCCTGAAGACATTTATCCAGATAACCGACGCTGTGAAAACATGTCGAGCCCTAAATCTAACGCACAAAAACAAACTATATTTCGCATGAAGCCGAGAATTTTAGGATTTAAATGGACATTTTCATGATGACGTTTAACGCAATCCCCTTCCTTTTAATGACTTTTTTTTTTTTTAAATGAGCATTAATTAAAGGCAGTACAACAAATAATATCATGTTCCTTTACAAATAATAAACATCACTTTTCTTGCATTGTGAAATGAGAATTTGGGGCATACGAGAGAATCAAAAGTGATATTTGACGGATTAATATTGTCTAAAAATGAGCTACAACTGACAAAGTTGTTGGCATCTGTCTTGCACGGATGTCTATAATTGCATGATTTCATGAAAAATAAGCAAAAAAAGGGGGGAAAAAAGGCCCATATTGTTCTTGTAGAAAAAAAAAAAACCACTGGCATTCCACAAAAATGAGAGAAAGAGAAGCAAAATGAAGAAGAAAATAAAAATCACTCCTGAGATGGTGATTATAGAGAGCAATTCTGAAAGCATACAGAAACCTGCACGGTTTGGCGATCATGTCAGCTTGCTGGTCCTTCAATAAAGAAGGAGGATCTTTTATTAAATATCACGAATTCCACATGAAACTCCTCGACTCCGATAAAATCTGTACATTTTCTTTTAAAAAGTCTTTGTGGTTTGTCTTGGTCCAGAAAGGACTGCATTCTGTCCGCACTGTGTTTTTGTGAAATCGTAATTGAGACGATCACAGTCCGTCTGCATGTGCCGACCGCCGTGCAGAGGAACGTCTGTTCGTGCACTAGCAGCATTTTTTCTTTCGTTTGCTATTCTTGCCGAGTTTAATCACATCGTTCTGCTGCTGTTGCTGCTGTTTGGCCACAGACTCTTTCTTTGCCCGGAGCACCAGCTCTGTGATGCAGTTAAACATCTAAAGACCAGAAACACACACCAACACGTTACTCTACCATCCAGCACTGATTCTAATAAAGATTAACACACTTTATTCAACATATCCAGTTTGAAGCCGCTGTAAAATAGATGACACACATATATACATACACAATACATATATATATATATATATATATATATATATATATATATATATATATATATATATATTATATATATACACACACACATTATATTATTTATATATAAATAATATTATATATATAAAAATATATACATTGTATTATTTATATATAAATAATTATTAATAATATAAATAAATAATAAATAATATATATATATATACACACACACATACACAATACATATATACATACACAATATATATATATATATATAAATATATACATTATATTATTTATATATAAATAATTATTAATAATATAAATAAATAATATTATATATAAATAATATTATATATATAAAAATATATACATTGTATTATTTATACATAAATAATTAATAATATAAAATAATAAATAATATTATTTATATATATATACATACACAATACATATATACATACACAATATATATATATATATATAAATATACATTATATTATTTATATATATACATACACAATACATATATATAAATAATATTATATATAAATAAATAAATAATATTATATATATAAAAATATATACATTATATTATTTATATATAAATAATTATTAATATAAATAATTAATACATAATATTATTTTTATATATATATATATATATATATATATATATATACATAATATTATATATTTATATATATATATATATATATATATATATATATATTTATAAATTTCAAAATTTAGCTCATTTCAATGTGCCAAGTTTTACTCGACAAGTAATCGATTATTCAAGTACTCATTTTGTGAAATATGAAATAAAATATCTAGAAAAAAACAATATGCGAGTCATTTTTCAAGGCCCAGGAGCTGTGCATTTGTGATTTTACCAGAGTCAGGTGTGTTTTAAGTGTTTTTACAGCAAAATCTGATTGGTCCCAAGACAGAACCCTGAGGAACTCACCTCCTCCACGTTGACATTCTCTTTTGCACTCGTCTCAAACAGACTGATTCCCATCTGCTCCGCGAACTTTTGCGCGTCATTCGTCTCCACAACCTTAGAGTTTGGATCGTCGTTTTTATTGCCCACTGAAAGGAGAAAGAGAGAGACATTAAAACAGAAGTGACCACTGGACTAACTCAGGTAATTCAAGACCATTCTAAGTCATGTACTAAAGGTGTCATATCATGGAAAATTGGATGATTGGAGGTTTTTTGTTACTGCACCCAGAATAATCAACAAGTGAAACCCATAGAAGTATTGAACTTTTAACATTCCAAGAAATCCCTAACATGGACCAAGACATCCAGCTATCGCTTCAGCTGAATAAAATGCAGATAGAGTTTAATCATGAAGACAATTAACACACCCTTGTGACCGTATAAGGTTTACCTGTGCTCTTCAAGCCATCTTGGTTATTTTCATAAGGATAAAGTATATTTATAACGCAATACTAATCGACATAACAAATAAAATATTTCTGCCTCATTCTGTGAGTTAGTTCAATGACTCGACTGACACTATAACTCAATATTGGAGTAAAATACTGTATGCTGTTATTCCCATGAATTGGATCTTACGCCGTGCTAAGCTAAAAACGGTTAGCATTTTGACGTCCAAAGGCTTCACGAACCATGCATTTTAATTTGGGTGTCCCATTTCATGGATTTGTGTTCAAAATGGGGAGCCAAGTTAACAGGTTAAGGTATTAGTTGTGTCATTAAAACAGTATTTTCTCTCTCCAGGTTATTTCTTAGGCAGCGTGACTGTTGCATGCATGCGATTCGTTGGCTAAAAATAGGAGGCGAAACACAAAATAAAAGCAAAGATGAATTTGACAGATAACATTGTTTTTTTCTTCTTCAAGGTTTCTATAGATACCATGATATATTGTTACTGTGAATTCCTTCGGCCACAATAACCGTGGTGTGAAAAATCTGACATCAAGCCAATCAAAATCAAACAAAAATCAAATATATATAGAAAGGGACTTGTTTGTTTGTTTATAGTTTGACGCCATGCCGGCTACCCCGACTTGAATATATATATATATATATATATATATAAAATAAGATGTGACGTGTAGAGTCTGCAATGGTGAACTGACCCAATATTCGACAGACGTCATCGCAGTTCTGGTTTATTTCGTGCAGCCATCGCTTGACGTTGACAAAGGACTCGGCACTGGTGACGTCATACACTACTATGACCCCATGGGTTCCTCTGTAATACCTGAGAATGAAAAATCAAGAGTATTAAAGACTTTAGTTTTTTTTTTTTTAAGCAAGTTTAGTTTTTAGTAAACACTAGCAACCAACAGTGAACAGAGGAACGGCCCTCTGACTTTAAATCACAGGCCATCTTCTGTCTCCAAACACAGACACAAAGACAAGTGCGCACACAAAGAGCTCTTTCAGAGGTCTGTGGGGACCGAGCCCTTCTGTCATTGGCCGAGCCTGTCACAGTTCTGCCTAAATAGTAGAGCAAACCACGAGTACACACGCTAATGAGACACTAACGAAGGGGCATACATTCCCTTGTTAGCTACGTAATGACCATCCAGCCTCCGGCCATCACACACCATGTCGCCACATTAACATTAAGTCCCAAACCTAAAAAAAAAAGAAAAGCGTCTTTGCATGCAAAAAAAAAACTCTTGAACACTTTAATGTTAGCCATATGTTTTCAGATAAAGCTGCTTTTACCAATAATGCCTGGATAATAGAGCTGCAACTAACGATTATTTTTTCTGTCGACTAATCTAACGATTATTTTTATTGCGTTTTTTTATTTATCTAGTGATTTTTTTTACGTAAGAAGTCAGAACTAATTTAGCAGTTGATTGAGGTGTAGAAACACTGGGCCATTATGTAACAATACGATGATTTTGATTAAAAATAAGACACTTATGTGTGCTCGTCCAATGGGAGACATTTGAACTTTAACATGAAGAGTGTCAAAGACTTTCTCTACAGTCTTAAAGGAACTTTGATAGTGTTCAAGCCATTGAACAAACGTCTCCTGAACCGTGTGTTTTTCCTCTTGCGCCGTCTGTGATGCAGCGAGTCTTAGCGAGCGCGCGGCGGGAATCAGGAGCGCGAGCAACTCAAACCTCGCACGTGCGAAAGAGAACGTCCGCGCACGTCCAAATAAACTTCTTTGAAATGCAAAACTGATTTTCGTTCACTAGAAATATATTCTTATTTGCGAGACGAAGATTTTCTCCTCAACTCAGTTCACGTGCGCGAAATGCCCTTTTGCACGCTCAAAATAGGATCTTGCACGCGCAAAAATCTGGCAGAGATCCAATTCCACAGGTGGAACGCCATTTGGGTTCTGCAAAGGGAACAAAGGAGCGTTTTATTTGGCCTCTGTTTAAAGTGTTCCCATACTTTTGATAATCGTGGTCCGGGTTTTTGTGATCGAATGGAACTTTCTCCGTTCCCAGGAGCAGAAGCCGCCGTTACGCCAGATGAATGTAAACAGTGTGACGCGTCGACGTATTTTCGCAGTCGACGTAATCGATGACGTCGACGCGTCATTGCAGCACTAATGGATAATCTGAAATTTCAATCGATTTTATTAAGCACTTCAATATGAAAGCTTCTACACAAATGAAGTTTATTACACAACGGTGTGTTTTTCGGCCGTTTGTCCAATAAATCCAAACAAACGTCGCAGTGAATGAATCCTCCCGCCCCACGGAACGCTCCGGTCCCGGAGTGCCACTGGCAGATGTGGATTCCCAGTCGAACGGCAGCTATAAAACGTTACACAACTAATGAGAAAGTTCAAACAGATTCCCTGAAGTGTTTTGTTAGCTGGCACACACGACACAGTCTTGAAACATTACGGTCAATTCCTTAAAGGAAAGGTTTTTACTGAAGCCAAGAGTGAAACCGCCACTTCAATTCATTTTAAAGAGAAAAACCAGAAATGATTTCCTCTAACCGAGTGTTGGGTTTGATATCTGCTGGACTGATTAACTAAGAGCTTCCTGTCACACTTTATTTCAGTTCTGCATATATGCAATATTTTCTCAAAAAGGCCGAATACTAAATCTGAAAGCATTATGGTTTATTCTGAAAGAGAAAGCACGTTGAGCTCAGCGGGAGTTCCACTCACGTGGACGTGATGGTCCTGAAACGCTCTTGTCCGGCTGTGTCCCATATCTGCAGTTTCACCTTCTCTCCGTTGATTTCCACCGTCCGGATCTTGAAGTCGACTCCTATAGTGGTGATGTAACTACCTACAACACAAAACAACAGCAATGAAAAATATATCTGCAATAATAATTGATTATTTTGGGCTTTTTCCAACCACTTAACGTGCATAATTAGAAGATTATTGGTAATGCTCGACAATAATGTTCATGAATCAATGTATTAACTAACATGAGCAATACATTTGTTACTGTATTTACTAATCTTCGTTAACGTTAGTTAATGAAAACACAGTTTTAATTTTAATAAAGTGTTAGTAAACGTTGAAATTAACAAATATGTTAACTAATGAACCTTACTGTAAAGTGTTACCAGATTATTTTAGAACAGCACTATTTCATCTTAAAATTTAAGAGACTTTTGAATAATCCCTACCAATATTTACAGTGATAAATATTTTCATTTTCCTTTGCCGTGTACACTGACATTCTAATGTTTGGGGTCACTAAGAAGCCTCTTCTGCTCACCAACACATTTATTGGATCCAAAATACAGTAATATTGTAAAATATTTCATTTTTAAAATAACATTTTTCAATATAGAAAACTATATCCAGTGATATAGTGATATATCCAGTGAGTCACATGACCCTTCAGAAATCATTCTGATGTGATGATCAAGAAACATTTTAAATTCAGAATTCTTTGATGACTATAAAATTAAAAAAAAAAAAATGACTTGAAATACACATTTTTGTAACATTATAAAAGCCTTTACTGTAACGATCAATTTAACGCATCGTTGCTTAAAAGTACTTTAAAAAAAAAATCATTCATAAAATATTTTTTTTTTTCATAAAATAATCTTTTACATGAGTTACTTGAATTTGTTAAGCTCCAAAAATTATTTCAACATTTTTGAAAATGAAGAACTTAAAATCTGAAAATGTTCTCCGACACAAACGACAGCGAAACATCAGGACTGTCGGCATTCACGACAATAAATCAAAACGTCTTACCTGAAAAAGTGTTGTCTGCGAAACGCAGGAGAAGACTGCTCTTTCCAACACCTGGAACGATAAACAACAACCAAAATGAGGAAAAATCATGCAACAGATGAATATGACAAACACTGACCGCAGCAAAACCTGCCGACTGACCGTGTGGTTTCTCACAGCTTTCAGATTTACTGCATTTTAGGACCAAAATAATCTCAAATACAACCAGCATAATATCTTGCAGATTACTGTAAGGAATTTAAGACCGTCTGCAAAATGACCGTGTCACTTCCTTCATTCGGCTCAGTGTCAAAACAGCAAAGTCAGCGATCAGACTGGAGCGGGTCGTGTCAGCGAGGAATACGTTTTCCGAACGATCTGCGGACTCGCCGTCTGAGACTACAGCGACCGCCGACTCTCAGAAAGGAAGATGAAGCAAGCAAACATCCTCTCCTGACGAATGACATGACTAACACGCAGGATAAAAGAGTTCACACGCTTTATGTAGTGAAGGACTATAGAAAAGCATCCAAACCACACAGATTCCTGTAGAATGAGAACAACCTGTGCGTGAACAAACATGAACGCAGGACCTGCAGACAGATGAACATGCATCGGCTTCAGGTCTCTCAAAAGATCACGTGATCGAACAAATCTAGCCGCAATTAAACGTATCAAACGTTCAGTTTAAAACCGAGGTGTGCGAGACAACCAGTGTCCAAACTGAGCTCCTCCATCACAGATCTGCTGCATATCATTCAGTCCCTTCAGAGAACCAGAGGTCAAATAAAAGCCCTCACTGTGGTGACCCGGGACAAATGAGCAATATTAAAACATATTACAGTAAATAAATTCTGTAAGTTGTCTCTGACGAAGCTAAAAAACACTACAGCCCCCCCCCCCCCCACACACACACACACACGTTTAAACACACTACTTAATGAATACTTTCATTCATCAAGGATGCATTAAATTGATCAAAAGTTACAATAAAGACATTTAGAATGTTCAGCATTGGGGAAAGTTACTTTTAAAAGTAATGTGTTACAATATCATGTTACTCCCTAAAAAAAGTTACTTTTTATGGAAAGTAATGTGTTGCGTTACTTTTTTTCACCTGGGCTGAGCTTCTTTATTTATTAGTAACAACAACAACAACAACAACAAAACATTTTTGCCAAATGCAAAGGCCCTTTCACACCTAAAGTGCAAATGCAAACTCATGCCTGTACAGTAGAGGGCGCAGATTAACAAAACTGGATTGCTATAGTAAAAAAAGAAACACTTATGTGATGTTTAGCTGGAGTTATTTTTGCTTATTAGTATAGTTGAACTGGATCATCCAAGACACTGTCCGTAAGATTAAATACATTCAGGCTTTAGTTCCATTAGGACATTTAAGCATCTATAGAAAAATACAATGGCACTGACATATTTTAAGATGCTTTCACTTTAAACATCTCAAATATGCATTGTGGTGTGAGAGTAGCTTAAGCCTTGTCTGTGAAACTGGGGGAAAGTATATTTGTTTTATTTAACATGTAATTATTGCGGGTTTGCATAATATTCGGAGTTTCACTGTTTTTCTTCTTTTTGAGGAATACTGAATCTACTGCAAGTGAGATGAGTAAATGCTCACATTAAACTACAATAACCATCATGTTTACACACATTGACCCCTCACAAACAGTTTGATTGACAGGCGATCTGACCAATCATAACCCAGAATTTGCCATTTTGTCCGTCAAAGCGGTCAGGTGGAGTTAGTAGATTAACGTTGGTGAACTTGAAAAATTGAAACAACATTCCTTCTGATGTTCATTCAATTTATTTGATGCTATAAATGAACTAGTATGAAGAGATGATCGAGGAGCGACACATTAAAGACACACTAGACGCTATTTATTGATTAAACTTCTGTAAAAAATTACAATAGTTTAAATATGAAACCGTTTCATACGTTGTCAGCGTCCTCTTCGCGATGTATTTTTCACTGCGTGAGAACATGATGTGTGGCATGAGAGCGCATGACTTGTCGAACATAGCAACAGTAACTAAAGGGGGCGGGGCTTTGCGAAGGGTCAATTCCCTACACTAACTCCCGATTTCTTTTAACATCGGGACAGGGAGCTTTCAGTCAATATTAATGGGAAAACAAAGAAACTCACGTTACTTTTTTGAAAAAGTAACTTTGTTGTAATTTCAAACCTAATATGTTACTTTACTAGTTACTTGAAAAAAGTAACCTGACGTAACTCGTGTTCCTTGTAACCGCCAACACTGAACGTTACAAACGATTTCTATGTCAAATAAATGCTTTTATTTTGAACTTTCTAAAAGTAGTAACCTGAAAAGAGTAAAACTGTTCCCATAAAAATATGAAGCGGCACGACTGTTTTCAACATTGATGATAATCATAAATGTTTCTTGAGCATCAAATCATCATATCAGAATGATTTCTGAAGGATCACGTGACTCTGAACACTGGAGTAATGAAACGCCAAGACGGCATCACGAGAATTTAGACTATTACAGTCATTTTTATATAAAATATCTAACGGATGAACTCGTTTAATCAATCGTGGTCAAACATCAGCGAGCGGACATATTCAAGCAACTACTTTAATCTGAACGAACAAAACATTTCGGGATTCACACTTGCAAGAAAATCCCACAGTAATAAATAATATCATTAGGTAATTACAGTTATTATTCATGGGTATTTATTGGTAAATAAAACAAAGGATTAATCAACTATTCAAAAATAATAATTAGATTTGATTAATAGAGAGAAAAAAAATGTATAAAAATCGATACTTCCAGCTCCATTCCATTTTATACACAGTATTACAATAGAAAAGTTATTTAAACGGTAAAACCATTTCACAATATTATGGATTTTACTGTATTTTTGATCAAATAAATGCAGCCTTACTTTTTTTTTAACAAAAAAAACTTACTGACCAACATCTAAATGTGCATCTACAAAGCTGAAGACAAACTTATAACATTATTAAAGCACTCAGCTGACCTCATTTGTGTGTGTCAGCTTCACAAGAAAGTGCAGCTCAAACCCCAAGAACCACAAACTCTTCAGAGTTGTTGGCTGTCAACCATAAAAAGAAAACAGGACAAACTCTCACCTTTGCTTCAGTGCAAAGATCAGAGCAAACACGAGCTCTCCTTCACCACCAACAAATCAAGGAATCAGCTCCGACTCCTCAGATTTCTGCGACACCTCTTTATCACGTCTGAATGAATCAGTTTTCTGCATTATTCTGGTGAGGGATCAGTTCAAGTGAAGAGAACCACATTCACTAGTTTCAAATCAATCTATGAGTTGGGGTTTCATGTTAAACCAGCTATGTCAAATGTTTTGATCTTTTTTTTTTTACTGTTATCTAATGAAGTGAGCCTTCTGAATCAGTGATGCTCCAGCAGGATCTCCGGCCTGTCTGCTGGATCAGCCCGATCAGCCCATAAACCCGCAGCTCCATGACACAAACCCGCTCATCTGTGCGCTAAATCACTCCTGCGTTCATCTACACCCTCTCGGACCTCACAGCTTTCAAACGAAACCCCGAAACCCCCTCAGAGCCTCGCCCCGGCCCGCTTCCCCTCACGCATCCGCGGAGTCTCTTACCGCTGTCACCGATGATCAGCAGTTTGAAGAGGTGATCGTAGTCGCGGGCCATGCCGGTGGAGTGTGGCTCAAACCCCGCGGCTTCACTTCAGCTTCGCGCCTCTCTCCAGCCGAACGCTTGGCTGGAACCCGTCTGACGTCCCGCCCGGATAATAGCGGACAATTTCACCCCAATAGACGCTAAAAGCTGCAGGTTTGTCGTCGGGGTTTGGCGGTGTCAGCAGTCAGTCGCTCATTACCGGAAACGGCGCTTCCTCCTCCTGCCGCACCAGCTCGGCTGAGGACCAATCAGAGCGCGCTGACGCAATATGACGCAACAGCCGTCAACAAGCCCGCGATACGTAGGATTTATTTTTATATTTATTTATTTTTGTTTGTTTGTTTGTGTTTTTGTTTTTTTCAAGCATTTAATAAAAAAAAAAATATATAAAAATATATATATACAAAGGATTAATGGCAATAAGACACAAGTTTTACAAATAAACATATTAGGAATATTATAATCAGGGTTGGGGAGTAACGAAATACAAGTGACTTAGTTTCGTATTTAAAATAGAAAATTTGAGTGACTGTATTTCATTTGAAATGGGTGGTAATCAGATTCCAGTTCCATCTGAAAAGTGTTTTAGATTACCAAAGTGATTACTTTGAGTTTTAATGTCATTTAAACAGCGATTGGTGATTCTCTGACTCTGACCGTCTGAAAAAGACGAGTTCAGTTTCATGTTTTCCACTGTTTTCATGTTTTGGGAGTCATTTTATTATTCACTCGTCACTGTGACTTTTTCACAATTTGTTTTTTCCCTCTTTTCCTCAGAATTGCGAGATTTAAACTCACAATTGCAAGTTATAAAGTCAGAATTGGGAGATATGAACTTGCAATACTGACTTTTTTCTTGCAATTGTGAATTTAGTGTGTGAGTTTATATCTCATAATTCTGACTTTTCTCAATATTGTGAGTTTATATCTCATAATTCTGACTTTATAACTCACAGTTGCAACTTTATATCACACAATTCTGAGGGAAAAAGTCAGAATTGTGAGATAAAAACTCACAATGACCTTTTTTGTGTTTGTTTCACACTTATTAGTGTTCCAAAGTATTCTAAAGTATTTAGATGAAGTGACTAAACTTGAGTAATGTAACGAAATACGTTACAAATGACTTTTTAAAGCATGTATTTTGTAATCTGTAGTGAAATACATTTTAAAAGTAACACACCCAGCCCTGATTATAATAGAGGAAACAGCTGCTCATAAAAGCTTTAGTGTGTTTAGAAATGTAAACTTGGTGTATTTGTGAAGCATACTGTTTAAATAATAAAGTACAAGTATTATATATCCGGCTAAAAGTGTGTTGGAGAGGTTTAATTTAGAGATTGATTATTTATGGGTTTTTTGTTTTAATGGAAAAAAAAAATGTTTTGGTAAATTGTAAAATACACAAAGATTTTTTGGGTTGGATGTGGAAAATTTCAAACAAATGTGATATTTAAATTAAATAATTTTGATAGATGTATGTATTGTTCCCATGAAAATAATAATAATAATGTTACTTTTATTGTACAACTGTTTATTATTTGGGGGAAATTTCACATACACAAGCTTGGAGAACATTATGAATAAAAAATAATAGTAAATAAAAAGGAATATTTTTTGTATATTAATATGTACATTTCTGTATATTATTGTATATTTATCTTGTTAATAATAATAATAATAATAATAAAAGTTATCAGGGTTTCAGCCCTTTGAATTATATATAAAAATGAAAAAATAAGATATCCAAAATAAAAGTGTCAGTATGTCTTTTTTTTTTTTTTTGAAAAAACATTTTCTACACAACAACAACAATCACACTTTATTCCTTGTTTACACAACACATTATTTTTAAATTATTTTTCATGTTTTTTTTTTTCCCCCTCAAGGTTACTCCATTTTCTAGCATCTTTATTTGTGATTGACCCTTGACTCAATGTGCATACTATCCATCCTAAGTAGTACGTGACACTATTTAGGGGCAGATAGGGTCCGCTCAAAAAAGATGGACGACACACCTTCACTCTCTTCCATTGTAGAAAGTGAAGCCATAGACATAATAAACACGGCTGCTTTGGAACGTCAACGCGTCCGCCATATTGGTAAGGTCAAGACTGCGCTGTAAACAAATGCAAGTAAACTGGCGGGCTGCATTTCTTTTTGGATAAAAACGAAAAAAGTTTACATTTATCAACCGATTTCAGTGGTTTATGATGTGTGTGGAGTACAAAAAGTTCGTTGAACCTTGAAAGTCGGTTTTAAGAAAATAAAGATGCATATTTAAATTTAGTGTATAAAATGAGATAATATATGCTAAAACTATAATATAAATCATGTAAACTCAACTTTCGCAGCCAATTAGCGACATCGCTAGCTATTTTCTGGCCAAATACTATCAACATAATTATATAATGACCAAATACGACCAGAAACAAATGTTCGTGTGTTCAGGAGCATTTTTCTCAATTCCAGTTATGCGCGTTATGGAAAGGTTGCCCTACACAAATTGGCGGCGCCGATCCAGAGATTTTATTATGCCTATATGCCAATATGGCGCTGACATCTGCTCGTTAATAAAGCAGCTCATTATGTCGGTGTGAAATAAACAGTTCTGGATATGTAGAAATTAGAGTTAAAGCTCCAATCTCCTCCGGAAGATGCAGATTGGTGACTACTTCCATCAGAAAATGTCAATCATGACGTCAAAACCTGCATTTTTATAGCAAAAACTCATTTAAAGGAGATTTTAACATAAAAACTGCCTAAAATGACAAAAATAATCTCTGGAAAAAAAAAATATATCAACACGTAATTTGATTGGTTAGCCGTCTCAGGTGAAGGGGGCGGGGTTTACGACATATACCGCATCCAGCCACCAGGGGGCGATCGATTCACTTTTCAGGCACGCTTGAAAAAAAAAAAAAAAAAAAAAAAATATATATATATATATATATATATATATGTATTTATGGCGTGCTTACAGCAAAATGTCGAAGCTTTTGTCCATCTGCTACACCACTTTGAGTCTGTCACTGCAATGTAAGGTACAAAGCTCAGAGATTTAACAGTTTTAATGGGTTAAAAAACATTCAATCTATTTTATTACCACAATATAGCTATATAATACACATGCTATTTGAATGTGTTACTCATTAGGGCCTATACTGTTGAAAATATTACCATCTGATACCACCACAGTGCCTTTTTTAAGCGATGTGTCATTCTTTCTTCCTTTGTGCCAACATGAAATATATTCTCAGTCAGAGAGCCAGAAAACTTTTCAAAGCAGTTTGAACTTTGACGGTCTGTCAGAAAGCGGCAGATTTTATCCTCCAGCATCGGCTGGAGCTGAATTATGTCGCATGTGGGCTCAATATTGACATGAGGATGGGTTTGCGACGGCAGTAAATTTGCATGCGTGTCTGATCAGCCTTTACACCTTTCAATGAAGATTTCAGTTATTTAGCTTTATTAACCCATTTGCATTTTATTAACTCTTATGCTCATTTTTTTCTTCAGTAATAAATCTACAGAATCAGTCTAATGATTTCTCTTGAAAATGATACTTCACTGAGTTATTAATCTATTATTATGATGCATGAAATGTTCAACTCAAACACAAAGGTCAGTTCTTTAAGTCAAACCGTTTATTAAATCAAGGTCTTCATTTTCTATTTATTCATACAACCATTATTGGAGGACACAGCGCTAACTGGAAAAATCAGCATCACATCCTTTGGGTTGTTAATGGCTCACGTCTCTCTCTCTCTCTCTCTCTTTCACACGCACACGTTTACAACAGCCGGACACAGCGAGAAACTGCGCAGCAAAACTAAATAAAAAAGGGCATCCGAACATCAACGTTTGAAAAGAATTGGCACAAATTAATACTTCATCTCAGAAGAAAACCAAACAAAAAAAAGATACATTTACAAACTACCAGCCAATTAAGCAAAATGTCAATTTTAGATGATGATTTTAGGGGCTCGGCACAATAAATACGTTCCCAGGCTTTCCTTGTGGTGTAAATGATGAGGACAGTCAAAGCTAGCGTGAGGAGAGCGTGTATGACTGACTGACGCAGCTTCTAGAATGATCCCTGAAGCTGTCAATCATGTGAGGATGGTGTCGTCGATCTCTTCGTTGGAGTCGGGAAGGCTGGATATCTTCTTCAAGGATCTGCGGTAGCATTCTGACAGAAGCTCGTTACTGGCCGAGTCCAGGATCGCACTCATGCTCTGAAATCAATTTACATATGCATTCGTTATTTGAGTTGCTGCACTGTGATTGGTCACTTGGCGACTTTTAAGGTCGATGGAAAAAAAAAGCTGTGAATATTCACATCGGTTTGCTTGGTTGGAGTTTAAAAGACACTTAATATTCAGTTATATTATTATTCGAATAGAATTCTAGAGAACAAAATTAGATTTGATTGTACTGACACTGTCACATGAGAAGAAAATGAACTGAATTCAGCTGGAAAAACTGGAAGCTTGTTTCCATTAATTGCGACTTTTTATCTCACAATTCAGTTTCTATCACACAATTTTGACTTTATAACTCACAATTCTGACCTTTTTCTCATAATTGCGAGATATAAAGTCAGAATTGAGAGTTATAAAGTCAGAATTGTGAGATATAAAGTCAGAATTGTGAGATATAAAGTCAGAATTGTGAGATATAAAGTCAGAATTGTGAGATATAAAGTCAGAATTGCGAGATATAAAGTCAGAATTGTGAGATATAAAGTCAGAATTGCGAGATATAAAGTAAGAATTGTGAGATATAAAGTCAGAATTGTGAGATATAAAGTCAGAATTGCGAGATATAAAGTCAGAATTGTGAGATATAAAGTCAGAATTGAGAGATATAAAGTCAGAATTGTGAGATATAAAGTCAGAATTGCGAGATATAAAGTCAGAATTGTGAGATATAAAGTCAGAATTGCGAGATATAAAGTGAGAATTGCGAGATATAAAGTCAGAATTGCGAGATATAAAGTCAGAATTGTGAGATATAAAGTGAGAATTGCGAGATATAAAGTCAGAATTGTGAGATATAAAGTGAGAATTGCGAGACAAAGTCAGAATTGTGAGATATAAAGTCAGAATTGTTAGATATAAAGTCAGAATTGTGAGATATAAAGTCAGAATTGCGAGATATAAAGTCAGAATTGTGAGATATAAAGTCAGAATTGTTAGACATAAAGTCAGAATTGTGAGATATAAAGTCAGAATTGTGAGATATAAAGTCAGAATTGCGAGATATAAAGTCAGAATTGCGAGATATAAAGTGAGAATTGCGAGATATAAAGTGAGAATTGCGAGATATAAAGTCAGAATTGCGAGATATAAAGTCAGAATTGCGAGATATAAAGTCAGAATTGCGAGATATAAAGTGAGAATTGCGAGATATAAAGTCAGAATTGCGAGATATAAAGTCAGAATTGCGAGATATAAAGTCAGAATTGCGAGATATAAAGTCAGAATTGTGAGATATAAAGTCAGAATTGTGAGATATAAAGTCAGAATTGCGAGATATAAAGTCTGAATTGTGAGATATAAAGTCAGAATTGCGAGATATAAAGTCAGAATTGCGAGATATAAAGTCTGAATTGTGAGATAAAAAGTCAGAATTGAGAGATATAAAGTCAGAATTGTGAGATATAAAGTCAGAATTGTGAGATATAAAGTCAGAATTGTGAGATATAAAGTCAGAATTGAGAGATATAAAGTCAGAATTGAGAGATATAAAGTCAGAATTGAGAGATATAAAGTCAGAATTGAGAGATATAAAGTCAGAATTGAGAGATATAAAGTCTGAATTGTGAGATATAAAGTCTGAATTGTGAGATATAAAGTCAGAATTGAGAGATATAAAGTCTGAATTGTGAGATATAAAGTCTGAATTGTGAGATATAAAGTCAGAATTGTGAGATATAAAGTCAGAATTGAGAGATATAAAGTCTGAATTGTGAGATATAAAGTCTGAATTGTGAGATATAAAGTCAGAATTGTTAGATATAAAGTCAGAATTGTGAGATATAAAGTCAGAATTGCGAGATATAAAGTCAGAATTGCGAGATATAAAGTCAGAATTGTGAGATATAAAGTCTGAATTGTGAGATATAAAGTCAGAATTGTTAGACATAAAGTCAGAATTGCGAGATATAAAGTCAGAATTGCGAGATATAAAGTCAGAATTGCGAGATATAAAGTGAGAATTGCGAGATATAAAGTCAGAATTGCGAGATATAAAGTCAGAATTGCGAGATATAAAGTCGGAATTGCGAGATATAAAGTGAGAATTGCGAGATATAAAGTCAGAATTGCGAGATATAAAGTCAGAATTGCGAGATATAAAGTCAGAATTGCGAGATATAAAGTCAGAATTGCGAGATATAAAGTCAGAATTGTGAGATATAAAGTCAGAATTGCGAGATATAAAGTCTGAATTGCGAGATATAAAGTCAGAATTGCGAGATATAAAGTCAGAATTGCGAGATATAAAGTCTGAATTGCGAGATAAAAAGTCAGAATTGAGAGATATAAAGTCAGAATTGTGAGATATAAAGTCAGAATTGTGAGATATAAAGTCAGAATTGTGAGATATAAAGTCAGAATTGAGAGATATAAAGTCAGAATTGAGAGATAAAGTCAGAATTGAGAGATATAAAGTCAGAATTGAGAGATATAAAGTCAGAATTGAGAGATATAAAGTCTGAATTGTGAGATATAAAGTCTGAATTGTGAGATATAAAGTCAGAATTGAGAGATATAAAGTCAGAATTGTGAGATATAAAGTCAGAATTGAGAGATATAAAGTCAGAATTGTGAGATATAAAGTCTGAATTGTGAGATCTAAAGTCAGAATTGTGAGATATAAAGTCTGAATTGTGAGATATAAAGTCAGAATTGAGAGATATAAAGTCAGAATTGTGAGATATAAAGTCAGAATTGAGAGATATAAAGTCAGAATTGTGAGATATAAAGTCAGAATTGTGAGATATAAAGTCTGAATTGTGAGATCTAAAGTCAGAATTGTGAGATATAAAGTCTGAATTGTGAGATATAAAGTCAGTATTGTGAGATATAAAGTCAGAATTGAGAGATATAAAGTCAGAATTGTGAGATATAAAGTCAGAATTGCGAGATATAAAGTCAGAATTGTGAGATATAAAGTCAGAATTGCGAGATATAAAGTGAGAATTGCGAGATATAAAGTCAGAATTGCGAGATATAAAGTCAGAATTGTGAGATATAAAGTGAGAATTGCGAGATATAAAGTCAGAATTGTGAGATATAAAGTGAGAATTGCGAGACAAAGTCAGAATTGTGAGATATAAAGTCAGAATTGTTAGATATAAAGTCAGAATTGTGAGATATAAAGTCAGAATTGCGAGATATAAAGTCAGAATTGTGAGATATAAAGTCTGAATTGTGAGATATAAAGTCAGAATTGTTAGACATAAAGTCAGAATTGTGAGATATAAAGTCAGAATTGTGAGATATAAAGTCAGAATTGCGAGATATAAAGTCAGAATTGCGAGATATAAAGTGAGAATTGCGAGATATAAAGTGAGAATTGCGAGATATAAAGTGAGAATTGCGAGATATAAAGTCAGAATTGCGAGATATAAAGTCAGAATTGCGAGATATAAAGTGAGAATTGCGAGATATAAAGTCAGAATTGCGAGATATAAAGTCAGAATTGCGAGATATAAAGTCAGAATTGCGAGATATAAAGTCAGAATTGTGAGATATAAAGTCAGAATTGTGAGATATAAAGTCAGAATTGCGAGATATAAAGTCTGAATTGTGAGATATAAAGTCAGAATTGCGAGATATAAAGTCAGAATTGCGAGATATAAAGTCTGAATTGTGAGATAAAAAGTCAGAATTGAGAGATATAAAGTCAGAATTGTGAGATATAAAGTCAGAATTGTGAGATATAAAGTCAGAATTGTGAGATATAAAGTCAGAATTGAGAGATATAAAGTCAGAATTGAGAGATATAAAGTCAGAATTGAGAGATATAAAGTCAGAATTGAGAGATATAAAGTCAGAATTGAGAGATATAAAGTCTGAATTGTGAGATATAAAGTCTGAATTGTGAGATATAAAGTCAGAATTGAGAGATATAAAGTCTGAATTGTGAGATATAAAGTCTGAATTGTGAGATATAAAGTCAGAATTGTGAGATATAAAGTCAGAATTGAGAGATATAAAGTCTGAATTGTGAGATATAAAGTCTGAATTGTGAGATATAAAGTCAGAATTGTTAGATATAAAGTCAGAATTGTGAGATATAAAGTCAGAATTGCGAGATATAAAGTCAGAATTGCGAGATATAAAGTCAGAATTGTGAGATATAAAGTCTGAATTGTGAGATATAAAGTCAGAATTGTTAGACATAAAGTCAGAATTGCGAGATATAAAGTCAGAATTGCGAGATATAAAGTCAGAATTGCGAGATATAAAGTCAGAATTGCGAGATATAAAGTCAGAATTGCGAGATATAAAGTCAGAATTGCGAGATATAAAGTCAGAATTGTGAGATATAAAGTCAGAATTGCGAGATATAAAGTCTGAATTGCGAGATATAAAGTCAGAATTGCGAGATATAAAGTCAGAATTGCGAGATATAAAGTCTGAATTGCGAGATAAAAAGTCAGAATTGAGAGATATAAAGTCAGAATTGTGAGATATAAAGTCAGAATTGTGAGATATAAAGTCAGAATTGTGAGATATAAAGTCAGAATTGAGAGATATAAAGTCAGAATTGAGAGATATAAAGTCAGAATTGAGAGATATAAAGTCAGAATTGAGAGATATAAAGTCAGAATTGAGAGATATAAAGTCTGAATTGTGAGATATAAAGTCTGAATTGTGAGATATAAAGTCAGAATTGAGAGATATAAAGTCAGAATTGTGAGATATAAAGTCAGAATTGAGAGATATAAAGTCAGAATTGTGAGATATAAAGTCTGAATTGTGAGATCTAAAGTCAGAATTGTGAGATATAAAGTCTGAATTGTGAGATATAAAGTCAGAATTGAGAGATATAAAGTCAGAATTGTGAGATATAAAGTCAGAATTGAGAGATATAAAGTCAGAATTGTGAGATATAAAGTCAGAATTGTGAGATATAAAGTCTGAATTGTGAGATCTAAAGTCAGAATTGTGAGATATAAAGTCTGAATTGTGAGATATAAAGTCAGAATTGAGAGATATAAAGTCAGAATTGTGAGATATAAAGTCAGAATTGTGAGATATAAAGTCAGAATTGCGAGATATAAAGTCTGAATTGCGAGATATAAAGTCTGAATTGAGAGATATAAAGTCAGAATTGAGAGATATAAAGTCAGAATTGAGAGATATAAAGTCAGAATTGAGAGATATAAAGTCAGAATTGTGAGATATAAAGTCAGAATTGTGAGATATAAAGTCAGAATTGCGAGATATAAAGTCAGAATTGTGAGATATAAAGTCAGAATTGCGAGATATAAAGTCAGAATTGAGAGATATAAAGTCAGAATTGCGAGATATAAAGTCAGAATTGAGAGATATAAAGTCTGAATTGTGAGATATAAAGTCAGAATTGTGAGATATAAAGTCAGAATTGTGAGATATAAAGTCAGAATTGTGAGATATAAAGTCAGAATTGCGAGATATAAAGTCAGAATTGTGAGATATAAAGTCAGAATTGTGAGATATAAAGTCAGAATTGTGAGATATAAAGTCAGAATTGTGAGACAAAGTCAGAATTGTGAGATATAAAGTCAGAATTGTGAGATATAAAGTCAGAATTGTGAGATATAAAGTCAGAATTGTGAGATATAAAGTCAGAATTGTGAGATATAAAGTCAGAATTGTGAGAAATAAAGTCAGAATTGCGAGATATAAAGTCAGAATTGTGAGAAATAAAGTCAGAATTGCGAGATATAAAGTCAGAATTGAGAGATATAAAGTCAGAATTGAGAGATATAAAGTCAGAATTGTGAGATATAAAGTCAGAATTGCGAGATATAAAGTCAGAATTGTGAGATATAAAGTCAGAATTGTGAGACAAAGTCAGAATTGTGAGATATAAAGTCAGAATTGCGAGATATAAAGTCAGAATTGTGAGAAATAAAGTCAGAATTGCGAGATATAAAGTCAGAATTGTGAGATATAAAGTCAGAATTGTGAGACAAAGTCAGAATTGTGAGATATAAAGTCAGAATTGCGAGACATAAAGTCAGAATTGTGAGATATAAAGTCAGATTTGCGAGACATAAAGTCACAATTAGCTTTTTTATTCATTTCATGACGGAAAACAAGCTTGAATAGGATAATGATCAGTGTTGGGGGGGGGGGGGGGGAAGTAACTCATTAAAAATAAACATGCTTCAAGTAATCTGATTTAACATAAATTTACACATTATTAAAAGTATTGTACGTAACTTTCCAGTTTAACTAAATTGCTTAAAAACTTTTAAACTGCTGATTTAAAATTCTCTCACCCATAATGTGGTCAGAATATAATAATCTAAAATCCAGTTTTTAAAAGACAATGGAGGTGAACGTTGAATGCATTACTGCGTTAAACACGTTCGTCAATACTGCGTTAAGCATTTACTTTTTTAAGACCAAATAAAGAAAATGTCAGGAATATATTGAAGGGAAAACAATACATCAATATGTTCTCTAAATGTAACTCTTTTGATTTAAGGTCTCAATTTGTGTAAGGGTGAATTAAGACTTGCAGAAATCCTGAAAAAATAACTTTTTTTACTCAGTAAAATGGCCTGGAAGAGAGAGAGCCTCAGTCAGGTGAGCAAAGTAATGCATAATTAACGTAATTAGTTACTTTTTAAATATTATTATAATGCATTACTTTCAAAAGTAACTGATAATGTCTTCTGCGGATTTTATAATTGATGAATTTTGCTCCATTGACACTGTTATTGAACTGAATTGAATCAACACTGACTCGAGCTGAATAACTAAAGCCTTTGTGTGTTTTATAAAGCGCTATGCAATTAAAACACACTTGACTTGCCTAACATTTTTAGTTTCCACGGAGGAAAGAAACCTCGTGAGTGTGAGTGAACAGGGACTGACCTGCATGCCCTCCTCTCCCTGGCGCAGTCGCAGCAGGCTGACGAGGGTGTGCTCGCTCTGGGCTCGGACGCTGGTGTTCTTGTCCTTGGTGTTGTCCAGCAGGGCCTTGATGACCGGTTTGACCAGACTGGGCTCTAGAGAGGGAGTCTCCGCCTCCTTACACAGCCACCACAGCACACGCTCCGCCACCAGACGAATGTCACTCGACTGGTTCTGCAAACTCTGTGGGAGGAGTCACACAAACAGATCACTTCAACACAAATTCAACATTTCTGGTGTGTGTTTGTAATGACATACCAAGAAGCAAAATGTAGTATGTATACTGTGGAAAGTATGTGCATTTTCTATGCATATGGAATATATATATATATATATATATATACATACATATATATACACATACATACATATACACACACACACACATATATATATACACATATACATATATATATATATATATATATATATATATATATATATATATATACACACACACACACATATATATATATATATATATATATATATAAAAAAAGACAAACTATGAAATATTTTGAAGAAATATATTACTATTATATAGTCAAACATACTTCTCAAAGTACTAACTATAATAATATATATATATATATATATATATATTTTTTTTTTAATTGATTTATTTTATTATTATCATTAATATAAGGAATAACACATAGCCAACACATGCATAGTATGCTTTAATACGTAAAGTTTTGTTGTGAGGCACCTTAATGGACAAAAAATGCATATGCTAAATTTATATGATTCCTGAAATTTTTTTGTTTAACCTTAAAAAAATACTCTGTTTACATTCATTCTTGAGGTCTAACAAACACGAGGGAAGCATTTTCTTCCCTTTTAATGGTATGAAATGAATATTGTGATAAATATTGATATGAAATGAAGTGACTGCATGCTAGATTATTTTGTCATAGCTCACAACACCTGTTCTGGACCGCAGGCCGTTTGTCTCTGGGCATGTTGGCGTCAGACTCACCTTTACAAACTGCGTGATGACGCGTGGCGATACGGCCTCTGATCCTCCTGTGCGAAGCTGGTGTCTCGTCAGGTAACCCATGGCCCTGATGCCGCTGCAGGCGATGGGGATCTGCAGAAGAGAAGTTATTTTGCTTTATAAAGCTTGAAATATGGATATTTTTCTAACAAAAACCCAACGCTTCGCTGCAGAAGGCCTTTATTAACCCCCTAGAGTCATGTGGAACAGTGTTCGATTGACTTCGTCTGAAAGAAAATAGTCATGCTTGAGGATGAGTAAATCACTTTTGGGTGAACTATCCTGTTAAGTGTCACCGGTGGACCCACAGCCATTACGTATTTAAAAACGGTAATATCCTATACTAAACCTAAACTAAATCGCATCTCATTTTGAAAGCTTACAATCTCAAGTTTTCATATTTGGTGTCTGTTTTTCAAAATAACAGCAATTTATCAATTTAAAACAAGAATATTTTCATACTCAAGGCGCGTTCGGACCTTTATTTTGAAATAGCGATGAACAAGGAAAACCGTGAAAGATTGGTAGACACCTTTTCAAAAGATAACATTCATTAAATTTTTTGTCTGAAAATGTTTTAAATTTAAAGACAAAATTAGAGATTCTCCATTTGTGATGTGGCGGCGAGCAATAATGCACATACGTGATTATATTATGTGTTTATAAGAGGTTGAATTCATATCAAATTCTGCCAAACTTCTCATACTACTTCTGAATAGCATGTCTACTTCATAAATTGTATGAAAATTATGGATTTGGTTCAGATCACTCAAACCATATATGGAAATGGAGGCGCCCTTATATGGTCAGTATCGGACCTTGGTTGCCATCTAGTGAAAAAGTGTGGTACTGCGCCCCAAACTAAATCTTACTAAAAGCTCATTTTTCTGATTATCAACCTAAAATTTGGAACACAACTTGTTCAGATATTTGGCTTTGACTTTCTTGCAGTTTTAGAGTAAAATATTGCATAATAGTGCATTTTCATGTCTATATATAAAAAGGGTGAGAGGCTAAACAATGTCCAGGAGTCACAGCCGTACACAAAGCTGCTACAAAAAACGATTTAGCCAAGTTTGTGAGGTTCAAGCAATGAACAAAAGACTGTATATTCGAGCGTTTTCACTGCTGTCATCATTTTCGGATTTACTGCACACATTGTAAAAAGAGTTTTTGGTCTACAGCATTAAACATTCTGAAGTTACACCAGCTCTTACTCTATCGGCAGTGGCACTAGATAAGACGGCCTCCAGCACGGAGGAGCGGTATTCGTCCGTACACAGCTGATCAGGAGCGGACTTCACCGCGATGGCCAGAGCCAAACTACGGCCGTGACGCACCATCCAGTCCACACCAGACACATCCGCTACAGAGACGAACACATAACAGAAGGGAATGTCATAATATGATCTGGATTACAGTGGTTCTCTTGGCTCGTCACATGCCAAACTACTGCCAGGAAGACTCTGCATCTTACCGAGGACATGCTGCAGCAAGACGCTCTTGAGCTCCTCTTCTGACAGGAAGGCACAAAGTTCGCCAATACAGCCTGCAGAGGCCATTCTCGTGGCATCCTACACACACACACACACACACACACACAGAGAGAGAGAGGTAAGGATACACTGACACTCTTGCAACCACATCCTGTGCTAGACAAAGACAAGCTTACTAAGACAAAGACGCATGCATTTTCACATTCTCATGTCTTTAAGTGCAAAAAATTAGATGACATTCATAAATGCATATATATTTTATGATTAAAAATTAAAATATTTCCACAGCAATTTATTAAAACCATTTCTAGAAAATTAACAAAGAATGCGCATCAGGCGTGTTTCGCTTTTAATTTTTTAATGAATTTATGAAGCCACTGTAAACATTACCGTATTGTTATATTACAATGCGATCATATTTTGTGCAGGAAAATTAGCTTATTTTGTTGTAACGTGACAGTTTTTATGAGTGATCGCATTGGAAGGAGCAAATTTCCACAAAAAAATCGCAATAACGTTAAACGATAAAAGTCGTTACACTCGCTCGAGGTGGTTTTTGACTCGTGCGAATAATGGGAGATGGAAACACACTTGCCGAATAAATTCTGCCATAGCGAACGTTAAACTCTAATCATCTGTTTCCGCTGTTTTATATAGCGTTGGTTACCAATGCATAATAATACCAATTCCATCATAAATACGCTATTTCTGACTGGAACGCACCAGATGAATATTAACATTAAAACAATTAAATGCTGTAAGAATATAAAGCTCATTGTTAGTGCATGGGACTTTATTGTAAAGTGCTCCTTTAATTTTAAATGATTTTAATATCTCAAAATGCAATACTTGCTGTACCTCATCATGTCCCAGCATGCTCAGCAGTGTGGTCATAATGTTCTTCCTGATGCTGGGGTCGACCTTCGCCCCAGCACCCTGGATGACGAAGCGCAGGGCCTGCAGCATGGTCTCCCTGAAGGACGAACAAACACAAACTAGAGTTTTACATTCGACACACATTTAATCTAATAAAGAAATTGACCATATGCACAGTTACTTCCGGGTTTTCGATAGGCCAGCTTGGGCATTTCCGGTGAGAGGTTGGCTGTGATTCTGTACATCGACACAAAACCATCAATGCTTGATATTTTAATGCTGCAATTATATTTTAATTAGGGCTGCCCCCTTAGTCGATTAAGAAGAGGCTTGGTAGAGCAAGATTAAATTAGTTGGTTAGTCGCAGAAAAAAAAAAAAAAAAAACTCCACAGGAAGTGGCGAAGGCCGTGAGGGACAGATTGTTAACGGCAGGAAATCCAAACATTCGCATTTCATCCATCGACCTCAAATATGGCTTACCACTTGAAACAGGTAAGTAGTAGCAACTTCACAACTCCACTCGCTCTAATGTTAGCCTAGCCCTAGACAGGGTTGGGGAGTAACGAAATACAAGTAACTTAGTTTCGTATTTAAAATGCAAAATTTGAGTGACTGTATTTCATTTTAAATGGGTGGTAATCAGATTCCAGTTCCATCTGAAAAGTGTTTCAGATTACCAAAGTGATTACTTTGAGTTTTAATGTCATTTTTAATGTCAATGTCAGTTCAGTTTCATGTTTTCGACTGTTTTCATGTTTTGGGAGTCATTTTATAATTCACTCGCCACTGCAACTTTTTCTCACAATTAGTTTTTTTCCCTCAATTCTGAATTCTTTTTCTCAGAATTGCGAGATTTAAACTCACAATTACTTGTATATAACTAGTATAAACTTGCAATACTATTTTTTTTTCTTGCAATTGTGAATTTAGTATGTGAGTTAAATGTCATAATTCTGACTTTTGTGAGATAAAAACTTGCAATGACCTTTTTTGTGTTTGTTCCACACTTATTAGTATTCCAAAGTATTCTAAAGTATTTAGATGAAGTGACTAAACTTGAGTAATGTAACGAAATACGTTACAAATGACTTTTTAAAGCATGCATTTTGTGATCTGTAGCGAAATACGTTTTAAAAGTAACACACCCAGCCCTGGTCCTAGATAAATGTGTGTGCAGATCCGAGTGTTTGTGTGGAGAGCGCGCTTATGGCATGACATGGAGGCGCCGGTGCGATCACCTTAAAATACTCCGTCATTTTAGTCATACAGATAAGAGTAATGCAAACTGTAAAGGATCTACTTTTATTTCTGTGAACTCACAATAACAGCAAAGCATTGTGTGTTTGTAAAATAACGAAAACAATCAGGATGCGCTTTCTAGTGAACTTGAGCACAGAATGAACCGAAACTCAGCATATAGTTGCTTCACAAACACGCTTGAAACGTCTACTTTCAAACGAACCAATTCAAATGTAACCAGTATGAAACATGACGGGGTATTGTCAATTAAAAACGGGTTATTCTGATTTATGGCGTATTAATGTAAACACGGGATTAGTCGACCAACGGCTTAAATGAACGACTACTAGTCGAATAGAAACATCTTTAGTCGGGGGCAGCCCTCATTTTAATGCAGTTATCACACCAGTTTTATTGATCGCAATAAAGACGAAGCTACTAGGAACGCTTGAATAAGAAAGCGGCGTCTGTAATTAAACACGCGACTTCAAAAGTTATTTTTAGTGTGATGACCAAAAACATTCAATCTTCTGAGATTGTCCCTATTGGTAAAAATTATTATTATTTTTTTTTTAGGAAATCCGACATTTGATATAAAACGCTTTTATTTAAAAATAAAAAAGACATTAATAACCACTATAACCAGCAGAGGATCATTTATTTGCACATATATGAGCCATTTCCTACTAAGTTTCGCTTTTGAATGAATATTAAACATTATAAAATCGGCAGGTTTAAAATTGCATTTTATCAAGGCTAAGAATGAAGTACTCACAAAATCTCATGAAAAACAATAACTTTTCCTGTGAATGAATTACACAGAAAAAAACAAACACACAAGCTGTCAGATAAAAATGTGAAAAGTGATGGTCGAAGTGGAGGAACACTAAGGCAAGTCTTTTTAAGTGACTATATTCTGATTCTAAACTAAGTAGTGATGCTCGACACACCAACAACTGACATTTCACCGGGAGTTTCCCAGGCTTCATGCCGTAAAAGTGTCCTACCTGACTCCAGAGTCCTCTGCGTTGCGTATGGCCGCGAGCTGTTCGGTGAACAGTGGATCTACTTTAGTGTGTATGGCGACCAGCTGACCCAGAGCCTCTGCCGCCCGCAGCCTCACCCCCCGGCTGGAGTCCTGAAGGGCCTTCAGGAAGGTTGTCTGGAGCTGCGGCAGGAAGGGTTTCAGAGCGATGCCCACCTGAACCAGACAGAGAAGACAAACAGAGTGTGAATGAAGGGTCTACACCAACCAACATAAGGACAAAGGTATGATGGACACCGACTTTGGCCAGAAGTAGAGTGAGCGTCTCGAGCAGAGCGGTTTTCACAGTCCAAGCGAAACGGTCTCCTAAGATACGGATGAGCGGTCCAGTGATGTTGACCACAGAGGGTCGGAGCGCCTCGGCTGAAGTCAGTTTAATGACTCCTCCTAACGCACGAGCCGCTTCCTCCTTCTGCTCCGGACTTCCTGTCAGCACGCCTTCCCTCAGCACGGGGAGAATACACGTCACTCCCTGAAGAAGAAGACGACACGTTGAGTAGAGAGCAATACAATTTCATTCCAGTGTTACTATTATAGTATTTTATGTTTTCAGTTTTTCATTTTAATTTGAGTTTGTTTCAGTAATTTTATGTGCTTTTGACACTTTTTAGATTTTGCTTTATTTTTATTTGTTTAGTCATTTTTATGGAAAAAGGTAATAGTGACTTTTTGATCTCACAATACTAAATATTTTTTATCTAAATTGCAAGTTTATATCTTACTATTCTGAGAAAAAATACAGAATTGCGAGACGTAAACAACTGCGTGACACTTTTTATTCCATGGTGGAAACAAGCTTCCGTACATTTTAGTACTTCAAATTAAATAGATAAATTAGTGCTTCGGTGTTTCATCTAATATTCATATTTTATTTCAAGTAATGAAAATGATTTTTAATAGTTAGTAATAAAAATGCTCTTGTATTATACGTAATAACGTATGCTAGTATTACTACAACATTTGAAAAATAGTATGTAAAATTGTGTGCAATATGTAATAGTTTATTACAGTGTTATTAAATGACACCACTGTTACAATCTTGACCATAAATGTAATTTTGCACAACTGTAGTATATATATATATATATATATAGTGATTACAACAACTGGGTAATAAGTGGCCCTAAACCTAACCTTAACCCTGGTAGTTGCCTTATATTACCAAGTACTTTCTTCAGTGTGTCCTTCTGAACACTTCCAAAATGATTGAATAGAGACAATATGCCCAGACCTTTGCTCTGTAGTTTCTCTCTCTAAGTGATACTCACCTTCTTGGGCAGACAGAAGCCAGGTAAGTGTTGACCTTTGACCTCAGCGGCAGCAGAGCGGATGTCCCTGTGCAGGTCATCGATCATGGACAGCTGGCTGGCAGCATCCAGTTTCTGCACAAACGCACAGTTTTATAACTCCAAACCAGACAAAGATACCACAGTCATATTTAATCACATTTCTACTAGTAGTAGCAAACATTATGCAATAAATATAAGAGGAAGACGTCTCTATTGCTTGCCGAGGCCACATTTATTTGATCAAAAATACAGTAAAATCAGAGATATTATTACGATTTAAAATAGCTGTTTTCTACGCGAATATATTTTACACTGTCATTTATTCCTGTGATCAAAGCTGAATTTTCATTAAATCCTTCTAATATGATGATTTGCTGCTCAAGAAACCTTTATGATTATTATCAATGTTGAAAATAGTTTCATATTTTGTGGGGTTTTTTTCTCCCAGGATGTTGGAAGTTCAAAAGAACACCATTTATTTGAAATATATATATATTTTTTTAAATAAAAACGTACTGACTCCAAACTTTTGAATGGTAGTGCATATGCAACTATATAATCATTCAAACTAATAAACTGCAATATTTACCTACATATATTTCACTAAAACACACACACATACATATTATATATATATATATATATATATAATATATATATATATAATATATATATATATATATATATATATATACACAATACCGGTCAAAAGTTTTTGGACAGCAAGATTTTTTAAAATTTAAAACTCTTCTGCTTACTAAGGCTTCATTTATTTGATCAAAAATACAGAAAAAACAGTAATATTTTGAAATATTTGTACAATTTAAAATAACTCTTTTATATTAGAATATATTTTAAAATGCAAAAGATGTATATTTCAGATAAATGCTGTTCTTTTCAACTTTCTATTCATCAAATTATCCTGAAAAAAGAAAATTATACACAACAGTTTTCACTATTGATAATAATAAGAAATGATTAATAAATTCATGAGCAGCATTCTTTGGCATTTTAGAATGATTTCTGAAGGATCATGTGACACTGAAGACTGGAGTAATGATGCTGAAAATTCAGCTTTGCCATCAAAGAAATAAATTGCATTTTAAAATATATTATAATATAAAACAGATATTTTGAATTGTAAAAATATTTCACAATATTCCTGTTTTTGCTGTATTTTTGATTAAATAAATGAAGCCTTGGTAAGCAGAAGAGACTTATTTTAAAAACATTAAAAAACGTTCACAAACTTTTGACAGATAGTGTATATAAATACATACATATATACATATATATATATATATATATATACATATATAAATACAGGACTAAAAGTATTCACAATATTTTTGTGAATCTCTTTCAGAGAGGCTACATCAATTTAGTGAAACAAACAGCTTGAAATGATTCACAGAAATGTATCACACTTCCCAACTATCTTTTGCTACTGAAGTTGATTATCATTCTACAGGTCAAGAATCATGAAATTAATCTGCTCGTGTCTTGCGACTGGATCACATGAGATGATAATACCAGGTATAAACAAGGTCCCTGAGAAGATCTGTAAGGACGAAAGCTTTGTTTACCTTAGTGATGGAGTTGATGGTGTCCCAGCTCTGGCTGAGCACTTCTGGATTGGGGTCGTTCATGAGCCGCATGAGGCCGGACAGCAGCGTGCGCGTGTGCGCGCTGTAGTCCAGCCGCGTTCGCGAGAAGTAGCCGTTGAGGATGGTGACGGCCGCCTGTCTCAGCCCAGCGTCTGCTCCTCGCGTGGCCTCCAGGAGATCGTCAATGATGATTCTTTGGCCAACTTCATCCTCCACCGAGAGGATCACGGTCTGACAGTTGTTCAGCTCCTGTAGAAGACCATGAAAGCCACATTTACACCACCAACCTATTCTGATTCTTCATCATTTCTGTTTTGATGGATCAGTATGAATGATTGACAGCTGTCGTGTTCACCTGCAGGCACTCTTCTGAGCCCAGCTTGCCTTTGAGGGAGGAGAGCAGCGCGGGAAGAATCACCCCGAGGTGGCGCGTCAGAGCGTCTCCTGCCACCGCTGACAGGAAGGCGAGAACGCGCGTGTTTACAGGAGGAGCCGTCAGCTGTAGAGGACCAGAATAATCCATTAAATAACACGATCTAGAACAGACTCCAAAAATGGAAAGAGCTTTCTCGATGCAGCAAGCTCCAATCTGATTGGCTGATTTCATCCATTTCCCTGCAATCAAGTCAAGTTGGTGTTTCAAAGCACCTTTACAGAAAATCATGACCTTAATGTTTATAATATCTTAATATCTTTAAACCTTGTAGTTGCATTGAGTAAATTAGAGCTGGGCAATAATATAGTTTATATTTTGCAAAGAATCAAGAGTTGAGACAAAATAGTATTATTATAGTATATAATATATATATATATATATATATATATATATATATATATATATATATATATATATATATATATACCTATACATACAAGTGCATCTAAATATAGAATGTCGTGGAAATGTTCATTTATTTCAGTAATTCAACTCAAATTGTGAAAATTGTGTATTAAATAAATTCAATGCACACAGTCTGAAGAAGTTTAAGCCTTTGGTTCTTGTAATCATGATGATTTTGGCTCAAAAAATTTGCATAATTGCATATGATTACATTAAAAACCACCCAAAAACTATGGTTGGTCAATTTAAACGTCAGTGAGATGGTGTCTTCCTGTCTATGAGGGCGGTTCTATGGCCAGAGAAAGCAGCTTTTATAGAGTTAGTCTTAAGTCTGTATACACAAGTCTACAAATCATAGGGTTTTAAGCATAGATTAGTTAAAGGAGGCCACCAGTGAAGAGAGCTCACCTTGGGAACCAGATAAGGCAGGACTGACCGACTCTTCACAGCCATGACCTGTTTCAATCCATCCAAAGCAAACTCTGACGTCTCCTCGTCCTCCTGCAACAAAAAGAAAGTACATTTCAGTGCTTTTCACAATACATAATGCTTCAAAGCAGCTTGGGTGGACAGTAACTGGCAACTAGGGTTAGAAATTTGACATTTTTTAAAGAAATCAAGACTTTTATTCAGCAAGGATGCATTAAATTGATCAAATATGATGCTACAAAAAAAGAAATGCTGTTCTTTTGAACTTGCTACTTATGAAAGAAACCTGAAAAAATGTTTTCAAAACTGATAATATGAGCAGCAAATAACCATATTAGAGTGATTTCTGAAGGATCATGTGACCCTGAAGACTGGAGTAATGATGCTGAACGTTCCGCTTTGATCACAGGAATAAATTATATTTTAAAATATATTCAAAAAATATTTCACAATATTACTGATTTTACTGTATTTTTGATTAAATAAATGCAGCCTTGCTGAGCAGAAGAGACTTCTTTCAAAAATATCGTACAAACCCCAAAACTTGCACATAGACAAGTTTTACTGCTGATTTTGATTTATTTAATTTCATGTCAATGCAAAGTAAAGTTGAGGATTGTGGGTAGGAGGCGGTACCAGTTGTCTGAGCAGTGCAGGCAGGATGTCGTCGAGGGCCTGGTGACCGATGGTGGCGTGGAGCTGCTCGAAGGTTTTGGCAGCCGCTTCGCGAACCTCCTCCAGAGGATCACACAGAGCCTTCCGCACGGTGGGAACCAGAGACTCGGAGAACACCAAAACCTGACACACAATCAATCATCAGCCATATGATCTATGACATGAACAAAATGAACCTGTTGAGCATTATATTATTAACTCACGGCATCTTTGCTGGTGGACTTCATGATCTCGCTGAGGCCGATACACACGCCCTGCCGCTCGTCGCTCTTATCTGAGCGCAGACCCTCCTCCAGGATGGGAATGATCTCAGGCAGGATCTTCTCCCCCAGTTTCCTCACCAGGTCACCCAAAGTACGAGCGGCGATCTGGAGCAGGACAGACGGGAAACACAGACTATCAACTTCAACACAAACAAGGCATTTCTGTCGGTTATTCATCTAAATAATTAATAATAATAATGAAAAAACATATGTATGATGTTAAATACACACTGATTTCCTGCTACAATTCCATTACTGTATTTTATTCATCAAAATAATGAATAATAATAATAAAAAAACATATGTATGATGTTAAATACACACTGATTTCCTGCTACAATTCCATTACAGTATTTTATTCATCAAAATAATGAATAATAATAATAAAAAAACATATGTATGATGTTAAATACACACTGATTTCCTGCTACAATTCCATTACAGTATTTTATTCATCAAAATAATTAATAATAATAATAAAAAAACATATGTATGATGTTAAATACACAGATTTCCTGCTACAATTCCATTACTGTATTTTACTCATCAAAATCTAGAGCCTCCCAAAAAGTCGTGAATGTATAAAGAAATAAATAATATTAAGCCACAATGTGTATGACGCTACACTGAAATAAAGCGGTATATAAATACTACATGTACTTACTTTAATAATAACAGTAAATTATGCATAATTACTAACCCTAAACCAAACTCTAACTGTAACTCTATAATTATACATGTAGTTCTTATTTGAGAAATTACAATGTAACTACGGCAATGTAAAAGTGTAACTTAGGGTGCGTTCACACTTGTCATGTTTGGTTGGATTAAAGCGAACCCTGGTGCGATCGCTCAGTCAGTGCGGTTCATATGTGAACGCTGCCGTCCGAACCCTGGTGCGGACCGAGACCGCTAAAAAGATGGGTCTCGGTCCGCTTCCAAACGAACTCTGGTGCGGTTCGGTTGATATATGAACGCAACACGGACCAAAAACATGTAAACCAACCAAAAACAGGACGTGATGTCTCAAGATGCGACGCGGAAAGATCGGAGTATCCAAAATGAGTCGAGGGCAAACGTGGAGCAACGAGGAGGTGAAGTTTCTGTTTCTGTGTACAACGGAGGAAATCCTGCTGCTGTTTTAAACATTTTATGAGCTCTTCGTGATTCTCAGCTGGTGAAAATAAAGCATATGTACACGTATAAAATGATGGCGTTTAATCCAGAACACAGCGTTGTTTTGAACGTTCGGTAAGCGAGCTCCGTCGCCAAATATACGTCATAAAAGCCGACCAATCAGGTCGTGACCGTATCCCTACGCCTTTGGTTCGGTAACTTAAGGCTCGCTGTTAAAAATGCCAGTGTGAACACTAAGCGGACCAGGACTATATGCTTTGTTTTTTGGTCCGAACCGAAATACAAGTGTGAACGCAGCCTAAAACTCCTACTACAATTCTGAATGAATTGTTAACATGGAAACCAGTTTTCACTGTTCAGACTAAAAGCAGACTGTAGTTGGACGAGTGTTTGTACCGTTCTCTTGTCCGGGCAGGTGGAGGCCAGGAAGCCCAGCAGCAGCGTGAAGAGGGTGGGCAGGATTTCTCGAAGCGTGCGCGGCGTGTTGGACACAACAATCTTCCACACATGGAGAGACGCCTGTCTCACCACCAGCTGCGTGTCTGAGCGGCCCATGTAGAGCCCCGAAAGCACGCGGTTCCGTCTCTCTGCACCCAGCGCTCCAATGATGGCCTGGGGAAAGTCATTAAAAATACAACATTTACACACACTGTTTTCCAGAACATGGACACAACAGGAAACGAGGAATATATTTTGGTATTCTAATGAAAGCACAGCTGTCAGACCCTGTGCTGAATGTCCTGAATCCAGGGGCTCATTACGTGTTACCTTATTGGACTGGGCTGTGCCAAAATTGTCATCCTCTGATGCGGTCTCTGTTGTCATCTTTCCTGATACCCCGGAGATATGGAACAGCAGGTCTCCTAGCAACTGCACCGAGCTGAATCTAAGAGAACAACTCAGCATCAGCATCCATCGCTATGACAACAGTCTAAACTTGTGAACTGATGGAGGGACCACCGAAAAGGCTGACGGGAGAGAGTGTACCTGATCCTCCAGAGGTCGTCAAACAGGCCCTGCTCCAGCTCTGGCAGCAGTAAAGCGATGGCGGTCTCGGCGTACATGCTGATGATGCGCTGGCCCGCGCGCAGGGCCGTGTCTCGCACGTACTCATTCTCATCGGCCAGAGCCTGAAATCACACACACAACACACAGATCTTTCTCAACACAGAGTCGATCAAACAGCTTGTCAATGTTTAGGAGACTTAAAACAACTAGACGACAACAATATTCCAGTATAAACGACCAAAAAAAAAAACAGTAACAGATCAAAAATCATGTGCAATTTGAGAGGGAAATGATATTTAGAGGGAAATAACAAGGAATGAAGCAAATTTCATTCTTTCAGATTTGACTGAATTGTGGAAAGTAGTCTAAATTTTAATGAATGCTTCTCTTTAGAGAAATCAGGGACAAAAACTAGCAAAAAATATTAAGAAAATAAATATTTTAAAAATGAATTTATTAGGATAATAAAGATCTTAATTTAATATTAATAATAATAAGAAAATATATTAATATTAATTTTCCTAAATATGATGAAAGCAAACTTTAATTCATTAATAATAATTTCTTACAAGGAAAATAATTTTTTCAATTTAAATAATTACTTCAGTAACAATACTTTATTACTAAGAAAACGTCTACATATTTATTTTCTTAAATATTATGAGAATAAACCTTAATTCATTACTTTAACAGTAATCTATTATGACAAATTTTTGAAAATGCATAATTATTTACATCATTAATATTACTTTTAAATTGAGAAAACGCAGTAATTTATCTTAGTAAGAACATCAGTAAATAAATTATCATAATTACTAAGAAAATTAATTTCTTAATATTTATTTTCAGAAATATTAGGGAAATAAACAATTCCTTTACATTTTAATTAATCTTAAAAAGTAAACATTTGCTTAATTATTAAAATAAGCATTCTCATAATAAATCTATTTGTATTATTAAGAAAATAAAAAAAGAGCATCACAATTTTGATCTCATGTTGACATCAAATAGTTCAAACGCTTTTTAACAATTCTGTTGAAATTTTTGAACTTGAAAAATGGTTCAAACGTATTCCATGGTGTTGTCTTACCTTCAGGATACAGGGAATGATGGGACCCACGTACGGGGTGAATTTATCCCCAAAGGTCAGAGGGAGGTAGATGAACATCATGATGTATCCGTCTCTGACGTGAGAGGCGATGTCCACTTTACTGGCCGTCTGAACCACGTCTGGCATCAGTTTATCCAGCTTCTCCACACCTAACGCTGCCATCACCTCGGCCAGACCTGAAAGATGAAGATGGAGGAATGAAGCAGAAACACAAACACGAATGTTTCGCTCACATTTGGAACTAAAAATAGATGTGTGCGAACCGTAAATGTGTCTAAATAAAAGTCACTGTGGTTTATCTTAAATGGCATAAACTTATTGATTATTATTTTAGGAGGTCTTAAATTTGGGGATGGAGAACTGGAATCATGTTAGATCCTGACTTCAAAAGATGATAATTTAATTATATGTTAAATAAAAAGTAGTAACATGGTGCTGTTAGACATTCTACAGGTTTCAGAGCAGTTCACAATCAACTAATATCACGCGTTTATGATCTACTGTAGATGAATTATCAATGAATTATTGTAGATCGATTGAAGAGTGCATATTTTTCGTATCTTCCTCATTTCTTTTGAATGAGACAATATAAAATCATATATTTTAAAAATAATGTCATGGTTTATTTTGGGCTTGTTTATAATCAAACAATAAACCGTCTCTGGTGTTTAATTCACCGTAAACTCTTAAAGTTTCTGTATTTAAAAACATAATTACTATTATTACATAATTACATTATTATTTAAAGTCCTCCTAAATTTTTCAGCTTAAGAGCAGAAGTGCACTTCAACTTTATTACTAAGAAAACGTCTGCATATTCATTTTCAAAAAATATTATGAGAATAAACCTTAATTCATTACTTTAACAGTAATCTATTATTTACATCATTAATATTACTTTTAAATTGAGAAATACAAAGTAGTTTATCCCAGTAAGTACGTCAGTAAATAAATTATTATTATTATTACGAAGAAAATTAATTTCTTAATATTTATTTTCAGAAATATTAGGGAAATAAACAATTCCTTCTGTTTAAGAGCTTGGTCATGTGTGTTGCAGCTCTCTGCTGCCCCCTATCGGATTCGCTCTCACCTTGAGCGGCACCGGAGCGGTCCACAGAGCTCTGTTCCGACGCCAGCGTCTCCATGAGCCACGGCAGCAGATCGTCGAAGCACGTCTCGCCCATACCCTTCACCATGGCACCCAGAGCCTTCGCAGACACGGTCCGAACCTGAGAGAGATTGACAAGCCGGCGTTTATGACACAGTTTATGCCAGCGGGCTTTAAGAGTTTCCACGGATCAGTGCGGACTGTATTACCTCGGGCACGGGGTCCAACAGAGATGCTTTGAGTCCTGGAATCACGCTGGGCAGGTACGGAGACAGATCCTGCAAAGCAATACGACACATAAAAAAAAGATATTAAAGCAATGAGCCACTCAAGGTCACGCGTTACAGTGATTTACCACGGTTTTTACTAGCCCAACGTGGCTTATAGCTTTTTAAAAAGCATGTAATACTAATAAAAATTTCATATAAATAATCAGAATGAACTATTTTTACCCCAAATTAATATAATGCAGGCTGTATATGGATGCTTAAGCCATATTATTCAAAGGAAAATACAGTAAAAAAAAAAAAAAACTAACACAAACAACTGAATGAATTGAAATAAAAAATAAAACTGATTTATTTCTATTAAAAAAGTTTGGATTTTTGTGGTTTATTTTTTTAAACAAGTCTCTTGTGCAGCGATTAATAATACAACAATATCGCAATTTGAAATAACTGTTTTCTATTTGAGTATATTGTAAAATGTCATTTATTTCTGTGATCGAAGCTGAATGTTCAGTATCATTCCTCGTCTTCAGGGTCACATGATCCTTCAGAAATCATTGTGATATGATGACTTGCTTGCTGCTCAAGAAACATTTTTGATGTTGAAAAGAGTTGTGCTGCTTCATATTTTTGTGCAAATTGATTTATTTTCAGGATTCAAAAGAACAGCATTTATTTGAAAGTAACATTTTGTAACATTATAAATGTCTTTCGTGTCACTTTTGATCAATTTAATGCATCCTTGCTGAATAAAAGCATTAATTTCTTTGTATACGAGTGTATATGTGTATGTTTTGTTTTTGAATGGTTGCAAATGTGGCTTCTTGGGTGGAAAAAAATTAATTTACATTTGTGACAATTGTTATTACACATGTTGTGGTCGTGTTAGAGTCACTTCCTACCTTCTGGTCAGTAAGTGAGTACATGTTTCCAATGATCTGCGCGGCCATCTTGCGCGTGTCGGTGGACCGGTCCTGGAACGCTCTCTGGACGATGGGCATTATCAGAGCCAGAGACGGAGCATCGATGAAGTGCACAAACTTGGTGTCCAGCAGCGTTTGCAGGCAGTGATGCGTCTTATGAGACGGGTCCGTCAAAGCGTCCAGCAGGATGGGAGTGATCGCTGCCGAACACAATATCAGTGTCATCAGAACACAACGGACACATTAAAGCTTTAATGAGGGTGCTACACCTCCCACCCAAACAAAAAAAAAGCAGATTTATACGACAAACAGAGCGCTGGGAGTCTTTCACACATCAGGAAACATCAATCAAACATACCCAGGATCTCAGGGTTGCGGATAACAGAGCCGATCTGTCGGAGAGCTTGCTGACCGGCCTTCTGCACCTTCACATGAGAGTCCGTCAGAACCTCCGTCAGCTTGGGAACGATGTTCGGCAGACACGAGGACAACTGCTTAGGAGCGCAGTACGCCATCGCACCCAACAACTCCACTGATCCTACACACGAGTGATGCATTAGAAATAAAACAAAAACACTGAGTAATAATGATTAATAAAATAAAAAATAAATGAATTTATTAAATAATTATAATTATAGTTATAAAAATGAAAATAAAAACGAATAAAAAATATTATAGATTTTAAAACCATCTGTATTTCCATGTGATAATGATTAATAAAAAATAAATAATAATAATATATAATTCTGAAAATAAAAAGTACTATAGAAAAAATTAAATAATTAAAACTATTTCCATTTGAGACAGTGATAATGATTGATGATAAAAAATATATAATAATAAAAAAATGCTCAGCATTTCCACGTGAGACGGTGATCATTAATTATAAAATATAAATAATAAAAATATAAAATGCATAATTATGAAAGAAATTATAATTATAATAATTAAAATACTATAATAAAAACAATAATAAGATGATAATAATTCTCTGCATTTCCACATGAGTGACAATATTAATAAATATTATTATATAAAATAAATAGTAATAATAAAAATTATAAATTATAGTTCAAATAAAAAATGAACAATGCTCTGGATTTCTATGTGTGACAATAATAAACAATGATTATTAATAAAACATAATAATAATAAATTAATATACTATAAAAATTAAAAATATTTAAAATAAAAATATTCATTATATCAATGAAAATAAAATATACTATAATAAATTTAAAAAACAACAACAAACACTACTAAAAATAACTTTTGCTTCCCAAGAACTTGCAAAAAAAAAAAAACTAATTCATTTTTACATATTCATCTGATAATATCAATATGAGTAGTATTTCATAAGAGAATGGTGTTAACAGTTGTTTTCTGTGAGCAGCAGACCTGCTTTGGTTCTCCAGGACTCCTCCTCCAGAGCCACCAGCAGAGACGGCAGCACCAGCTTCACCCCGTGAGCGCTCAGATTCCTCATCACAGCCTTGGCACAGTCATCCGCAGCCTGACACGCATCAAACCACAAAACCATGATGCCACATGCACAATAAAGCACATATCATACATTTGTCCATCCTTACTGAAAGTAAGCCAATAAAATCATCTGATTATATCATTATCATAGAATGTATGATAACAGTAGAGATCAACGAGATGTCATTGTGGGCGGGACCACGCAGTGCAACATGACGAAACTCAATAGTGGCAAAACAAACCAAACAAAAACAGTGTGAGACAGGAGGGGCGTTTGTACCTCTCTGACGTACTGGTTCCCATCACCAAAACAGAGCAGCAGGTGAGGGAGGACGTGAACCACGTACGGTTCAAATAACTTCCCCAGCATGTTACACAGCATCTCAAACGCGAACAGAGCACCTGTGACAGAGAAAATGACCTTCAACTCTTACTAGAATTCCTCGTACTATAATCTCATTTTTTTTTCTTAAATTCGTAATGCTCTTTGTTTATTTAATGCAAGAGTGTGGTACACAAGCAAGACTCGAACCTGCTTCATCCATATGTGTACCACAACTAACACTGGCATGATTGCCGTCAAAACAATTAACCCTTATGTGCTGTTCGGGATGTTTTCATCCACTGTGGGGGAATTTTTGAGTCTTAATTTGGCCATAACTTTCTCCGTGTTTCAGCAAATGGAATGATTTTTGGTGACAAATCTTATTTTGGGAAAATGCTTTGAAAATGTTCAAAAACTCAACAGTGCTCTGAGGGCAAATTCACAACCCTTTCGTTATGATTTTAACTGCTTTAAAAATGTATCAGATAAAAGTTTTTTTTTCAAATTTTTTTGCTTAAATGTATTAATCAACCTCAGTCCTGATCAAAACTACTAATTTTTTTTTTTTTTTAAATCAGGATTTTAACTCTTTAATTGCCAAATTCATAAACGATGTCACTGATTTGGGAAAAAGCGTGTCAAAGGTTAGAAACAACATTGTTAGTTTTTGTGCAGCATCAGATTTTAACGTTTTAAAGAGTTAAAATCCTGAATATTTTTAAAAAAAATGTAGTAGTTTTGATCAGGACTGAGGTTGATTAATAGATTTAAGCAAAAAAATTTGAAAAACATATTTATCTGATACATTTTGTGGCTGTTTTCAACATAACGAAAGGGTCGTGAATTTGAACAATGCACAAGGGTTAATCGCATCCAAAATAAAAGTTTGTTTACATCATATTTGTGTCTGTACTGTGTATATATATCTCGCAGATACATGTATATATTTAAGAAACATTTACATGTATAAATATTATATACTTCAACATTAAATGTATAATATTATAAATATTTCATATATATTTTATATTATATACAAATAAATATTTTATACATAAATATAATACATTTTTGTATTATATATACATAATACAAGCAAATATTATATAAAAAACTTTGATTTTGATTAATCGCGATTAATCATTTGACAGCACAATTTTTTTATTTATTAATTTATAATTAATAAACAACTTTTTGAAAAAAAAAATATTATTTTTGTTTACTTGATTAGCTGGCTGTTTTTTTGGGGGTGGTGGTGGTGGAATATTTTATTATAAATTATAATGCAAATATATATTATATAAATATATTATAAAATATTATGTTTAGTTTTAATAAATTTTAAAATAAAATAATGTCATGCCAATAAAGCGCACTGAATTAACTGAAATGTAATGCACTGGTCTGTTGGAGTTTTTTTTCATTAATAATGCTTCCCTCACCTTCTCTGCGTCTGGAGTTCTTCTTGTCCTGGATGGCGTCTGTCAGAGTGCTCATGATCTCCTGCTGTTTGAGAGACAGGATGCCCAGACCTTTGACCAGCCCGGCCAGCCCGTAAGCGGCTCCCTTCCGCTCGGCGTATTTATCGCTCTCCAGCAGGAGCTGCAGAAGTTTCCGCACCATCCCACCAGCGTCCTCCTTTATAGCAGGAACCAGAGGAGGGAGACAACTCGCCACCGACTCCTGAACCTGAGCGGGACCAGGCAGAGAGAGATGCGTGTTAATATTTTTAACCCTGTCATCACTTAACTGTATCAGTGAGACACAACCAAATGTCACTATAAGGCATGAAGACATTAAGATCCTTTGAAACCATGTGTATTGTGAAAAGCGCCACGTAAATAATCTGAGATGGATGTAAACAAAAATAGACCTGTTGTGACGGAGTCGAGAGGGCGGTGATCAGCTTGGCCATGATGGGTTTGACTTTCGGGTCACTCTTGTCCAGATGTTTGGCCAGCGAGCCCATCAGGATGACCACGCTCTGCCGCACGGAGTCATAGCTGGCGTCTTGCGGCGCGTTCTTCAGAAACTCCTCAAACACGGGTAGCAGAGAGCTCACGCTGTCCTGAGAGACAAAAACAACATCGGAGCGTGAGCGTGGCTTCAGGAGGTCGGGTCCGGACGGGGCATATGACGGAGGGGTACCTTGCCGTGCGTGTTGAGGGCGGACAGCGCCGCTTCCAGCATGCAGCGCCGCACCTCTGCGTGTCTGTCGTTTAGAGCGTCAGGCACAAAGAACAGGAAGAGCGGCGTCACCTGACTCTCGTCCAAGAACTCAGCCAGCTTGTTCAGTGCCAGAGCAATGCCGCACCTGCACACGGGAAACACATCACTCACAATCCCTTTCCGTACAGAAAACTGATATATCACTCTGGGTGATTTTGCATGATGTTGATTATCACAAATAATCATTTGCAAGTCAAAACACACAAGAAATGCATTATCTGTGGGTAAACGTGAAGCACTTTAAAATGCATTTTGAAGGTATAAGCAGAATATTACGTGTTTGCATGAGACTGACATGACAACCTTGTCTGTTTCAAGTTTTCAAATCATTTCCCTCATGCCTTGAAAAGATAAACAGGCAACTTTTTCTTAGTTTCCGGGCCAGAGTGGTAAAATGATATAAAGGACGACATCTAAAATTAATAGCCGACCTATACTTTATAATAACTAAAAACATAGTCATGTTAATAAATAGAAACTAAACAAAAACTATATACTAGTATATAACAATAGTTTCTATAGTAACTCCAAAAACATCATAAATAATAATCAAAAACGAAACTGAAATCAAAAACCCCAGATGGAATAATAAAAACTAGACCTTTTTGAAGTAATTATAATCTTAGAATAATTCAATAATCATGATTTATAATAACGCTGACATTGCCAGATGTTGTCTAGAGATAAATAAAAACAAACTAAACCAAATTTAAACTGAAATCAAAACCCTGAAAAGAAAAAAAAACAGTAAATCTAAAACTATAATTTCTATAAAAACTCTGACATTGCCACAGTTCTAGTTCGTCATAAATAAATAAATGCAAACTAAACTGAAATCAAAAAGCATGAAATAAAAAATACTAATTTATTATTTTAGTAACTATTTCTATAATAACTGACATTGCCACAGATGTCCAAAGACGAGAGAGATCAAAAGAGAGATAGATAGAACGATAGACAGACACACACACACACACACAGGTAAAACGAATGAACGAACGAACAAACGAACGATAGATGGACAGATGTTGTTCAAATACATTATAAATAATACAAATTAAACAAAAACTAAAAATTCAAACTAAACTGGAATGAAATCCACAAACAAATAAATAGAGAAAGTTTGTTTTCCAAGTAAATTTCTATCATAACTCCACAGCCATCATAGAAATGCTCTCTTACCTGGCCTCCCATTGGTCTGGAGGAGCTTCAGAAATGATGCGTCCCAGAGCGTCCAGAACCGGAGGAGGTCTCTGAACACGAGAACACGCAGAAATCACTGAGCGTCAATCAAAATCGTCCCATTCACTCGAGCAAACGACAATCCAGAGCGATTCGCCTTTGCAAAATGACGGTGCTCAATTTGAAATATTAGTGCGATGAATTAAAAATATGAATTATAAAAGGCCATCTGAGTGATTTATGACACTTAACACAACGGCTTTAATTTCACAGATGAATTTCAATCAAGTGCTGCAAGTCTTGATGAAATATTCATGCGTGGTCCTAAATCTCCAGTGTGCGAGACTCACGTAGAGTTTCTGATGGTAGAGCTCAGTGAGCTGGGCCAGAACCGTGGCCGACTGCTCCTGGTACTGACTGACGGCGCTGGACAGAGCCTCCGCTCCCGCCGACCGTACCGCCTCCTCGTGGTGGATCACATCTTCGATCAGGAGCGGACAGAGTTCAGGGACGAGATCTAGACACAGAGCCTGCCAGAGTCTGAGACAGAGACACAGCATGAGCAGAACCTTCCAATAATAATCAGTCGCCCATCACTGCTGGATTACGCATTTAAAAACCAGTGTATAGCTGGTGAAATAATGTATTTATGTATTATAATATAAATAAGAAAACATATATATTTTTATTTTGACACAAATGCATATTCACTTCAGAAATGGATGTTATTTTTAGCTGGTAAAATAATGTCTTTTTTTAATTTTATTTTTACAAATGCATGTTCACTTTAGAAAAGGACTTTTTTTTCCATTTCATTTTGACATGCATATTTCATTTTGTGTACATTGCTGGTGAAATAATGTGTGTTTGAGTGTGTATATATATATATATATATATATATATATTATTGCATTTAATTCAGGCAAATGTCCATGATTTTAGCTGGTGAACATTATTTAATTTCAACACAAATGCATTTTCACTTCAGAAATGGATGTTATTTTAGCTGGTGACTTTTTTTTTAAGTGTTATTTTTATTATTTTGACAAACACATATTCACTTTAGAAATGAACGTCATTTTTAGCTGGTAAAATAATGTATTTTTTTATTTTATTTTTTACAAGTGCATGTTCACTTTGGAAAAGGACTTTTTTTCATTTTATTTTAACATGCATATTCCCTTTTGTGTAAATTGCTGGTGAAATAATGTGTGTTTGTGTGTGTGAGTGTGTATATAAATATATATATATATATATATATATATATATATATATATATATATATATAATTATTATTGCATTTAATTTCGACAAATGTCCATGATTTTAGCTGGTGAATATTATTTAATTTCAACACAAATGCATATTCACTTCAGAAATGGATGTTATTTTAGCTGGTGACTTTTTTTTTTAAGTTTTATTTTTATTATTTTGACAAAACAAACGCATATTCACTTTAGAAATGAACATGCATATTCCCTTTTGTGTAAATTGCTGGTGAAATAATGTGTGTTTGTGTGTGTGAGTGTGTATATAAATATATATATATAATATATATATATATATATATATATATATATATAATATATATATATATATATATATATATATATATATATATATATATATGAAATTATTATTGCATTTAATTTAGACAAATGTCCATGATTTTAGCTGGTGAACATTATTTAATTTCAACACAAATGCATTTTCACTTTAGAAATGTTCATTATTTTAGGATGGTTAAATAATGCATTTATTTTACTTTATTTTAATTGATAAATGAGAAATCCATCACAGAATGAGCCAGATTGCTTTCTGAACAACTGGGAACCACACTGGAGTCCACATGATGAACCATTTCCCAGAGGCCCGATTTCAAATTAACTTGTGTGTTGTTTCCGGGAGCGAGTTCGGAAAACGGCTTTAACACTAACCAAACTCTGATGCGAAACTGATCAGCTGCGATTGTGCACTTAAACTGCATGACTCACTTCTCTGCCAGAGCTCTGGCCTCCTCCTCCACATCGAATTTCGCCACCCACAGTCTCCTCAGCATCTTCAGCCCGTTGGCGTCAGCGCTGTCAGTGGGTAACGCCAACTCCATCTCCAGCAGACCCTACAAGAGCCAGTCCACAGGTTTCAAAATATACTGTCAATGCAAACGTGTTCAAAGGCAAGATGGCATCAGAAAGGTACTGACCCTCAGCGCAGCGTCTCTGACAGAGAAGCACGGAGACAGTAAAGCCTCCAGCAAAACGTCGATCTCGGGCTGTTCGGCAAGCGCACATCCCGCCTCCCCTCCGGCGCTGGTACACAGAGCCGTGAGACAGTCTGACGCCAGCACCTACAACAGAAACACACTGTCACAACACAGCTCTGCTCAAATACTGTGTGTCTGAGCGGCGCTCTTGATTCCAGGCTCTACCTGAAGGCGAGGGGTGGACGTGCCGATCACTTTGGTCAAGAGCAGCAGCATACTGACTCTGGGCAGCAGCTCTGGGCCGTTCTGGACAAACAGAGACAGACATTCATTATAAACTCGCGGGGTTTCAGTTACACAGACATAGATCATCATAAATATGCATGTACGACTATTTATTAATTGCAAATCATCTTAAAATCATGGCCACTTGAATGAGAGTTTTCACTTTCATTTACCGTATGTGGTTAAATACTGGTTAATATGAGGTAACTAACGATGTTAAGTTATAGGTTCATGTTTAGTACATAGTTATTACCCAGTTATTGTAATAACTATAATAAGTACATAGTATGTACATGGGGACAGGAAGATAAAGTGCTACCGAATGAGATTTTACTTCATGAACATGCACAGATATAATTTTTTTTTGTATTTTATAGTTCAAAAAAAAATAATATACCTAAATAAATTATATAATAATAGAAAAAAATATGTAAATAATTTAATAATATAATCTTAAGTTTAAAAAAAAAAAATCAATTCAACTCTAAAAAAAATTATAATTGATGTATTTTATAGTTAAAATAATAATAATAATAATAATAATAATATACCTAAATAAATGATATAATAATAGAAAAAATTTCAATAATTCTTCAATAACTTATAATCTTAATATTTAAAAAAAAAAATTCTACTTTAACAAAAATTATAATTGATAATTTTATTGATATGTAATTTTTTAAGAGACAAATTGAAATTCTGAATAAGCCACTGACTTACATAACCACAACAAAATTCAGATTCATATCATAACATCCTATTATACTTTAATTGCGGTAAATCATTTATTAATTCTCTGAATTACTTACCAAGTCATCAGAAAATCAAGTCACATGAAATTGAAGCAATTTCAAAATACAAAATAAAAGTCCAACCCTATATTTTTCTTATTCCAGAAGCCGCTTCGATCATATATATATATATATATATATAATACTAATAATAACTATTAGTTATTGTTAGTGTCCTGCATTTTATAAGCACACACTGCAGTTTTGTCATCTGCCGTTTTAAATTCACCAGCTCTTAAAGCAGGATGGATTCTGATTGGCTGTCATTCATCAGCTGGGAAAAAAAAATGTTGTGAAAGTGATTCAAACAATATTGTTTCTCTTTGCCGTTATGGTTATGGTGGTGTGGACTCTGATATTCTTTTATATACTTTGTTATGATTGGTGTGAACGGCCTTAAAAATGGCATTCATTTGCATGCTAATTAGTATGTATGAAAACATGTCAGTTTCTGACACGATTCATTCCTCTTTTCTTAATATCTAAACACACTCACAGAACTCAGGATCGATTTGAAATCTGAAATCTAAACCTTGAATTCAACAATTCTTGAATGGCTTCAGTTACTGCAAAGCTGATGAATCAATAAATCAAGTTGCGAACTTAACCGTACCTCATCTATCAACGTGTCGTCCGAATGCGCCCGCAGCTGCGCGTGCGTGTTGATGACCTGCAGCGCGCGCGGGTCATGGTGAGCTCCGTCTCCTCCGAGGATCCGCTGCTCTGACTCAACACAGCCTGCAGCAGCGGGAAACAGAAGGAGAACGCCGGCGCTGACAGGGCAAACGCATCTGACCCTGCAATGATTGAGAGGTTTGCCAAGTTACAGAAGCGCTTTATTGTTTTTTTGGCCCGCTTTCATGCACTAAAACCTGTTTTAATTTAGTTTATGTCCATTCTTGACCCTCTTCTGCATGTAGGTGTGTGTTATTCACCGGTTTTGCCGTCTCTCTGAGGAGCTGTGTTTGTATGCAGCAGTAGGATGGTTCGCTGTGTCGCTGTGTTCAGATCTTCTTGAGCCCAAGCGGGATCCAAACCACACTCTGGCTTCAGCTGACGCAAGGTCACATGGCCCACGAGAACCGCTAAATATATCGAGAAAAACACGGATTTGAGCCACGTTCACACACGAAATCTGTCATTCGCACGTTTCATACATCAGGCATTTATGACTCATATAGTGAGAATAATGAGATGTTTGTAACAGTACAGCAGACTACCGACAGGAAATGCATATTAAACTCTACATCACCCAATAATATATTTCAGTAAGATGTTAGATATGATTTTTGGTCAAAGCGGTGTAGTTTTAAAACATATAACGCAATGTAATACAAGGATGATTGCTCAAAAGACTCGTATTTTAGCGTGATTATTCTAAAAATTATGTATGATGGATGATAAGTCAACTTTGAGATGCTTTATCTTTAAATATCACTAATAATTATATTCTTATGTTTACTTTATAAAACTTACTAAGGATTTCACAGCAAAAGAAAAGTGAAACACCATTACACTAAAACACCTCTGACTTATCAAATCAGACGACAGAAGATGTGTAGTAGAAGCAACGGGTTTCATCATGTTGATAATCTAATAAACTAATGGAAATTAGTGTATAGGGTTAAACAGTCCCTCCAGAAAAACGCGATTATGCGATCGCTTGATTACATGCATAGTCATCCAAAGTCCGCATATTTATGCGGGGGTCGCATTTTTTCAAATATGCCGCACTTTCGCCGCATAAATTGCCGATTTCAGCAAGAAAAATATGCGGGGCTAGCATGATTTCATAATCCCTGTATTTTCATTGCAAAAAAGTCTCATATATCTTAGCAGAAAGTTGAAAAATGTTGCGTTTACTTCACACAAGTAAAGCGCCGTTATTTTCCCCCTATTGCCATGGGAACCTCATGAAGTGACGTAATGACGCGACGTGAACGTCATCTGTAAACCCCGCGGTGAAACCGTGATGAAGCGCGCCAATAATTCTCATTTGCCAACAAAAATAAGCTCAAAAGACCGCGCGAAGCAGTTTCCCGCTCTTTTACATCATAGTGGGGACAAATTATTTTGCACTCCGTGGACCACAGACGCAAGTAAATTAGTAGTATGTAAAATAATTTACGTTGCAGTAAGATTGCACTGGAAGCACTTGATTTAACAGAAGATGTGTGTTTTGTATCGCTACCTCTGTTAAACAGGAAGCACACATTTTATTTTTTTATATTTTATTTATTCATTTTTACAGAAGTTGACTTATTTGAATCAATGCTTTGTAATTTTGAGCCATGTGTTGATTAAGGTCTGAAATAAAACAGAATGAGAACTTCAATATTCTGTGATTTAGTAAGTCTGCCTCTTTACATGAAGGTAGTAGCCTAGTGAGAACAGGGTGTTGAGGGAATCACCTTTTTTTCCCGCAATTTCATCGCATAAAATTGCAAAAATATCCCGCATATTCCATCACATTTTTTAAGAAAACGTGCCGCATAATCAAGGATTTTTACCCGCAACAATCACAAAAAAATCCAGTGTTTTTCAGGAAGGACTGGTTAAACATGCATTTGCATTAAAAAAAAAAATACATATATAATTTATATATGAAAACAAGGAAAATAGGAAGGCTTACCCAAGTTATGCAGTTCTTTAGGCATCAGGGTGACGCCGATGTGCAGGAACACCGGTTTGACGCGCGGAGCGGCCACAGGAGACTGCAGGAGGGGCAGGAGAACCTGCACGACTGCAGGGAGATGAATCCAGATCAGAGGAGGACGACGGGCCAGAGCCGCCTCCAGCAGACCGACGGCACACTGCAGCTCCACGTCCAACTGAGAGAGAACGAGAGAGACAGAGACTCGTGGGTTTGTTCATGGCGGTGACGTGTCTGGAGTGGTCTCTGGTAGCACGTGATCTCTCACCTCCTGCAATCTCTTGCGGATGCTGGACTCTTTCTCCAGCTGGTTCTGCATCATCTCCTTTTGTTTGCTGGTCAGCTGGATCTCCTCTTTGATGCCTTTCTTCTTCTTGATCTCCTAAATGACAAACACAAGGTCAAATGTGCGGTATAAAACAGAACGCACTGCGCAGGATACTGTATCCTACAATGCAATGCGCTTAACTGCGTTTCATTGTCTTTTTTCCAGTGTAGTGGATGAACCGGATGAAATCTTGGCCATGATTTTTAATGTCTAGACTCATTATTTGGTCAGACTGCCAAAAATCAAAACATTCTAATTGTAATAGGTAATGCTGATATAAAAGAATAGCCAATATATAATAGAATATTTATAACAGCAAACAATATGTGAATATATATGTCATCATGAATATATAAGTGATGATTTCAGCAACTTTATGTAACAAAAAATCTAGAAGAATGGCCCATCTATACAACATATATAATTTGTAACATTATATAATGTTATAATTATAAATATATATATATCGCACAATATTTAATAAGGCTGTTAACAGATTGACACTAGAGCCAAAATTGTTACTAGGGCACAGATAAATCGGCCAGTCCAGTAGATCAGTTTTTATCCAAAACACTGTATTAAATTGCAAAATAACTGACAACTGAATCAAACAGAGTGCAATGAGATGAGAATGTTCTTTATTTCTGTTGGACACATATATATTGCTACATACTGTAAATAGTACTTGACTAAACAGTGTACAGTAACTATTCAGCACAAAACAAACCGTTCCCTTTTCTATTCTGGTGGATCGTTTGCTGTATTTCTCTCTCACCTCTTGAAGCTCCAGTTCAATGATCTGCTCTTTGAAGGAATAAGCCTTGTTTTCTCTTTTCATGTTGCCTTTCTTTGTGCTCTCTTGCTGCGCACTGTCAAAAACAACAACAGCGTTCACAGATGAAACATCCATGTGATTCTCATTCATTCAACACTTCATTCCATCTGAACTGATTCAGTTCACTTTACCTCATAATGATGCTCTTGTCGTAAAGCTCTCCCTCCGGCGTTCGCATAATTGCATATTCCTGACGCGTCACCTGGATCAGCGCGGGATTGGACAAGCGCTGGGTCACGTGATCCATGACACGTGGCAGCAGTTTAGTTGGAGACAGAAGCGACAGAGAACCGACAGCATTCTGAACGGCCTACGGCAAGAGAGAAAGAGACAATGACAACCATAAATCCAAAATAAATATGACCGAACCTTAAATGTGTGTCAGTGAAAAGATTTGTGTCTCTTATACTCATCAAAACTGAAAACACACTATATACAATAAATATCAACTAAGATGTACATTAAAATGCTGCAATAAATGTATATATATATATCATGCATTTTACACAATATATATTTATTTCAATATATTTACAATATTTTATTATATATATATATATATATATATATAAATCATTTAAAATATATCTGGAAAAACAGAAAATATTGAGGATGTCAATGGATATCAATCAAAATTAAAGTCAACATAAAATCAAATCATTACGGAATATTTATTGTAATGATTTATCTGTGCATATCATTATTTTTTTTTAATTCATTTGCCTCAAATCAAAATAAGTTCCCTTCCCTTGATCGATCTGTTCTCTGATGACGAGGGCGGGGCCACCTGTCACTCATGTGAGATCCACCAATAGCAAACCACAACCGTCCAATCAGATCCCCACGGACAAAATCAAGCCCCGCCCTACATTTGTTCTTGTTCAAGAAGCCGTTTCACTCAGATTTACGTCACAATAGGGAAGAAAAGACAAGCGCAACTTCTTGTGCCGACTTCAAACGCACCTGGTTGTCGGTGTTGGCCTCTATCAGGCGAGGTAGAATCTTCTCCAGGTGTTTGTCGATGAATTCAGCGGGGTTCATCTTCATAGTGGACAGCAGAGAAGGCCACAACTCAGACCTGATGGCCACTGAAAAAGAAAGAGTGCGATTAATTTCTGTTGGAAAATTCTTATGCGGATGCAATCAAATCTACTGGGACACCAGAGCGACGGACCGACTGAGGGATGATGGGTAACGATGAGGATATCCAGGGCTAGTTTCTCAGTCTCCGCCGGGTCATTCCACTGGGCCGCCACCGAGCAGACGACGCTCAGAGCGTCCACCAGGATCCGAGGAGCAACATACGAGCGTCCGATCTCAGTAAGGTCACCCGTCTCTGTATAAAGAGCATCTGACGGCAGAATCTGATTTAAGAGATGGAAAAATTAGCAAATTCAAAACAGATCTGTGTAAAGTAATGGTTCAACTCCTCTTCATCCCTCACCTTGTGTTTGTTAATAATAACACGTAGCTCTCCCAGAAGGCCGTGGGCCAGGCTGGATCCACCCAGCGAGGACAGGAGCTTCTTCACGGTCTGCTGGGCACGTTTCCGCACACGCCACTGTCGGGACAGCAGCGCCATCACTGTGGCCTGATGATACATCCTGAGGAGAGCAGACGAGTTGCTCACAGAAGCTTATGAAGATGGCAAAATTCACCCTATTTACTTTCCTAACCCTGTTAAGTGCAAATTTCAGCTGTTTTTGTGGCATCAAAATGCCTCCAGACATCACCGATTGGGTAAAAATGTGCATACTTATGAATTCTTCCAATAAAGATGATGTCTAAGTTGCATTGGGGTCAATTTGACCCCAGATATTAGTAATATTGCTGGTCTTTTTGTAACATTGTACATTATTGTAATGAATAATGTTGCATTAAAAAGCTGGCAATGAAACTTTTGAGATGTAACTTTTCCGGTGATTTAAAAACATTATTACACAACTCTCAGGAATCATTTATTGTCATTGGCAGTGCAGCTAATGTTAATTCAAACTAAACTATTACTAAACTGTTTTCATTATTTGAAATAAAGCTGAAATGAAATAAAAAATAAATATTAAATATTCAAATGATAAAAAAAAACCCAAAATGACTAAAACTAAGAAGAAAAATATATAATAATAAAAACAAATTTAAATATGAATAAATACTATATTGATAATACAAATATAACACTGGTGATTGGTTAATCTCAATATTTTTAAATAAAGAGATAAAAAATTAATCAATTGAAGATTTCACATGCATTTGTGTGTATTAATTTAAGTAGTCATGTCTTTATCAACACAAAAGTAAAATGATTTACAAATGCTTTTAGTTTAGGTGTTTTTTCAAATTTTTTGCAAAAAAATAATAATAATAATAATAACTAGAATGTACATTTCCTGAAGAAAATGTGATTGGTGCTTGCAGTGGCAAAATTCGGCCCTCGGTTGCTAGGGTGTTACTAGGCGGTTGGTAGTTGTCACAGATAGTTACTATGGAATTTTTATAGAGTTCTTGGCATGTTCTCAGCCCACTTTAGCACTTAGCTATTGAGTATTAGCATGTAGCTATTCACTGCTAGCATGTGTAGCATGTTGGAAGTCCAGTTTGCTAGCATGAGACAAAAGACCCAACAACCATGTCTGTACGATGTTCTGATCCAGAGATATAGGTCTTGCTAAACAGTTGCTAGGGTACTTTGTTTGGTTGCTAGGGAGTGGCTTGGCAGCTGCCAGTGATGATCCTCCAAAGGCTGCCTGCCAGTATGAATGATAAAAACCAACCCTATGATGTTCACATTTGAAAATATCCGTCTTTGGGTTTGGTTGCTAGGGTGCACTAAATGGTTGCTAGGGAATGGCTAGGCAGTTTACAGGCTTGAACTAATAGACTGCATGTGTGCCCAAATCAAAAGAGCCGTAATCACGTGTCTCTATGATGTTCTGAATCATTTAAATCCATCTCATCTATTTTTCAATGGAAGTCAATGGGACTTTTGTTGCTAGGGTGCTCTAAATGGTTGCTAGGGAATGGCTAGGCAGTTAACAGGCTTAAACTAATAGACTGCATGTGTGCCCATATCAAAAATGTCAAACTCACGTGTCTATATGATGTTTTGACTCATTTAAATCCATCTCATCGATTTTTCAATAGAAGTCAATGGGACTTTTTTAGCCGATTTTTCGTCCGCTGTACGAACGTCGTTGGTACGATCGCTTATAAAAGTCATAGCACACCTCTCCTCAATGAGCCGGTCGATTTGACACCTCATTCATGGGTCTAGGACAAACGGTGCGGGACGAGTTACGCGCCGAAGTTTGTGGCGGAATAAGAATAATAAGTATGCAGAAGAGTAAGATTGATGCTTGCCAATGGCAAGCACCAATAATGATACGTTAAACAGAACACATGAAATAGAATTCCCTCAGCCAATTCAATGAATAATTAAAATGTTTACACTAAACATTTCAGGAAAAATAGTAGTGACTCACTGAGACTTGCTGTTGTTGAGTCTTTGTGGCTGATCCAGGAACAGTCTTTCACACAGCAGCAGGATGGTGCAGAGAGCTGTGGGTACAGGACAGATTTACTGATCAGTGTTGACATTGTTAAACCATTCAAAATTAGTTTCATAAATGGAGCTGAAATAAAATAAAAACATGAAAAAACTTCATTTAAGACAAAACTGAAATAAAATAAGTACTAAAATCACTAAAACAATAAAGTGAATCGGAAGTTTAAAAAACAATCATGTGATCTCCCTTTATGCGTGCAGAAAACAGCAGCGGCAGTAAAATACCCTGGTTATTTGACTCTGAATCCTCCTTTTACCAGTTGTTAAAATCTTTAAAGAGGACCTATTATGTTTTTTTTTTTTTAAACTCAACTTTCTTTAGTGTGTAATCTTGCTGTGTGAGCATGAAAAAGCCCTGCAATATGTATAATATATATTGTAATATATGCAGTGATATATATATTGAACTCGTCTTGAGTTTGCTTTCGGGAATGAACGACGTTACAATATTCCTCATTTAAATAATTCCCGCCCAAGGCATATGAAAAATAAAGGGGCGGGGCCTGGTTGAGTTAGTAGTGTGTTGAAACTGGTGGTTATGGTAAGGGGAGGGACAGAGCTTGACCAATCACAACAAACTGCCCCAGCTGACCAATCAGAGCACAAGGAGGGGCTTCATAGAGACCGGAACTAAACAGAGCGTTACTGACAGACTGAGAAGAGAGGAGCTGCAACAATGGAGAATATGAACATTCAAGCATGAAAACCTGTTCTAGTAGAGCCCAAAAACAACATGAAGACTTTGTAAAAGGGCATAATGGGCTCTTTTAAAGTTTGCTGCATTTAATATTTTCATCTAATCACTTAAAGGAAAAAATAAGGCCACATCAGTGAAGTCTAAGAATCGCCTCTGGATAAAAGGTGCGTTTCTGACCTTCTTCACTGGCCTGAGAGAGGAACTTCTCAGTGGTGAACAGAGGCTTCTTTTCATCGAGTATCAGGTTCCAGAAAGACACCAGCTTCGCTTCTAAAGACACAGAAGAACATGAAGATACACATCACCCGCATGAGACACAGGCGGAGAGTCTCAGCAGCTTTGTTTCCATATAAATTTGCACATTTAACTTATGCACAAAACTGGAATATGGCATAAAACATTTGCAAATAAAGCAGCGTTTTGAAAACAAAATCATCACTTCCAGGAAAATTGGTGCAAAAAATCTGTAACAAAAATGGAAGGACTCCATCAGTTTATTCTCATGTCTTCTGATCGGATAAAAAAACGTATCCACCTCAATCGGCCGCATACATTTTTTATGGGTATTTATGCGCATCTTGGCGTTTCCATCCAGCGCTTTTTTGTGCAATATCCCAAAATGTGCATAAAAATAGGTGGATGGAAACATATCTAGTGTGTGATCTCTCACCGGGCACAGAGTCGAGCACTGACAGCCGACAGAGCAGCACAGAGGCGGTCACGGCCTCAGACAGCAGTGCATGCTGGGTACTCTGGGCAGCAGCTTTCTCCACAGTCTGGACGAGGAGAGGCAGGAAGTCAACAGCCTGACTGAGAGAGTCACCTGAACAGGATGAAGACACACAAACGCTGTTTATTTTGACAAAACATCAGCAGCACAAGTGCAAACCCACGTGAAACATCCCAGAAGTCTGACTGACCTTTGAAAGCCCCAAGCATGGCCTGGAGATACGCCTGACGCACAAGAGACGTGGACGTCTTGAGGGTGAAGGCTTTTTTAAACCATTCCCTTAACTCTGAGGGCACGTCCACCGTCAAACGGCCCGTCCACTGGGATAACACAGACGCCGCGTGTACCAGCGTCCCCTCGTGCACTGCAACACACAAGTACAACAATCATCAGATCATAAGCCCCTTTTAAGATTGTTTTACATATTTTAAATTACAAATTTAAGATCATTTTTGCAACAAAACAAAAGTTAAAATTCATATTGAGTAATTAAATAGCAAACTGGGTAGAAACTTCTTTCACCTAGTTGAGATGAAACCATTTCTCATTTCATTTAGTTTAACTGGAAGTACTTGCATAAATTAAAAGTGATTTTTTTTTTAAATAAAAACTAATAAAAATGATGAAACAAGACCTTTTAAGATTTTAAAACCAATTTTGCAACAGAACAAAATTCATATTAAATCATTAAATGGCAAAACTGGGTAGAAATCAATTAAAATCTTGATATTTTAAGTCAAGGATTCACAAATGCTTTGTCAATATTTAACCTAAAATATTTATTTGAAGTCCTCTTGAGATTTTAGGAAAACATTTCAATGACAGGGTTGTAATAGTTAACTAAAACGAACAACATAATTGTTTAAAAATTGCTACTTGAAATAAAATAAATGTTAACTGACATAAAATAATAAAATTAATTTTAATCGATTAATAGTTTAACTTGATGTAATAATAAATGAATACAAAATGTAATCAAAATGCTAAAACCTTCAAAGGCATTACGAAATTACAAAAACTAACGAAACTGAAAATGGGAAAAATCTAAAATTAAACTAATGAATAAGAACTATAAGGAGCCATTCACACAGAACGTGTTTTTCTATTCCAATGCGCAACTTTTGGGTTGTTTTCTATGTAATCGCGAGCTAGAAGGACGCGTATGACAGTTACGCTCACGTCTGCAGCGCCTCGCACATGATCGCCGTGTTTTTAAGACGCCGTGACAATAATTTCAACTTTTACACCCGGCGCCGCTCATCAATGCGAGTTCCAAACCAGTGGACCAATCAGACGAACTCGGAGGCGGGGCATGCGTTGCGAGCTTCTGTTCACGGTAGCAAGTTGGCATGGCAACTGTTTTATTTGTACGTTATTGCATCACGTCTCAAGACCGTTTCTTAAAAACCATTCCGTCCAATTTGCATGTTCATGGTTCTCAAAGTGCAAGTAAACAAATATAAAAAATTTCAACTTTTTTAGCTTTTTTATTTTTGTATTATTATAAATTTATTTATTTATTTTAATGCATTCTTAGCATTACATCAACTCACAAACCCCAGCAATACCCTCAAAAAATCCAGTTTATGAAAGTAGTCTAAATGCTCTCATACTCGTATATGGACGTTCGGTGTTTAAATCAGTAAAATTAAAAAAAAAAACAGGTTTCTTACCTTCCTGTTGCAGGTAAGGAATGAACATCACAGCCACACTGGAGCTCAGAGACTGAGAGGAGGCGCCAGAGACCGCATGATGACTGCAACTTCTGATTCCTGTTTCAAAAACACACATAAATGATGCTTAAGACAGCAGGCGGTTACTTAAATGAAAAACTCACATATTCATGCAGAAGTGAGAATGAGATTTGGGAGATAAATTGGAGATAAAGCGTGTTTAAAAGCCTGAGACGTTTGGTAGCCGAATGGGGAAAAAGTGAGGTCTCAAGACTTTTTTAGGGTGCGTTCACACTTGTAGTTTGGTTGGTTCGGTTCGTTTGGTCCGGACCAAAAAACAAAAACAAAACATATAGTCCTGGTCCGCTTAGCGTTCACACTGGCATTTTTAACAGCGAACCTTAAGTTACCGAACCAAAGGCACAGGGACACGGTCACGACCTGATTGGTCGGCTTTTATGACGTATATTTGGCGACGGAGCTCGCTTACCGAACGTTCAAAACAACGCTGTGTTCTGGATTAAACGCCATCATTTTATACGTGTACAAATGCTTTATTTTCACCAGCTGAGAATCACGAAGAGCTCATAAAATGTTCAAAACAGCAGCAGGATTTCCTCCGTTGTTTGCAGAAACAGAAACTTCACCTCCTCGTTGCTCCACGTTTGCCCTCGACTCATTTCGGATACTCCGATCTTCCCGCGTCGTCGAATCAGCTGACTTGTAGCGTCGCATCTTGAGACATCACGTCCTGTTTTTGGTTCGTTTACACGTCTTTGGTCCGTGTTGCGTTCATATATCAACCGAACCGCACCAGAGTTCGTTTGGAAGCGGACCGAGACCCATGTTTTTAGCGGTCTCGGTCCGCTTGTTTGGTTCTGATGGCAGCGTTCACATATGAACCGCACTGACTGAGCGATCGCACCAGGGTTCGTTTTAATCGAACCAAACATGACAAGTTGTGAACGCACCCTTAAACTTCTTTTAACTTGGCACAAAAAAAAAAAACAACGGTCAAAGTTGTCTGTCTAGAGCAGGTTCCATAGAAAACCAATGAAAGAGAACGCAAAAACATACTTCCTGATGGAAATTAGCAGTGATCAAAAGATTAGCTATTAGAAACACAGTATGTAAAACCAAACAGGCCTAATGAGCGTATGTGACAGACAGGATATTCACCCGAGAGAACACTCATCTTCTGGGCCACAACAGTCAGCTTCCCCTCTGAGCCTGTGCAAAACAAAATGAACAATTAGGAAGAGCATGCCTTTAAAATTTCATTCTCCTTCACTGCTCCCTGCTGGTGGAATGATCTCCCTACTTTCATCAGGAACGCAGAATCCCTGGCAATATTCAAGAGACAGCTGAAAACTCATCTCTTCCGTGAACACTTGATCCCCTCATAAAAAAAAAAAACCCCGATCCTTCCCTTTTCCCTTCCTACTCTAGCTTATGGTGCTGATCAATGTCTGAAACTTGTATTGTGAGCACTTCCTGTGCTATTTCCCAATTCATTGTTTGTATTCCTCAGTCGTAAGTCGCTTTGGATAAAAGCGTCTGCTAAATGACTAAATGTAAATGTAAAAGTGAGCAGGATCTGGTGATGTGTGCGAGACTTTCATGACTTTCCAGTCGTTAATGATTATTGGAAAAGACGTTTCATTTAATAATTTTGCTGAGATTACTGGTGTGTGTGCACCAGGTTTCAATGATTAGAATTAATATATTGCTTTCACAGACAGATCTTTCATGCTGGCTTTACTCAACACAAGCATTTTTTTTTTTTGAAAGAAGTCTCTTCTGCTCACCAAGGATGCTCTTAATTGATCAAAAATAAAGTTAAAATCAGTTATTTTGTGAAATATCAACCTTGACAAAGGCTTGTGCCGAGACGTTGGTGAATAAAGCAGATTAAAGCGAGTGTGCGGTACAGATTTATCCCTCATGACCTGGACGGTGTGCGTTTGTACTTGTCTTTTTCATAACAAAGCTGAATATTCAGCATCATTCCTCCAGTCTTCAGTGCCACATGATCCTTCAGAAATCATTCTGATATGATGATCTGCTGCTTAATTATTCATAATGGTTCCTATTATTATTATAATTTTTGTGGAAACTTATTTTCAAGATGATTTGATGACTAGAAAGTTCAAATTAACAGCATTTTTTTTTTTAAATAAAAATCTTTTGTAACATTATAAATGTCTTTACTGTGACTTTCGATCAATTTAATGCATCCTTACGGAATAAAAGTATTATTTGACTTACCTCTAACTTTTGAACGGTTGTGTATTTTTGTACAGTGTCCACAAACGAAGCAGCACGACTGTTTTCAACATTGATAATAATCAGAAATGTTTCTTGACCAGCAAATCATCACATTAGAAGGATTTTCTTCCGTGTCAATGATGCTTATGATGATTTGTAATCATGATTTCCAGTCATAGAAAGCTAATGGCCGTTGAAACCTTCCACACTGACCTCCAAGAATGCCAAAGAGGTGTTTGACGAGGTCTTGGACGGCGCTGGGGTCGCTGCACTGCTGAGCCAGATTCTGAAGGGCCGCCACCGCCTGCTCCATGACCTCTGGGTTATTGGCCTTCAGCTGACCTGAAACACAGAGACACGACGTTAAACCTGCACATGACACCTCTGACAAACATCTCCATCACGCTGACAACGACTCACTGGCGATGCCCTTCCCGATGTCCAGCGCATACTGACTCAGGTCAAGTGTGAGGGACGCCAACATGGAGGAGATCGCTGGAGGAAAGACCAATAACAGAGAAGGAAACATGAGCAAAAGACTATAAAACACAGGATTCCCAATTATGCAGAAATTAACAATCAGTATAGAGTAATAAGTAATTACACACACACACATATATATATATATATATATATATAAAACAAAAATATATAATAAAATAAAAATACAAATAAAATAAAATATAATATATATATATATAAAATAAAATATAATAAAATTAAATATAATATATAATATATATATATATATAAAAATAAAAGCATATTTTATTAAAAACTAAAATCACTAAAACTGAAATAAAATTAAAAAAAAAAAATATATATATAGACATACAAAAAAACAGTAAAACTGTATATGTGCTTTTGTCATCAGTTAACATGAAAAATACTTATAAAGCATTTATTAATTTGAGGTAATTTTAACATTCACTAACATTTAACTAAAATTAAAAGTTGTATCTGTTCATATTCTTTAATGGACTTAACAATGAACAGTGGTATTTTTATGAACATAGATTACTAATAAATCCTGTAACAAATGTATTGTTCATTCTTAGTTAATATTACTTCATGCATTAACTAATTATTGCAAATTGCTCCAAAAAAAAAAATTGTTAAAACTTTAATATTAAAACATAAACTGAAAATATTAAATAAAAATACTGATAAAACTATAACAGTATCTAAACTAGAGGTGTAACAATATATTGCAATTAAAAAAATTCAATAATATGTATCGTGGATAGTGACAATGTTTAGTTCATAGTTCACTCAAAAGGAAAATGACTGTGAGAAAAACATTTTTTGGTGTCAGTACTTCATTAAACTACTATATATAATGTTGAATATAATGTATAATAATGCAATGGGGGGAATATTTGTGGGTCATGATAATGCAAAATGCGTTTACCAGTATTATTTTAAATACGCCTAGTCAGAGACAGAATGCAAACATAATCATTTAAAATAAATCTGTTTTTATTCTGGGGTTACCAGCACCAAGTCCAATCCTATTCATTTCCACCCCCAATGTAATACCAAATTTTGCATTTTGTTAACCTTTCACCATATGTCCTGGAGTATTGCAATAATATCGCATCGAATCGTGACATGAGGGTGTCTGATCTCAATTATGCTTAAACAACACTGACAGTTACATTGTATCTGAGCAGAATCAAATGCACTCTAATGATGATATCATGATGCAACAGTGACATGGCGTGTGTGACTCACTCTGCATGCAGTTCTCAGGGCTGCGCAGCAGAGCTTTCTGTAAGGTGGGCAGCAGTTGCTCCTTGAACTCAGAGTGAGACATGTGACGGAGCATGGAGCCGCTCTTTTCCTGAAAGCACAGCGTCAGGTTTTAGGATCTCGACACTGCAAAGATGCGTTGATTCAACAATGCAATGAGACAGACTCTCACCAGTATGTGCTGATGCGGTCTGGTCTTACTCATGAGGACCGTCTTCACGTACAGGTCCAAGAGAGCCGCCTACAACAGAACGGTGTTGGAATTGATGAATGAAAGTATTACGTTTGAATTCTAAAAAGCTAAAAAAGCACATATTAATGTAAAATTCAACTAAATTAACACAATATTAAAGCAAAAGCTAATTTGAAATATTAATAAATAATCATACATTTGGTATTTTTATGAACATAGATTACTAATAAATCCTGTAACAAATGCATTGTTCATTCTTAGTTAATATTTCTTCATGCATTAACTAATTGTTCCAAAAAATAAAATTGTTAAAACTTTAATATTAAAACATAAACTGAAAATAGTCAAATAAATTCTAATCAAATATACTGATAAAACTATAACAGTATCTAAACTAGAGGTGTAACAATATATTGCAATAAAAAAAATTCAATAATATGTATCGTGGATAGTGACAATGTTCATAGTTCATAGCTCACTCAAAAGGAAAATGACTGTGAGAAAAACATCCACGTTCACAGACATTTTTGGTGTCAGTACTATATAATTATAAATACTAAAAACACCGAAACAGAAGCACCACTACCGTCAGCAGTTTTAACGCACTACTGGCACGTGAAGAGGTCGAGTTTATCACCTTATGTTTGTTGATGGTGGCGATGTCTCTCTGCGCGGTGCAGAAGTCCACACACAGTCCCAGCAGCGGCACAGACACGCAGCTCTGATCCAGACTCAGCAGAGTGCTCATGTACTGATCCACCAGACCCGGGTTCTGCAGAAACACGATTGTTATATGTGACCCTGGACCTCAAAACCAGTCAAAAGGGTCAATTTTTTTGAAATTGAGATTCATACATCATCTGAAAGCGGAATAAACAAGCTTTCCATTGATGTATGGTTTGGCTGAGGTACAAATATTTGAAAATCTGGAATCTGAGGGTGCAAAAAAAAAGTAAATATTGAGGAAAATTACCTCTAAAGTGGTCCAAATTAAGTCCTTAGCAATGCATATCCACTGTTTGATATATTTTCGGCAGGAAATTTACTAAAAATCTTCATGGAACGTAATCTTTACTTAATATCCTAATTCTATTTTTGCATAAAAGAAAAATCGATCATTTTTACCCATACAATGTATTGTTGGCTACACATATACCCATGTGACTAACGACTGGTTTTGTGCTCCAGGGTCTCATATCACAACTGAGCAACACAAACTATCAAAGAGACGAGCTTCAACATTCGCAGAGAAAGATCTGCGCTACCAAAAGTTCAAAAGATTGTGATCGTTGAGTTTTAAATAAATGAATACTTTTATTCAGCAAAGACGCTAGTTACAAAATATTTCCATTTCAAATAAACACTGTTCTTTCTGAACAAAATTATGAAGCAGAACAACTGTTTTCAACATTGATATAATAAGAAGTAATTGATATTAGAATGATTTCTGAAGGATCATTTTGATCATGATCAAAATTCAGCTTTGAATCAAAGGAATAAATTACATTTTAAAACATTCACATAGAAAACTTGAAACTGTAATAATATTTCACCATACTAATAACCACACCAGAGACCGGGGTTCAATGCCCACCAAGGGCAACTTCTCACTTGTAAGTCACTTTATCAGTCCCTCCAGAAAAACGCGATTATGCGATCGCTTGATTTCATACATAATCAGCCAAAGTCCGCAAAGTCTGGGAGTCGCATTTTTTCAAATACGCCGCACTTTCGCCACATTAATTGCCCATTTCAGCAAGGGCTGCAATTATGCAGGGCTAGCATGATTTCATAATCCCTGTATTTTCGTTGCAAAAAAGTCACATATATCTGCAAACCCCGCGGTGAAACCGTGATGAAGCACGCAGATCATTCTCATTTGCCAACAAAAATAAGCGCAAAAGAGTGCGCGAAGCAGTTTCCCGCTGTGTCACGTGACAGTGGGGGTGAATTATTTTGCGTGTCGGACCGCAGACGACGCTGTATATTAGTAGTGTGTGAAATAATTCACGTTGCAGTTTGAAATTGCACTGTTTTGTTACAGAACAGTACCAAATCCTTACAGTTGTAAGTATATTAGTAGTTATTTATTAAGTATATTAACCCTTATGTGCTGTTCGGGATGTTTTCATCCACTGTGGGGAATTTTTGAGTCTTAATTTGGCCATAACTTTCTCCGTGTTTCAGCAAATGGAATGATTTTTGGTGACAAATCTTATTTTGACACATATTTTGGGAAAATGCTTTGAAAATGTTCAAAAACTCAACAGTACTCTGTGGGAAAATTCACCACCCTTTCGTAATGATTTTAACTGCTTTAAAAATGTATTAGATAAATGTTTTTTTTCAATTTTTTTTGCTTAAATCTATTAATCAACCTCAGGATCAAAATCAGGATTTTAACTCTTTAATTGCCAAATTCATAAATGATGTCACTGATTTGGGAAAAAACGTGTCAAAGATTAGAAACAACATTGGCTTTGATGCGTTCTTAGTTTTTGTGCAGCATCAGATTTTAACGTTTTAAAGATTTTTTTATTTAAAATTTAGTAGTTTTGATCAGGACTGAGGTTGATTAATAGATTTAAGCAAAAAAATTTGAAAAAAAATATTTATCTGATACATTTTTAAAGCAGTTAACGAAAGGGTAGTGAATTTGAACAATGCACAAGGGTTAATAATTTACGTTGAAGTAAGAGATTGCATTGGAAGCACTTAATTTAACAGAGGATGTCTGTTTTGTAAAACAAGCAGCACACATTTTTTTATATTTTATTTATTCATCTTTACAGAAGCTGTTGAATATTCCTTTTGTAAAGCTACAGAACATGTTTGACTCAATGTTTTGTAAGTTTGAGCCGTGTGTTAATGAAAGTCAGAATGAGAGCTTCAGTGTTCTGTGATTTAGTGTGCTTGCTCATCACAGGAAGTGATCAGAAATAACTCTTGACATGAAGGTAGTGAACTAGTGAGAACAGGGTGTTGGGTGAATCACCTTTCTTTGCATCAAACCGCAGTTTTTGCAAGTTCCTGCAATTTCATCGCATAAAATTGCAAAAATATCCCGTCGCATTTTTTAAGAAAACGTGCCGCATAATCAAGAATTTTTGCCCGCAACAATCACAAAAAAAAATCTGCGTTTTTCTGGAGGAACTGGCGTAGGATAAAAGCATCTGCAAAATGAATAAATGTCAAATGCAATTCAGCTGTACCTCCTTCCACAGCTTGTTAAAGCGTTTGCTGATTGACTTGAGTGCGTTTCCTGAGGCTCCGCCTACCGCCTCAGCCAGCAGCAAACTCTGAACCTCAACCTTGTGGAAAAGACAGAATATGATTGGACAGATCTCAAAAAAAAAAAAAAAAGTCATACAGGTTTAGAACTATGACTAATAAAGACATCAAAAGTAACTGACCAGTTTCTTCCATTTGGCACCTTCTCTTTTGTCCGCGTCGGGGAAGACCGTCCGAACGATCAAACAGGTCCATGGCAGGGCGCAGCAGGCTCCTGACGCTGTGCTCTTCCTGTGGGAATTATATCGTATATATAGATCGCAGCTCGGGGATATTCGCATCTGATAAGATTCCTGCGGTCACTCACCCGGGCATCACGCCCCTGCTGACCACCCCGCAGCTGAGCAGACCGGGAGGGAGGTTGCTCGCGACGGCATCGGGCTGTGATTGGACGAGCGCCTCGATGACCGAGAGCAGAGCTCGCCGAGATGCAGAATCCCTGAGTAGACAAATCAAATCCGTCTTCAATAGACGAACATACTCGAACACTTTAAAGAAGAATCTTGTCACAATATTCCTCATTTAAATAAAAGGCACACGAAGAATAAAGGGGCGGGGCCTGGTCGAGTTAGTTACTAGTGTGTTGTAATGGGCAGGACATTTCCCAAACACGCTCGAAGCGCTTGACCAATCACAACACACTGATCCAGCCGACCAATCAGAGCACATTGTGCTTTTCAGAAGGAGGAGCTTCATAGAGACCGGAGCTAAACAGAGCGTTCCTGACAGACTGAGAAGAGAGGAGCTGCAACAATGGAGAATATGAACATCCAAGCATGAAAACCTGTTCTAGTAGAGCCCAAAAACCACATCAAGACTTTATATAAAAAAAATATATAAATGGATAAAAATGAAGAATTAAATACATTTTAAAAAATGATTAAAATAAATACTACAAATTAAATAAACTTTAAAATAAATATTAAACATTTGATTGAAATAAATAAATGACACATTTAACAGTAGAGTACTGTAGAGAGTAGAAATAAAACTTTTAAATATTTTCCAAATAATAATAAAAATTGGTATAAATTGGGTCTTTAGACAAGGACATTAAATTCACAGATGGCGGTCCTCACGAGGATGATCATATCTGATGGTGTGTTGAAAACCCCTGCTAGTAGAGCCCAAAAACAACATCAAGACTTTATAAAAGAAAATATATATATATATATATATATATATATATATATATATAAATAAATAATAAAAGGATAAAAAATGAAGAATTAAATAGATTAAAATACATTTTTAAAATGAATACTACAAATTAAATAAATAAACATTAAAAATTTGATTAAAATAAATATTAAACATTTGATTGAAATAAATAAAAACACATTTTTCATTTAAATAAATATATTACACATTTAACAGTAGAGTAGTGTAGGGAGTAGAAATAAAACTTTAAAATATTTTCCAAATAATAATAAAAATTGGTATAAATTGGGTCTTCAGAATAAATTCACAGATGGCGGTCCTCACGAGGATGATCATATCTGACGGCGGAGAGGAAATTGCTCACCTGTATCTGTGCAGGGTGAGATAGAAGAGTTTGCACAGTCCTTTGATGGCCGGCTCAGGAAGGTCTGAAGAGAGAATTTAACCGCAAACAATTAAAGAGTTCAGACACACATGAAAGCATTTACTCACCGTCGCATCATTGCAAGCGTTTGCGTGACTTCTGATGACTGGGAAATTAGAGCTGCAACTAACGATTATTTTTTCGATTAGTCGACTAATCTAACGCTTATTGTTATTATGTTTTTTTTATTAATCTAGTAATCTTTTTTTACGTAAGAAGTTAGAACTAATTTAGCAGTTGATTGAGGTGTAGAAACACTGGGCCATTATGTAACAATACGATGATTTTGATTAAAAATAAGACACTTATGTGTGCTCGTCCAATGGGAGACATTTGAACTTTAACATGAAGAGTGTCAAAGACTTTCTCTACAGTCTTTAAAGGAACTTTGATAGTGTTCAAGCCATTGAACAAACGTCTCCTGAACCATGCGTCCAAATAAGCTTCTTTGAAATGCAAAACTGATTTTCGTTCGCTCGAAATATTTTCTTATCTGCGAGACAAAGATTTTCTCCTCAACTCAAAATATGATCTTGCACGCGCAAACATTCGGCAGAGATCCAATGCCATAGGTGGAACGCCATTTGGGTTCTGCAAAGGGAACAAAGGAGCGTTTTATTCGGCCTCTGTTTAAAGTATTCCCATACTTTTGATCATCGTGGTCTGGGTTTTTGTGATAGAATGGAACTTTCTCCGTTTCCAGGAGCAGAAGCCGCCAATACATGAGATGAATGTGAACAGTGTGAACAGCGTCATTGCAGCACCACTGGGAATATATCGTACAAATGGTGTGGACAACTCTCACGAAGCTTTAACAGTGTTTTTATCACTGTATCGCTCGCTAAATCATATCATCCCTTTAGTCTGATACAGAGACGGATGGACTCACCCTTTCCTTTTATACATTCCTTCAATTCTCCAAGAATTTCTTTGCGCTCTTTAACGCTGGATGACGTGACTTTCACGGCGAATCTCTTCAGCGTGTCCGAAATCTGCCCCTACAAACACAAACAAGAGCACAAGCATCACATCATGATGGTTTATCAATTACTGGAGCTTTTTTTTTTTTAAAATGTGGGATTGTTTCCATCATTTTGGAAGCAGAACTTACAAAAGGTTACCCTGGTAAACATTGTTTCCACCACAATATTTACCATTATTTTCACTGTTACTGTATTAAAGCTTGAGATGACGTCATTATTAGTCACCACTGCCATATATATTTATTTATATATATATATATATATATAAAGGATATTCATTCATTAATAATATTATTACATTAGTAATGTAGGGCAAATTTATGATTACTGTGGTACATTTTCATTAGTGACCCGTTACAAAAACTAGTGATGTGTCGGGTGATTGTTTGACCAGCTGTTCTTTGTTTACCACAGTATATTTACACGGCATTTTGAAGATTACCATAGTAAAACAGTGCTTTATGTCCAAAAAGAAACAAAAATATGATTTACCGTGTCCACAAAACACGGTGCTTCTGGCACTTTCTTATCAGTAACTGAAGTCAATGTGTGTTTGAGGTCAGCAGACATACATTTAAGTGGGTTTCGTACGTACAACAGTCTCAATCTCTCTCACATCACGGTAGAATCATAAAAAAGGTGTTTATTGTGCAATTGTGTGCCATAATTAACGCTCGGTTTATCGTTTCATGCGCTGTCGCGCGCGCGCGCGGCCCTTTCTGGCGTGTCTGAGTATCACGCGCTCGCGGAGCACACGTCATCTCTTTTGAAAACTCGTCAGAAAGTGGTGAGATACAGAAGAAAAGTTTGTCTTTTAATGTTCATGCAGCTGCGGATCGAATCACACCAACCTGCGTGTCCGCCGCCATCTTGCCGGCCTCGATCTGGAAAGGCTTTAAGTCGTCACTTCCGGAGTCATTACCGTCCTTAGCCACGTGCTTCTCCGCGCTTGAGTTTGTGTTTTCCTCATAGCGCCTCTAGAGGGCGCCGGTCAAACAGAACATCACACGTCACGGATTCAAAGGGCGTAAAATCTTTTTAAAGTATAGAACTTTTTCTCTTAATTTTATTTAAGTTTTATTTAAGCGGTCAAATCATATATATATATATATATATATATATCACCCAAATTTAGCCTAAATACAAAATTAGGAATTACACTAAAAATGAACATGTATCCGCTATAAAAGTAACCAAAATGCATATGTTAAAAATGTTTTATATATATATATATATATATATATATATATATATATATATATATATATATATATATATATATATACATACATACATACATATAAAAAAATTAAATTGACAAAATAGAAACATAAAAATTAATGAAACAAGCAAAAAAAAAAAAAAAATTGGTAAAACAAAAATGTATACGCTATAAAAGTAACCAAAATGCATATGCTAAATATATTTTATATATATAAAATATATTAAATAGACAAAATAGAAACATATAAAAATATATAGAAGAAAAAAAAAATCGTAAAAAAAAAAAAAAAAAATAAAAAATCACCCAAAATTTAGCCTAAATACAAAATTAGGAATGACACAAAAAATTAACATGTAAATGCTATAAAAGTAACCAAAATGCATACGCTAAATATGATGTTTTAGGAAATTAAAACTAATTTAATAAAAAACAAACAACAAGAGGAAAATATTCAGTGCCTTAAAACACCAAAACAAAAAAAACAAAAAATTGGTAAAACAAAAATGTATCCGCTATAAAAGTAACCAAAATGCATATGTTAAAAATGTTTTAAATATATATATATATATATATATATATATATATATATATATATATATATATAAAATTAAATAGACAAAATAGAAACATATAAAAATAAATGAAACAAGCAAAAAAAAAATTGGTAAAACAAAAATGTATACGCTATAAAAGTAACCAAAATGCATATGCTAAATGTTTTATATGTATATATATATATATATATATATATATATATATATATATATATATATATATATATATATATATATATATATATATATATATATATATATCAATAAAAAAATTAAAATTAAATAGACAAAATAGAAACATATAAAAACAAATAGAAGCAAAAAAAAATTGTAAAAAAATAAATAAATAAAAATCACCCAAATTTAGCCTGAATACAAAATTAGGAATTACACTAAAAATTAACATGTAAATGCTATAAAAGTAACCAAAATGCATACGCTAAATATGATGTTTTAGGAAATTAAAACTAATTTAATAAAAAACAAACAACAAGAGGAAAATATTCAGTGCCTTAAAACACCAGATTTATTTGTATATAATTGCATGAATTGAAACAGTAACCGATACTCAGAACAAAATGTGACAGTGTTACAAGAGAGAAAAAAAATATGCATAGCTGTTTTCACATTGGGTAAATGATCATATCTGTAAAGGGATACTAAAATACTTATTTATGAACAGAAATAGAAAAACGTCAGATCGATTTAAATGATAGAAAATCTCAAAATAAACAAAGGCACAACATCCGACCAGTGTAAATGTGATTAAAACAGATAAGGACATCATATGATCCCTAGATTTCTTTTTGGCACAAAGCGATTGGGAGCGAAACAAACCGCGAAAGACAGGACAGATTATTACAATTGAGTTATCAAAGAAAAGTGAATTTAATAAAACAATTACCCTCTACTTTCAAAGTAGTGTTCTCTCAAGAGCGGATGAGACCGATCTCTGGCACGTCGGGTCATATAAAAGCTTTCATCTAATAAACACTTGCTGGTATTTTTTTTTCCAAAGCATCCAATAAAGCATTTGTTGACAGGCATCCAGAAAGCCGCACCATTACAACAGATATCAGGGGCCGTGTATTTATAAATAACACTCTTGATCGCAAAATCACTTCTATTCCAGTGACAACATGTTTCCAAAAATATAAGAAAGTCTTCATAAGTTCACCCCTTTGTAACTTCACAGCAAGTTTTCCAAACTTGCCCCTTTAAAAGACACTTAAGACTTCCATGCAAAAGAGAGAAAGAAGAATTAATATACTGTATAATATCACAATATCATAATACAGCAGTTACAATATTGTCAAGAATGAGCGAGACAATATCAGATATTCGTTTCCAATCAAATCATAAACTGTATTGAAGATTTGAGAATTGCACAATATTGTCACAGATATTTAGATGAACAACATCACATCTTTGATTTCTATTAATTGATCATTAGAATCGTGAGTGGTTGTGTAGCGACTGTTTTGTGAATAACGTCTCCCAAGATTTCATATGTGACTGGTTTCTTCAAAGGAATATTATGGGTTCATATATATATATATATATATATATATATTATTTACAGAGTTGGGTGGGTTACAAAATACATGCTTTGAAAAGTCATTTGTAACGTATTTCGTTCCATTACTCAAGTTTAGTCACTTAATCTAAATACTTTAGAATACTTTGGAATACTAATAAGTGTGGAACAAACACACAATTCTCACTTTTTCCCTCAGGATTGTGTGATATAAAGTTGCAATTGTGAGTTATAAAGTCAGAATTATGAGATATAAACTCACAATATTGAGAAAAGTCAGAATTATGACATTTAACTCACATACTAAATTCACAATTGCAAGAAAAAAAGTCAGTTTATATCTCCCAATTCTGACTTTATAACTTGCAATTGTGAGTTTGAATCTCGCAATTGTGAGAAAAAGTCACAGTGACGAGTGAATAATAAAATGACTCACAAAACATGAAAACAGTGGAAAACATGAAACTGAACTCGTCTTTTTCAGACGGTCAGAGTCAGAGAATCACCAATCGCTGTTTAAATGACATTAAAACTCAAAGTAATCACTTTGGTCATCTAAAACACTTTTCAGATGGAACTGTAATCTGATTACCACCCATTTCAAATGAAATACAGTCACTCAAATTTTGTATTTTAAATATGTTACTTGTATTTCGTTACTCCCCAACCCTGTGTGTATATATATATATATATAAAATGTGTTGATTTAACAAAGAGAAGGACGAGTAGAAAGGATCTTACGCTACAGATGCCGTCCATAAAGCCGAGGTTGTATTTAACCCCATATATTCCTTTAATAAAATACAACTTCAACATAGATTAGAAATGTCATGTTATATCTTGTATGCAAAACTACATGTTTAGTATACTTTAAAAGACTTTTAAATTTGTAATACAAAACAAGGCACTAAACGTAGAAGGTGGAATTCAACATTAAAATGGCGCAAATGCAGCAAATAGACAATTACATGACAGGGTAAAGCCTATAAATCTGTCAAGAACATGTCCGGGTCATATCTCACTCCAAAATACAAAGAAATTGCAATAAATAACAATGAATTATATTTTGCTTAAAAGAAAATGGCACCTGGTTTGATTTTTTTTCGAATATTTTTTATTATATTACAGTAATAAGCATTATTCCGTCACAGCAATGAGAATTAATGGGTGGAAAATGTGTTTCATTGTTCTTAAAATAGTGAAAAATATCTTAATGGTCCTAAAATGTTTTTAACGCAAAATATAATGTCTTATTTTTCCTTTGGTTTTGGGGCTGAGATATGACCTGGATGTTTGTTCGTGAAATTCACCCAGCAATGAATGGCTCAAGTTGGTTATTCGGTTGATTTCCAGTTGTTTATCTCAGTTGATTGTGTTTCAAACATTCATTTCCCATCATCCCTCCTGAACCGTTCTCTTCATCAAACAGTTTCTCTCCAGCTCAGCCAGTGAGCAGAATACATTTTTCACACACTTTCTTAAAAAAAAAAAAAAAAACGCAAACATCTTTTCTCTAATACCCTCTAAAAACAACCTGGATTTTGAGTGCGCGTTTCGTATCACCATCTTTTCAACCTGACCAGCAACGTCATGTGGGGATGTCGAGAGTCAGACACATAAACGACAAACACACACGCACACAAAACAGTCAATACGACATGCAAACTTTACTCCAAATCATACTACACACACACACACACACACACTCTTTCTAGCTGAACAGCTTGATGAAGCAGCCCTGGCAATAAGGCTTGTCGTTTTGCTCTTTGAAGGTGCCCTTGTTGAGCTGCTTAAGGCAGAAGGCACAGACAAAATGCTCAGGATGGAACTTCTTGCCCATGGCGGTGATGCAGCGGCCCGTGATGGGCTTCTGACAGCCGGAACACAGCGACCCGCGGCGGGCGTGATAATGGACCTCGCAGTACGGCTGACCGTCATGCTCGAAGAAACTGCCGTTGATGAAGGGAGTGAAGCACTCCTGAAACACATAAAAGTACTCATTTAGAAATGATTACCATTTATTAAACGGGATTGCTCATTTCACAAGATGTAACATCAGTCTCTGGTGTCTCCAGAATGTGTCTGTGAAGTTTCAGCTCAAGATCATTTATTATAACTTGTCAAGTTTTTGAATTAAAAATGTAATCAATTTGAACCATTCTTTTCATTTTTTGGCAAACAAAGATCTGTAAAACCAAGGTTTATGGTTTAAATTAAAATAAGGATCTAAAAATGGCCATATTCCTTTAAAAATCGTTTTAAAAAACTATATTATTATTATTTCGAGAAGTAGTAATATTCAAGGCCTTGCCAAAAAAAGTCACTGTTTGGATTTAATTAGGAAAATTCTTTAAATGGGGAGCTATTATGCCCCTTTCCACAAGATGTGATATCAGTCTCTGGTGTCTCCAGAATGTGTGTGAAGTTTCAGCTCAAGATCATTCATTATCGCTTGTCGAATTTGCCCCTATTTGAGTGTGAGCAAAAACATGCATGTGTCCCTTTAAATGCAAATGAGCTGCTGCTCTTTCCAGAAGAGGGCGGAGCTTTAACAGCTCAACAACAACAAAGCTGGAGAATCTCACGCAGACAAAATGAGGAAAGTGTTCAAACTGATGGAGAGACTCAGGAAGAAGTTTCTGAACGGTTAGTGGATAAATTGATGTCGTTGCTGTGGAGTTGATTGCATAACCAAAGCAATACACACCCTAGAAATGAATATTTTTCATTATGATACACTCACCCTGCACACAAAACACTCTGGATGCCAGAGAGAGCTCAGGGCGGAGATGTAGTTCTCCAAGATGGCACGAGCACAGCCGCCACATTTGGGAGCGAAGAGGTCAAAGTAGTCTTTACGACAGTACGCCTTCCCATCCTTCTCATGAAACCCTGAAAAAAATGGAACAAAGATGGATTTTTTAATATTAAGTGTGCAAAAAAAAAAAAAAAAAAAAAAAAAGACTGAGTCATGCGTTTAATCACCTTCGGGACCAAAGAACGCCCCACACTGGGCACAGAAAAAGTGTTCGGGATGCCACGTCCGGTCTAACGCCGTTACCACTTTCTGTGAGGTGAGAAAAATTAACACTGACTTTTTGAAGGGGTTGATGTGTCACATGATTACCAGAGAAACCAATCGCATCCACTTTCGCTGTTCAAATCGAATTAATCAGAAACTGGTTCTCACATCCAGTATGGGTCCGTTACAGTAGTAGCAGCGCGGAGAGAACAAATGATGGTAATCTCTCTCGCAGTACGGCTGTCCTTCCCTCTCAAAGAAGTTCCTGGAACCAATCTCCTCCTGGCAGTGTGTGCACACAAAATGCTCCGGATGCCATGTGCGCCCCATGGCTGTTACTACCTGTACAGAAACACACACACAATCTTTCTTTAGACGTGTCCAACTCTTTCTACTTAGGCACAGTTAATCTTCGCTGGCAGCTAAAATCCTCTCCCAGCTCTCCTCTATGTGTTTGTGGTGTAGCTCTCTGGCACCCTCACCTGGCCAACAATGGGTTTGCAGCAGGCGCCACACACTCCCTTGGCGACCGTCTGCACTCCCAGCTTGTGGAGGTCAGACTGAAGACTGCCCAGCATGTTGTCTAGTTTATTAACCTGCCCATGCGGACCCTTACCCTGGGCCATGATCTACAGAGAGATAGAGATTGAGAAGAAACATGAAGTCTTCGATGCAAAAGTTTACACACACAAGCAGCTTTTTAAAGGGAAAATTCTGTCATAATTTACTACCAGTAACCAGTAACACTTTCGTTCAACTTCAGAACACAACTGAATATGTCTTTAATTAAATCTGAGTGATTTCGCAAAGAACCAAAGAGGATTGTTCTCGCGCATCAAGCACGTGCGGTTGAGCTTCGGTTTAGGTTCGCTGATCACTGTTTCATGTGAATAAAAGCCAGTCTCTTCAGAAAATTTTGACTAAACTGCTCAATTTATATGGATTAGAATTATGATCTCTTTATGTACTTTTTGAAGAGTCAAAGTGGTAGTAATGTAGCTGTCAACAGAGGGACAGAAATCGCTTCGATTTAATTAAAAATATCTTCATTTGAGTACCGAAGATGAACGAAAGTTTTACGGGTTTGGAACAACATGAGGGTGAGTAAACACGGTCAAAAAAAAAAAGGTACGGTGCTTTTAACTGGGGCTGTAACCTAAGGTACAAAAGTAAATATGCAGTTTTAAAGTACTAATATGTACCTTTAAGGTACTAATATTGGCCATTTAGGGGTAAGTAAGGTACAAAAATGTACCTTTTCACTGTTGTACCTTAGGGTACAGCCCCAGTGACGAGCACCGTACCTTTTTTTTTACAGTGAATTTTAAGCAATCCCTTTAAGCAGCGAAACCTTAAAAAAAAAAAAGAAAAGAAAACAGTGAAGTGTCAGTATCTAGAAAAAATATAATTACAATAATAATAATCATGTGAAAATAAAATCTGGTGTAGTTTTTGCCAATATCCCACTACATTACTAAATTATGCTGCTAGTATCAAAACATACGGTCACGATTCAGTTTTGGTGTAAAGAACTGAAATCCAATCAAGTCTTTGTCAGACCCCAAATCAACGCAATGTGTTCTCCAACCAAACCCTCACTGGTGCGCATATAATTTAATGTAATATTTATGACCAGGGTAACAGATGTGCACACATACACACACACACACAAACACACACACACAAATATCTCCAAGCTCTCAAGCATAAAACATTCAATTTACAAATTACAAAGTTTTGCTATTTTTCTAGGAGTGGACAGTAAGACAGAAGCTTAGTCAATGACAGCACGTCTGCACCTGCAACGGAGGGAAGAGTGGGTCGTACTCCGTCTGGCAGCCCACTGATGCCAGCACTTTGGGAGGGGTCACAGAGGCAGGTGGCGGGGTGGGTGTGGGCAGGGGTGCAGGACTGGGTTTTGGGGAGGGAGCTGGAACTTCCACAGGTTCAGGAGTTGGGGGCTTGGGTGGAACTGGAGGTGGAGTTGGCTGGGGGGGAGGTGTAGGCTCTCTTGGCGGGGGGGAGGGAGCAGGTGGTGGGGGAGGAGGCAAAGGAGCAGGAGCTAATTTGACTGGAGGGGGGCGCTTTGGTTCCTCAGCAGGGGGTGGGGGGCGAGGGATTGGGGGAGATTGGGGAGGTAGTATCACTTTCCTCTGAGGAAGAGGAGACTCAGGAGGTATGATTATCTAGAGGAAGCCGGAAGAAGAGAGAGGAAGGGATGGAGAGTAGGAATGAAGAAGAAAGAAGCAGGTGATTACAGAGAAACTTTAATGCAATTAAGCAGAAGATATTAAAAAGGAATTGAATGGAAACAGAATTTCCTGAATCCGTAAATCCTTCTCGTCTACCTTATCCACCTCTTTGTTGTGGTCTTCCCGTGAGCGTTTGGGGTTGGACATGACGATGACGCCTTCTGTGAGCCAATCATCCGGCTGTTGCTTTTTCGGACGATCTTTACGGGCTATTCCCAGCTTTCCTTGCAGTTCCTCAATGAGCCGGTCCTGGGAGTTGCTCTTGTGGAAAATGAGCGGGCCCATCTTCCTACGTATCAGGCCATCTCGGTACATGGGGTGGACATTTTGAATCTCCTTGGTGCGTCTAATCACTGATTTGATCTGAGACAGCAGTAAACTTATTGAGATGCCACAAGCCTTGGGAGAATTGTTGCTTATTGTCCAAAGAAACCAATCACAACAAGCAGGGATCTAGGAAAGCATTCAGATGCGATCCAGTTGCAGAATCCGTTAGACACTTCTAGCATGAATATGGTGGTGGTTAACTTGGTTATCATGGTACTATTGCTTATCAAGTGCACAGAGGTACCACTGGTTTTCAAGCACGCACACACAGCAACACTCAAGTGCATCTGCTTTTCTTACAGTTACAATTTGCCATAAATAAAGTGAAAATGAAAGAATAATAGGAAGGATAACTCAAGGTGCAGAGTTAGGAACAGTTACAACTTTTAGCCAACTGACTTAAATGTTTGATTTACATGCTGGCAAGCAAACCAATACAAGCCTTGCTTGGAATAACTCCAGACCACACAGCATTCTCAATCAACAAGCATTGCAGTCTCATCCATACGTGTCCTGAGGCTGAGATCCTGTCCATTGTGCCAGCCATGTGGAGCATGGGAAGGTCCATTTGGGCATCTGGAGTTCCAGGGCAAGACGACGGAGTAAGAGAGTCATCCATCCAGCTTGCTTCAGTCATGGGGGTCATGGAGCCATCAGGTCCTTCGTAGGCCATCTTCAGCTCCATGTCAGCCCAGTCAAGGTCACTCCTACAGTCCGACTGATCCTCCAAGAGCCCGTCCCCCATTTCGCTTTCCGTGTGTGTCAGGATGAATGTCGCCACGATCCACCGCCGCTATCCTCTCCTCATATACTTCTGGTTGTGCTTCGAAAGCGAGCCGTGAAGCCGCTGATGCTATGATCGGAGCCTCGTTTTCAGGCCTGCTGAAGCTCATGGCGAGAAGTTTATCTAAGGCATCGTCAAGAGAAGGCTCATAGGTTGGTGGTTCAAGCCTAGTGGGAGGAAGGGGTTTGAGAGAAACAGCTGGCTCTGGCTGTCCTGATGATGGTTTTGGGCTTGGAGACTTGGGAACAGCTAGAGATGGGGAACAGGAAAGGATTAGAGGAGGAGAAACAGCTTTGGGATGGGACAGAGATGGTGATTCAGAGACTATAGGAAGTGGAGATCTGGGAAGAGATGGCACTGAGCTCAAAGGTTTTGCTTCAGAACTGGAGAGATACAGATCAATAGATGCTGGTGTCATCAATGGGCTAACTCTTTCAGGGGTTCTGCTGACTGCTGGAGCACTTGTTGGACTAGGAGACTTGGTGAGAGGCGAATAGGACTTCAGCCCAGAGCTTGTCAGTTTGGTAGAGGGGACTTCCGTCCCTGACAGGAGAAAGATCCCGACCTCCATGTGCGGTAGATATAGTCTGAGACAGAACTACTAAGACTCCACTTGAGAAGAGAGCATGGAAGCAGAAACATCAATGGCAGAATCCAAGCCCAGGTCAGATACCGGAGAATAACGAGGACTGGATGCTACAGGTGGAGACAGATGAGAGGAAGGCTTACCACTAGATAGTGGATGCGCAGCCCCGGTTCACCAGATTCCTCCACAATGTGCAGTTCAAAGTTTAAAGAAGGGGAGAGACCCGGGGAATATCGGCTTGGTTCCGTTGGGAGGCAAGGGGATAGGGATTTGGACACGGCAGTCGTAGGAGGAGGGTGGATTTCAGCAATGGTAGTAGTTTGCTCAAACAGAGGCTCAGAGTTCAGGGAGCCTAAGGAACTTGGCTGGAGGATTTAAAGAGGTCGGGGAGGGGTGGGGGGGAAAGAGGGGAAACAGAAGAGATTGACAGATTAAGGGAGGCAGAGAATGATAATTAAGAAAAAGCTTCAATGAGATGTACAGAACAGCTGAGGAAAAAACAAAACAGACTCTGGAGACTATGTTGAAGTAATGAGATGAAACTGAGGCTAGATGTCAAAGACGAACAGGAAAAGGTTTAAAATCAATTAACTGGTCAATTTGTGAAGTTGAGCTTTAGTTGAGCAGCTTTAGCCAAATAAGTTGACCAATGGTCTCAACAATCTGCTTATAATAGGGGCTTTTGCACCAGAGGAACCTTTTCCTAGTTCCTGGAGCTAATGGCGGAAGTGCTTTTTGGTATTTTGACACCGCAGGAACTAGGAATGACTTTAGTTCTAGGAACACCTTTTGGGGAACTAAATTAGCTCCTACATCAGAGTAGGGTCTAACCCAGCACAATATGAACTAACAGTGACGAAAGTGTTCGTTGATTGGCCAAACGCACACAAAACACCAGCACCCCCCATTTCATTCAAAATGAAAGTCACAACAACAAGTGCAGCTTACGTAACTTAAGAGTTCCTACTGGAGGTACTAATGCAAGCAGGAAAATGGCCTGAGGGGAACATTTAGATCTCGGGGACGAGCCCTAGAGGCAAGTTCCTACAACAACTACCCGGTGCGAAAGCCCCTTATGTTTTTGGGAAACGGAGCACAGATTGCCGAGCAGTAAGTCCTGTAAACAGATCACCCAAACAACATAATTCAGCATACATTCCCAGACACAAGTCTCTTCAACTGCACTTCTCCTAGTGAATCCATTCCATGTCACACACGCACACATACACACACACACACACACACACACACTCACATTGCTCTGCACCTTAAAATCTGACAAACAGGCCATGAGCTCATCCAGTTCTCGAGTAGCGGAGGTGGCTGATATTCTGCCCTGCTGCTCAGAAGGTGAGTCCAGCTGTCCGTCCGTCAAATCACTCGTCAGAGCACAGGGACTGGGCCTGATTACACAAATTACAGCACTCCATAAAAACCCACAATGCCAATCCATGTTTCTCCATCTAGAGATGAACGTGTTGGTGATCTTACGTTGGGGAAGGCACAGAGCTTTCCAACTCATTCAGAAGACTTTCCACAGTGGGACGACCATCTTCTGTCCCCTTCGTTCCATTCCTCTGAGGCTTGTCCTGTGGTGCTGGTGTCAGTGTGATGCCTGGGTGCGCTCCATTTTCCTGTATATAGTGGGCAACACTGCAAGGTGGCAATGGAGGTGGTGCATCCTCTGCAGAGAGAAGATTACATGGGTTTACGTCTTATTTTTTGCATTACTTACACCACTATTGGTGTGAAAGTAGGCCTTAAGAGTGTCTCTGTGTTTACCTGTACTGGAGAAAGATGGGGCGTTTTGCTGTACAGCATTAAGCTCCAGAAGAAGGCGGTCCAGTTCAGACAGGTTGCTGCCCAGAGCAGAAGTCATGGCTGTGGATGATGAGTCCGAGTGCTTCTGCTTGTTAGGAAAACTGAACAAATAGAAATGTGTCATTTTTTATTATAGCAAGACAAAGAAAGTATGGCTGTAATTGATTTTCAATTTTGGCTTCCAACAATTATGAAAACAAGAAAATCAAGGTAAAACAATTATTGTGCCCCGTCCAGAGCACCTTGCTTTCCTTCACAGCGCTGCGCTTTCATTCCTCCCTAAAAGCCCAAACTTAACATCCAAATCAGCCAAATACTTGATTGTTGTAAAATGTAATCTACTGTTGCTGAACTGTTCGATATTAAACAGTGTTAAAAGATCATTAAGCCGCAAAAGAGACGATGCTCAGGTGGCCTCTGTCCAAGTCAGAGCCAAATGGGCTTTTTTCCTAAACCCATCCACCCAAACATGTCAAAATGCCCTTTTGGAGAGTATTCACGTGAACAGAGCGGATTACGTCTTAAATAATCGTACACAGATGAGAATGAAAATGCGTGCGTAACAGTATACTGGATGTGTGCAGATCTTAAAGAGACAGCAGCCTAATAAACCTGCTGCAGTCTGTCATTAATGATAACAATTGGCAAAGGAAAACGACTCTGATCTTGAATAAGTAGCTTTAATAAGGATCAATCTACATTCAATTGTTATGTGCAGTATTTTAGGTTACTTATCTGAATACCATGTCTTCCTGAAAAACTTAAAACACTGTTTTCATTCCGTTGTATTTATTTGTCCCTTTTGTTCGGAATTAGTTTCTTTGTTCTTATCGTATTGCCGCCTGTTTTTATAGCTACATCAGTATTATTTTTTGACGAAAAATCAATCATTTTAAACGATATTTAAAATGACTCATATCATTAAATTAAGACTTTGATCATATCGGCCACCAATAATCGTGTTTAATGGTCGTGATTTCAATATTGACCAAAAGTAAGCAGCCCTAAAAGAAAGGATACTAGTGGATCGCATCGTAGAAGGACAGATATTTAATAATCATTTTGCTGAACTATTATCATTGAGCTGTGGTACTGTAACACACCTGTAAACGTGGTCTTCTTCTGTATGAGAGGCCGGTGGACTGCTGTCCCGAGACAACGCGCTTTTATGAGCAGAGCCTAGAGACTTCATTTCAACAGAAGAAAACCAAAATACATACATTTTTAAGCAAATCTACATTGAAAACTCATTGCAATGCACTGATTCTCAATTGGCATTCCACGATCCAAAATGGGTTCGTTGTTCATATTGTTGGAGCAATAAAATTTATTTTGGTAATGACTAATTTTAATACATTTCTTGTTTTATTGTACTGCAGAGGGTTCATGAAAAGCCAATAATTACTTGAATAAAATAAATGAATCTGAATTAAATTCTAATAATATTACAATATATATTTTAGGTCAAAGGGGTTCGGGAATCCAGTAAAATCAGCTGAGAACCACAACTTAGAGTAGTCATAAAATATTTGTCCCCGTAAGCAATAACAAGACACACTGAGGTGAAGTGAATATTATATGTGACTAGCTTATTTTGGAAAGCCCCAAGATAGTTTGTGCTGAACCTGTTGTGAGGAGTGCTGGGAGTCCGGCCGCGGGGAGAGGGATCCGTTCAGGGCCTCAACTGAGGGAGGAGGGGGCAGGGGCGGAGGAGGGGAGTCATCCTGAAAAAGGTGTCCTCCGGTGGGGTAGGAATACGGCGTCTCCTCGGGCAGAAACACCGGGCACTTGGAGATGTGGGCGGTGGAAGACTCGAGATCTGCGAGCAATGCGTCTGTGCAGAAAGATAAAAACAGATTCTTTATTGTACATTGTCTTTAAGTTACTTCAGGGAAAGAATAAAATCGATGTAAATTCTCACTGCCATAATATAAAAGTCTTTGCTTTGACAAGTCTTTAAGACAGCAGGGAGACCAAGAGTCACATCAAACACACGTGTTTCAAAAAACCAAGAAAAAGTTAAAGTAAAAAAGCTCCCAAAAAAATCAGCGATTCAGTTCTGCCAAAGTCACGAGAACTATTGAAATTGCGAATCACTAATGACGTAACGAAGCCTCGTTTACTGAATCATGTGACTTTGGCGCTCCGATTCACTGATTCGAATCAAAAGATTCGTAAAGCTTCATGAATCAGTGTTTTGAAATCGTCCCTCACTAGATATTGTTGAATAAAGTCGTTATTTTGTTTTTTTGGCGCACAAAAAGTATTCTCGTCGCTTTATAATATCAAGGTTTTAAATATGTTTTAGAATCAAAGTGTTCATGATCTTGCTGTCAATAGAGACTCACTGAACCGTCGGATTTCATCGAAAACATCTTCATTTGTGTTCTGAAGATGAGCGAAGGTCTTACGGGTGTAGAACGACACGAGGGCGAGGAATTAATGACCGAATTTTCTTTTTTGGGTGAACGAACCCTTTAATTTATTACCAAACTCAAACATTTGAAGGTTAGTGTATGTTTGTAAAGACTGGCAATATTTTTATAATGCTGCTAGACACACGATCAAAGAGGGAAGTCTGGAAGAACTCTTAAAAATAAGAGACAGTAGAATGATATTCCTCTCCAGCAGAGAGAGAGAGAGAGAGAGAGAGAGAGAGAGAGAGAGAGAGAGAGAGAGAGTCTCCAAACACAAATATGTTTGCTTGTGCGACTCAGTCGCGCATTCCAACCTTTCTAACCATCCTCAGTCATGTTACTAAATACAGTCCTGCCAGCTGTAGCGCTCTCTGGGGGGCTTTTCTCACAGAAACTCAACGGTTGGGCTTTCAGGTAGTCCACTACATAACCCCTTTTAATTGAACATGTTTCAGTTGTGTTGTGTGAGCTGGAAGGTAAAACACAGATTATGATGGAGCACAGAGACCCTGTCAACACCTATGTCTCCGCACTCCTCTGGTCCTGCAGTAAGAGTTGAGCTATGAACCTAGTCTGTCGCCTATCAACACCCTTGAAGAGATTTTGGTCGTACAGTCCATGCCCGCTGTGAAATCAGCCCGTCCTTAACATACATACAAGTGCCAACAGAAACTCTGCAAAGACAGATGGAGAGACAGACAGTCTCATAGAGCCTAATAAAGCTCTTACCTCACTCTTTTCTCATGCACCTATTCATCCATTCATCCAAGCGGTCAATAATAGCCTGGAGACACGCAGCCGTCACATACCGTACAGGCGGAGATCTCGCAGGCATCATGTGCGGGTAAAGAGCGGCGTGACGCTGGCGCCCTGACAGTACAGTGAGACACCCGAGAACTCTTACTTAAGTAGACGCATCAAAACCAACGTCCCTGCAGACGCTATAAAAAACGTGAGGGTTGAAGATCGACTATGACGAGATAGTAAACGCACACCTAGAAAGATCAGGGATGAGTGTACGCCATGAGAAACACTTCACTGTTTAAAACTAGAGTGCGGATGAAGACCAGCTTACACACAGAGTCTCTGAGATCTGAACATGACAAGTTAGTCATCAGACAGTTAGTGTTGGCAAAGTTACAGAGGAAAACCTGGATAATATATATATATATAATATATATATATATTGGGAAAGTACCTAACAACATCTTTCGGCAACACTGCCTGACAAAAATTTGCCCCCGTATCATCACCTTAAGGCAATTGTAGTTTGTTAAAGGCACAATAAGTATTTTTTTCACCGCTAGGGGTCGCTAAACTCTTCAAAACAGTAACAAAGGTGTAGATTGATGACGTAGTGAATGTGTGTGGAATCACGGAACTTGCTGCGTTGGCGCTGCTGCTGATCCTTTTCAGCCATACAGGATCATTATTTCTTGTCTTAATGTCAATAATTCGTATTATGTCTTACAATAATTCATATTATCACAGAAGGACTGGGATAAAAGTTTATAATTCGGATATAAACACTGACGTCTAGCGATCAAAATACAGTAAAGCACCTTCCGAAAATAACTTCAAATTAGCGTCAATTAAAGATTGTATCAATTACAAGTGTCATTGTCATTGAATCATTCATTCAAAAGAGTCGTTCGAAAGAGATGATTCGCCAAGTAATGAAACTCATGTAGTCTTTATGAGTGAGTCATTTAATCATTCATTCAAAAGAGTCATTCAAAAACAATATTTCGCCAAGTAATGAAACACATGTAGTCTTTATGAGTGAGTCATTGAATCATTCATTCAAGAGTCGTTCGAAAATGATGATTCGCCAAGTAATGAAACACATGTAGTATTTATGAGAGAGTCATTGAATCATTCATTCAAGAGAGTCGTTCGAAAACGATGATTCGCCAAGTAATGAAACTTGTGTAGTCTTTATGAGTGAGTCATTGAATCATTCATTCAAAAGAGTCGTTCGAAAACAATGATTCGCCAAGTTATGAAACTCTTGTAGCCCTTATGAGTGAGTCATTTAATGATTCAATCAAAAGAGTCGTTCGAAAACAATGATTCGCCAAATACTGAAACACGTTGTTTTTTGTTTTTTACTTTTTTTAAATTAAACATTACATTACATCAAAGCATTAAATCAATACAGATACAGTAATGAAACACGTGTAGTCTTTATAGTGAGTCATTGAATCATTCATTCAAAAGAGTCGTTCGAAAACGATGATTCGCCAAGTAATGAAACTCGTGTAGTCTTTATGAGTGAGTCATTTAATCATTCATTCAAAAGAGTCGTGCGAAAGCGATGATTCGCCAAGTAATGAAACACATGTAGTCTTTATGAGTGAGTCATTGAATCATTCATTCAAAAGAGTCGTTCGAAAACAATGATTCGCCAAGTTATGAAACTCTTGTAGCCTTTATGAGTGAGTCATTTAATGATTCAATCAAAAGAGTCGTTCGAAAACAATGATTCGCCAAATACTGAAACACGTTGTTTTTTGTTTTTTACTTTTTTTAAATTAAACATTACATTACATCAAAGCATTAAATCAATACAGATACAGTAATGAAACACGTGTAGTCTTTATGAGTGAGTCATTGAATCATTCATTCAAAAGAGTCGTTCGAAAACGATGATTCGCCAAGTAATGAAACTCGTGTAGTCTTTATGAGTGAGTCATTTAATCATTCATTCAAAAGAGTCGTGCGAAAGCGATGATTCGCCAAGTAATGAAAACACATGTAGTCTTTATGAGTGAGTCATTGAATCATTCATTCAAAAGAGTCGTTCGAAAACAATGATTCGCCAAGTTATGAAACTCTTGTAGCCTTTATGAGTGAGTCATTTAATGATTCAATCAAAAGAGTCGTTCGAAAACAATGATTCGCCAAATACTGAAACACGTTGTTTTTTTTTTTTTAACTTTTTTTAAATTAAACATTACATTACATCAAAGCATTAAATCAATACAGATACAGTAATGAAACACGTGTAGTCTTTATGAGTGAGTCATTGAATCATTCATTCAAAAGAGTCGTTCGAAAACAATGATTCGCCAAGTTATGAAACTCTTGTAGCCTTTATGAGTGAGTCATTTAATGATTCAATCAAAAGAGTCGTTCGAAAACAATGATTCGCCAAATACTGAAACACGTTGTTTTTTGTTTTTTACTTTTTTTAAATTAAACATTACATTACATCAAAGCATTAAATCAATACAGATACAGTAATGAAACACGTGTAGTCTTTATGAGTGAGTCATTGAATCATTCATTCAAAAGAGTCGTTCGAAAACGATGATTCGCCAAGTAATGAAACTCGTGTAGTCTTTATGAGTGAGTCATTTAATCATTCATTCAAAAGAGTCGTGCGAAAGCGATGATTCGCCAAGTAATGAAACACATGTAGTCTTTATGAGTGAGTCATTGAATCATTCATTCAAAAGAGTCGTTCGAAAACAATGATTCGCCAAGTTATGAAACTCTTGTAGCCTTTATGAGTGAGTCATTTAATGATTCAATCAAAAGAGTCGTTCGAAAACAATGATTCGCCAAATACTGAAACACGTTGTTTTTTTTTTTTTTAACTTTTTTTAAATTAAACATTACATTACATCAAAGCATTAAATCAATACAGATACAGTAATGAAACACGTGTAGTCTTTATGAGTGAGTCATTGAATCATTCATTCAAAAGAGTCGTTCGAAAACGATGATTCGCCAAGTAATGAAACTCGTGTAGTCTTTATGAGTGAGTCATTTAATCATTCATTCAAAAGAGTCGTTCGAAAGCGATGATTCGCCAAGTAATGAAACACATGTAGTCTTTATGAGTGAGTCATTGAATCATTCATTCAAAAGAGTCGTTCGAAAACGATGATTCGCCAAGTAATGAAACTCGTGTAGTCTTTATGAGTGAGTCATTGAATCATTCATTCAAAAGAGTCGTTCGAAAACGATGATTCGCCAAGTAATGAAACTCGTGTAGTCTTTATGAGTGAGTCATTGAATCTTTCATTCAAATGAATTAAATATGTTTTAAATAGACTGCAGCAATTAAATAACATTTTGTCAGAACGTCTATTAAATTACATGTTTTTGTTTAGATGGCCGTTCAGAATCGTGGCAAATCTCTATTTGAAACAAACAAACAAACAAACAAAAAAATGGTAACACTTCACATGAACTAACCATGAGCAATACATTTGTTACCGTATTTACTAATCTTCGTAAACATTAGTTAACGAAAATACAGTTGTTCATGTTAGTTCACAGTGCATTAACTAATGCTAACAAGATTTTAATAATGTATTAGTAAATGTTGAAATTAACATGAACAAACATTAATAAATGCTGTTCATTATTAGTTCATGTTAACTAATGAACCTTATTGTAAAGAGTTAGCAAAAATCCAGAATCATGCAGCTCTTACTAATCATGCAAAAGTCATGGATGTTCACGGGAAAACGGACACAACACATCAACAAGTAATGCAACTTTGAACAGAAACAGTATCTAAACAGCTCTTTCTTGAATTCACTCTATTTTTAACAGTGAAATGGAGTACCGTCCGCTACTATCCTGGTCTAGAAGTTACCCAAGGGTGAAAGTGGTGCACAAACACCTAATGCATTAATGTTGTCTACAGCGAGTAAATGTGTACTCACAGAATTTAGAGTATTCCAGAATGTTTCCCAGTATTCCGTCACACCTGAGTGTGAGCGCACGAGTATGTGTGTGTGAGAGAGAGAGAGAGAGAGAGAGAGAGAAGGGGAGGCACACACAGTAGACGGCTTGCAATTAACCCTTTCCTGTCTAGACAACTTTAAGCACATCCAGTGTTAACAACATTTCATTTTATGTTTATGTTTTAGCACAGTCATAAAAAAATTGGAGGTATGGGAATTACGCCATGAACAAAACATGCAATGAACTGAAACAATGCTGGCTGCTTTGCAAAGGAAATAAACATAAAACAAATAAATCTTATGCTCTTACTTTACGGAGACCTTTTTACATCATCTAGCAAAATATGTGAGAAACTCAGTGGATGCAGCAAGTGCTCCTTAAATGGCAGTCGGATACGTTTTAGTCCCGGGAGCCTCTTCCTGGGAAACGGCTGCCTGTGCGCTGATGTCAGCAGGACCGCAGTGGGCCTCTGACGCCCACGTCTGCGCCTAATTCTGGCATCCCAAATTAATCTCAAATATTAGGCGTGGTCAATTAAAAACTGCATGCAAAATGAGCAAGTTGTGTGAGGAACATGCACACATATAAAATAAAAGATTCATGTTTAACCCCTGCCGTATAACTGCATGGGAGCGTACAACCCGTCTATTTAAAGCGCGGAGATCAGCACGCAAGTACTGAAAATAAACTGAGCGACTCTTCAGGGCCCTAGAGAAGCTGCACCTGGTGCTACGCGCCCACTAGAACCATTACAACCGCACAGAGCACTTATACTGGCAATGCCACTCATGCCTAAACCGGTGCATTATACGCAGCAACGAGAGACGACTAACGGTTATTGTCAAATATATGCGGTGCATAACTGATGGGTCACATCCAAAAATAAATCACAGGTGTGTTTGATGGGCTCAATGGTAAATGCAAAGATTAAAATGCAACTAACTTGTCATCTAAGTGACAAAGTGTGTCCAAACCAACTGTACAGATCATATCTACTATGTGGTACAAGATATTCATATAACACAGATGTGAACGTGCTCGAAAAACACAACGGCCAAAAAAAATGATCCAGATGATAATAAACACGGGTTGAAGTGAATATAAACATGGTTTGAGGGACCTCGGTGTGTGTTTTACAGTATTACTGGTTGAAGACATTTACAAACTAAAACACACTGTAAAAAAATCCCCAGGAAAATTTACGGTAAAACACTGGCAGCAGAACATTACCGTAAATTTTTTTTTTTACGGGAAATCACAATTTAACAGTTCAAAATTGTAGAATTTAAAGCTTTGTACTGTAATAATTACAGTTCACAACTGTTTATTTTATACGCTAAAAAATTCCATTAAATTTACGGTAAAAAAAAAAATCATTAACTGATATAATGTTACTTTACTGTACCAACCTATTGAAGTACTAATGTTAGCTTTGTAATGCACTGAGAGTCACATGATGAATCAAAGCCAATCAAAGGACAATATTAATATATAGAAGGTCATTCACACACGACATTTTAAAAATGCAATAAACATTAATTTAACAACTCTAGATCTAATTCACAAAACCGATTAGAGAAACAGAGTGATTTCAACAAAAATACATCAAATGTGAAGTGTCACGCATGGAATTGTGGGAATATCGACTCTAAAAAATATTTTTTTACTCTAACTTAAACAATGACTTGCTATTTTTCACTTCCAAAAACCCTCAATTTAACGGTATTTTACCGTAAAATTACATTTAATGCATCGCTAGATCTATTGCAGTTTTTTTTACCGCATATAGTACGTAAACTTTTCCGTAAACCCATGAACGTTTTTTTTCACCGTAGCATTTTAACAGTGTTTTACCGTTAAAATCAGAAAAAGAGAAACAAAAACTGCATACATCCAGCAAATCCATTTTGCTGCACTTTCAAAGAATGAGACCGATCTGGTAAAATCTACGGCATTTTACTGTTCGTATCACTGAGTATCAAGAGCTGAAATTCAGATATGATAATAGGTGTGTCGTAAGTGGACCAACAGACCAATCAGAGCAGAGCAGACTCTCGGAAAGGGAGGGGTTTAGAGAGTCCGAACCGTTTTCAGACTGAAATGAGGTGATGTGCAACGTATATCACGAGAAAATGAAAGTGTTTTATTTCAACCCTGGAAGAATGTAAAACTATTGGAGGAGACTTTTTTTTTTTTTTTTTAAAGCACAATAGGAGCATTTTAAGTTTATTGAATAATAGGCCAATTCAGTTCATTTCATGGCAATATTATTGAAAGTAGTTTTATTTGAGGTGAGATGTGCGGACATTACCTCCCAGTAAAAAATAACAAAATCCCTCCTGTTGGAAATTGATAGTAGACAAAATAAACAAACTAGTTAGAGTGTGACAAGTGTGTCACACCGAACCAAAAGTGCCCAAAGATGAAACACCCTTCTATGTTTTAGCAATAATGAATTAGAACAAAAGGCAAAGAGGTGCAAGTACAGGCAGGATATCCTGAGCACCACATGGCTATCCTGTTTTAAAAGTCTATGAGTAAATTATTAATTATAAAATCCTGGTGATTTTTGTTAGATTAGCCTCTCGACAAGACTGCAAACTAACTGTTAAATGTGAATGCACTTCTAAACTCCCCAGCAGGTGGCAGTATCGAGTCAGGGATTGCTTAAGTGTCAGGGAGGGTCTGAGCTGCTGTTTATGGAGAACATAACCGAATGGTCAGTTGATGTGATTACAAATGCAAACAGAAGAGTGAAGCCAAACTTAAACTTGATCCACAGGAGTCCAGACTCACCTAAACAAGCTGAACGTCAAACTCTTTTACTGAAATATGTTGGGTTAAATAACTCTGACATGCAGAAGAATATGAATTTGGATGCGCTGAACTAGGCTGAAAAAAGGTCATTGCGAATTTTTATCTCACAATTCTGACTTTTTCCCTCAGAATTGCAATTGTGAGTTATAAAATCAGAATGATATGGAGAAAAATCTAAACTATGATATTATAATAATATAACTCCCAATTCTGACTTCATAACTTGCAATTGTGAGTTTAAATCTCACAATTGTGAGAAAAAGAAGTCAGAATTGTGAAATACAAACTCACAATTGTGAGGGAAAAAAACTAATTATGAGAAAAAGTCGCAGTGACGAGTGAATAATAAAATGACTCACAAAACATGAAAACAGTGGAAAACATGAAACTGAACTCGTCTTTTTCAGACGGTCAGAGTCAGAGAATCACCAATCGCTGTTTAAATGACATTAAAAATCACTTTGGTAATCTAAAACACTTTTCAGATGGAACTGTAATCTGATTACCACCCATTTCAAATGAAATACAGTCACTCAAATTTTCTATTTTAAAAGCGTAACTAAGTGACTTGTATTTCTTTAAGGGGTTACTCCCTTTAGACTTTGTAATATTTTTCAATCTGCTCACCAAGGCTGCATTTATTTGATCAAAAATACCATAAAAACGGCAATATTGTGAAATATTATTACAATTTAAAATAACTGTTTTCTATGTGAATATATTTTAAACTGTAATTTATATCCAGTGATCAAAGCTGAATTTCAGCATCATCACTCCAGTCTTCACTGTCACTGCTGTTAATATGCTGATTTGCATCATAATTTTATATAAACAGCATTTATTTGAAATAGAACTAAAGGTTTTGATCAATTTAATGCATCCTTGCTCAATAAAAGCATTGATTTCTTTCAAATAAATTGTATGTTATATGAAAAGCAGCTGCATGATTAAGCAATGGACACTTATTTCTTATTATCATAGTTACATTCTTCTGCATAGCTGAGCATTATATGATAATATATAACGGAGAGCGGTTAATAAAAAAAAAAAGCACGCTTGAATAGAGGCAAGGTGTGACATTAATATCTTCTGAACAGGGAACACACAGTATAAAGTCTTGTTTCTAATCGGATTATTCCTTTATGAGGTCATTACCCACTTCATCGCTTTCATACTCGGAATCCGAGCACAGAATTCCACACATTCCATCGGAGAGCGGCCACAGAAACACTACAGAGAGGCAGGACAGGCAGGGGGCGTGTGGGCTGAACTGTGACACGGCGGAGGAATGTAGCGCAAGCGGCCACACAATGGCCGGTGTTCATTTCACCGTTACGAACCCACCCACCTATATTTAAAAATACCAGAAACCGTGAAAGCACTACAGTGCCACCGCAAGACCAGAGATCCAGCAACAGAACTGTTTCACGCACGCTCGGCATGCACTCTCATCTGAAAGCATCATGGTTTTATTTAAATGTGCTGCCATATCAACTGTTGCAGATTCATCATTCAGCAAACAATAAAACTTCAACTTAATTTTACAGATACAATATATGATCTTTCTGAGACCATCAAGTTAATAAAAGAAATGTCTCAATTCCAGAAAGTACAGCAGTTCTACTATTCCTCTCAGTAAAGACAAGATGAAAAGAAGGCCGAAATATACAACCGTTTTTGTATTGTAAGTATGAGTGTGTTTTTTTATACTTCTAATCTGTGATATACGTTCTGCATTAAAGAGATGGTTCCAAGTTGTTCCAAACCTGTTTGAGTTTCTTTGTTCTGCTGAACACAAAGGAAGGCATTTAGAAGATTCTCAGATCTCGCCCCTCATTTACTATGACAGTAGTGAAAATTAATACACTGTTTGGTTACAAACATTCTTCAATCTAAATATCTTCCAAAAATACTTTTTCATATTTTAGATATAAAGATATATGTTTTACAGACAAGCTGACAAACTAAGTGAAAAATTCAATATTACGGATGAAGCGACAGCAATGTCGAATATAGTTCACTTCAGAATTCAATGATTTCCTGATCATTTACTCACTCTCATGTCATTCAAGATGTTCATGCGTTTCCTTCTTCAGTTGAAAAGAAATTGAGGTTTTTGCGGAAAACATTCCATTCCATTTTCTCCATATAGTGGACTTCAATGGGGTTCAACAAAATGTCAGTTTCAGTGCAGCTTCAAAGACTCTACATGATCCTAAACGAGGAATTAGAGTCTGATCTAGAGAAATAATCTTTCATTTAAAATAAAAAAATGTTAGTTTATACTTTTTAAATCACAAATGCTCGCGTGACGTAGGCAGAAGTACCGCAGTAGGTCGAAAAACTCCGTTTCTCCAACTTCAAAATCGTCCAAAATCGTTGTTTTACTTTTTTGTTGTTGTTGTAAAGGCTGTCTGACTTAGTCTTTGCATGTTCGCTTTGTAGACACAAACGCTTGGTTCTTCCGCCTACCTCTGCGTGACCTTTCCAACGTGATTACGTAATGCGTGGAGCATCGCAGAGCGGTGCAGGACGAGCATTTGCGGTTAAAATAAATATAATTTGAATTCTTTTTAGAAAACGTCCGATGGTTTCTCTAGATCAGACTCTGATTCCTCGTCTGGGATCATGTAGAGTCTTTGAAGCCGCACTGAAACTGACATTTGGACCCGTTGAACCCCATTGAAGTCCACTCTATGGAGAAAAATCCTGGAATGTTTTCCTCAAAAACCTTCATTTCTTTTTGACTGAAGAAAAAAAAAGACATGAACATGTTGGATGGCATGAGTGAACTAATCCTTTAATATTCATAAAAATACCATAATATTAAAAATGGCCTATTTTAGCCAAAATGTACACATATTAGAGAGTCTCCATTCGGATGCTGCTGAGAGCAGCTCATTAGGATTTGGAGCAGAGCTTCATTTTTTTAGGAATAATCAATGGGATGCAGATGTGCGGGATATTTCCCAAACTCAATCAAACTGCTTGAGCAACACACTGATCCAGCCGACCAATCGGAGCACATTGTGCTTTTCAGAAGGAGGGGCTTCATAGAGACCGGAGCTAAACAGAGCGTTCCTGACGGACCGAGAAGAGAGGAGCTGCAACAATGGAGAATATGAGGAAAACAATGAACATTCAAGTAGGGGTGGACGATATAGCCTCAAAATTATATCACGATATTATTTGCGATACTGATATTTATGACGATAAAGAGAAAATTTTATTGGTGATTGCAGCTGGCAGGCAGCAGCATTTATTAGTGCACACACAATTTGATTACTTTCATTTCCGTAGTCTCCGTTGTAAACAACTAAATACAGATTAATGCTTACCATTAAAGTTATAAAACGTCTTCAGTCAAGAGCAGAAAGTGATTGTCTTTTATTAATATGACAAACAGCAGCAGGAATATTGGACTGCTGTCACTTTAAGAGTTTCTGCACGAACCCAATATACTGTTACACAACATGCGTTTTCTTTCTCAGCTATTAACGTTCCAAAACTGACTGTGTTTAACTGGATACTCGGCAAGACATTTTGACATACTTTTGTATGTATTTGACCATTTTAGCACAGCAAGACACTCATTTTAGAGACTCAGAAGTTGTTTGAGACTGGGAAGCGGCTTGTGCGCTCCACTATAGATCAGTAGTGGCGGTGTGAGCGCGAAACCTGTGGGAATGACGAAAATTATGCGCAATACAAGCGCTATTAAACCGGAGCGAATGAAGCGAGTGAGAGAGAGAGGAGGCGGTGTGGGTCATTGCCTGTGCCGCTGGTAAAACGAACAGTTTTACCAGCAGTTTCTTGCATATTTTGCCAAACCACTTCCACACTATTGAAGTAGCTCCCTTTTTAGGGACTAAATCATCATCAGGCTGACATGCTGCTCTTACTCTCAGACAGGTGCTGTTCTTCTGCGCTCGAGGGAACGTGAATATCATTCATATCGCGATATGACCCCTTTTTTATCATGCAAAAAATCATACCGCTATTATCGTGGCACACCCCTACATTCAAGCATGAAAACCTGTTCTAGTAGAGCGCAAAGACGAGCCTTTTTAAAAAGGGTCCCACTTAAGTCCTGGTCAGCATAACCAGTGGACATTCTCCGGCAGGTCAGAAGAGGCCAAACTCTGCCTGTTTATGACTGGAGACCAGAGGCCAAAGCTGGCGACCTCACCAAAGGAAACTCTATACCGTCTAACCAAACTTACTCTGATATTTATAACAGAGAAGCAAGAGGGGGTGAGTGAGGGGGCCAACAGGATGACTGCAGGACAGGTCACAAAAGAAACAACAGAGAAAGAAAAGCCAGCTATTATTACAAGACAGCCGGGAGCAACAAGAGATGAAACGAGACAAACGGAGGGGGGGTCAGAGGATGAGAGGGAGTTAAAAAAAAAAAAAAAAGCATGAGACATGGGAAAGGAGAGGATTGATGGATATTTCAGAGAGAAATCTCAAATACCCGACCCCACCCCTGTAGAAAGTTGACACCTGGCACCCAAAATAAAAGCTCTTCCCCAAGGGACTTCAAGCCAAGCAGACTGGGGGTCCCTTGTCTATTCTTGACACCTACGTAAACACAGAAGCGAGAACATCCAACCGACTCGTACGCGCACACGCCGGTCACATCTGATTGGATGGTTATTTAGATAAGCGCTGGCTGACTCTCGATCCGAGTTCAACGTGTTAAACCTGGAAAAGACCCGCAGAGACCATAAACAGCCCACAAAAACTCGACTGTTTGACAGTGACTGTTGTACGATTACTCATTCATAAGTTCATTTGGATTAAACCAATTGCTTAGGCTTGATAATAAATAAAAAGAAAATGCAATACTTAACTGATCTTATTAGGATTAGCTAATTAAAGTGACTTCCAGTGGCCATTCACATCCCACTGCGCTGCTTTTCCAGTGTTTTTCTATGCATACGTGCACTAGATGGACGTCTTTGACCGTTACACTCATGTCTCGCGTCGTTTGCAGCGTCTCACACATGAACGTGTGTTTTTAAGACATCTTGTTAAGTTAGGGTACGGTTCACACAGAATGCGCTTTTATCCATCCCACTGCGCTGCTTTTCCAGTGTTTTTCTATGCATATGTGCACTAGATGGACGTCTTTGACCCTTGCGCTCGCGTCGTTTGCAGCGTCTCACACATGGACGCGTGTTTTTAAGACGCCTTGTTAAGTTAGGATACGGTTCACACAGAATGCGCTTTTATCCATCCCACTGCGCTGCTTTTCCAGTGTTTTTCTATGCATATGTGCACTAGATGGACGTCTTTGACCCTTGCGTCGTTTGCAGCGTCTCACACATGGACGTGTGTTTTTAAGACGCCTTGTTAAGTTAGGATACGGTTCACACAGAATGCGCTTTTATCCATCCCACTGCGCTGCTTTTCCAGTGTTTTTCTATGCATATGTGCACTAGATGGACGTCTTTGACCCTTGCGTCGTTTGCAGCGTCTCACACATGAACGTGTGTTTTTAAGACGTCTTGTTAAGTTAGGGTACGGTTCACACAGAATGCGCTTTTATCCATCCCACTGCGCTGCTTTTCCAGTGTTTTTCTATGCATATATGCACTAGATGGACGTCTTTGACCCTTGCGTCGTTTGCAGCGTCTCACACATGGACGTGTGTTTTTAAGACGCCTTGTTAAGTTAGGATACGGTTCACACAGAATGCGCTTTTATCCATCCCACTGCGCTGCTTTTCCAGTGTTTTTCTATGCATTTGTGCACTAGATGGACGTCTTTGACCCTTGCGCTCGCGTCGTTTGCAGCGTCTCACACATGAACGGTGTGTTTTTAAGACGCCTTGTTAAGTTAGGATACGGTTCACACAGAATGCGCTTTTATCCATCCCACTGCGCTGCTTTTCCAGTGTTTTTCTATGTATTTGTGCACTAGATGGACGTCTTTGACCGTTACACTCATGTCTCGCGTCGTTTGCAGCGTCTCACACATGAACGTGTGTTTTTAAGACGCCTTGTTAAGTTAGGATATGGTTCACACAGAATGCGCTTTTATCCATCCCACTGCGCTGCTTTTCCAGTGTTTTTCTATGCATATGTGCACTAGATGGACGTCTTTGACCCTTGCGCTCGCGTCGTTTGCAGCGTCTCACACATGAACGGTGTGTTTTTAAGACGTCTTGTTAAGTTAGGGTACGGTTCACACAGAATGCGCTTTTATCAATCCCACTGCGCTGCTTTTCCAGTGTTTTTCTATGCATATGTGCACTAGATGGACGTCTTTGACCGTTACACTCATGTCTCGCGTCGTTTGCAGCGTCTCACACATGAACGTGTGTTTTTAAGACGCCTTGTTAAGTTAGGGTACGGTTCACACAGAATGCGCTTTTATCCATCCCACTGCGCTGCTTTTCCAGTGTTTTTCTATGCATATGTGCACTAGATGGACGTCTTTGACCCTTGCGCTCGCGTCGTTTGCAGCGTCTCACACATGGACGTGTGTTTTTAAGACGCCTTGTTAAGTTAGGATACGGTTCACACAGAATGCGCTTTTATCAATCCCACTGCGCTGCTTTTCCAGTGTTTTTCTACGCATACGTGCATTAGATGGACGTCTTTGACCCTTGCGCTCGCGTCGTTTGCAGCGTCTCACACATGAACGGTGTGTTTTTACGACGCCTTGTTAAGTTAGGGTACGGTTCACACAGAATGCGCTTTTATCCATCCCACTGCGCTGCTTTTCCAGTGTTTTTCTATGCATATGTGCACTAGATGGACGTCTTTGACCCTTGCGCTCGCGTCGTTTGCAGCGTCTCACACATGAACGGTGTGTTTTTAAGACGCCTTGTTAAGTTAGGGTACGGTTCACACAGAATGCGCTTTTATCAATCCCACTGCGCTGCTTTTCCAGTGTTTTTCTATGCATATGTGCACTAGATGGACGTCTTTGACCGTTACACTCATGTCTCGCGTCGTTTGCAGCGTCTCACACATGAACGTGTGTTTTTAAGACGCCTTGTTAAGTTAGGGTACGGTTCACACAGAATGCGCTTTTATCCATCCCACTGCGCTGCTTTTCCAGTGTTTTTCTATGCATACGTGCACTAGATGGACGTCTTTGACCGTTACACTCATGTCTCGCGTCGTTTGCAGCGTCTCACACATGAATGTGTGTTTTTAAGACGTCTTGTTAAGTTAGGGTACGGTTCACACAGAATGCGCTTTTATCAATCCCACTGCGCTGCTTTTCCAGTGTTTTTCTATGCATATGTGCACTAGATGGACGTCTTTGACCGTTACACTCATGTCTCGCGTCGTTTGCAGCGTCTCACACATGAACGTGTGTTTTTAAGACGCCTTGTTAAGTTAGGGTACGGTTCACACAGAATGCGCTTTTATCCATCCCACTGCGCTGCTTTTCCAGTGTTTTTCTATGCATACGTGCACTAGATGGACGTCTTTGACCGTTACACTCATGTCTCGCGTCGTTTGCAGCGTCTCACACATGAACGTGTGTTTTTAAGACGTCTTGTTAAGTTAGGGTACGGTTCACACAGAATGCGCTTTTATCCATCCCACTGCGCTGCTTTTCCAGTGTTTTTCTATGCATACGTGCACTAGATGGACGTCTTTGACCGTTACACTCATGTCTCGCGTCGTTTGCAGCGTCTCACACATGAACGTGTGTTTTTAAGACGTCTTGTTAAGTTAGGGTACGGTTCACACAGAATGCGCTTTTATCCATCCCATTGCGCTGCTTTTCCAGTGTTTTTCTATGCATATGTGCACTAGATGGACGTCTTTGACCCTTGCGCTCGCGTCGTTTGCAGCGTCTCACACATGGACGTGTGTTTTTAAGACGCCTTGTTAAGTTAGGGTACGGTTCACACAGAATGCGCTTTTATCCATCCCACTGCACTGCTTTTCCAGTGTTTTTCTATGCATTTGTGCACTAGATGGACGTCTTTGACCGTTACACTCATGTCTCGCGTCGTTTGCAGCGTCTCACACATGAACGTGTGTTTTTAAGACGCCTTGTTAAGTTAGGATATGGTTCACACAGAATGCGCTTTTATCCATCCCACTGCGCTGCTTTTCCAGTGTTTTTCTATGCATATGTGCACTAGATGGACGTCTTTGACCCTTGCGCTCGCGTCGTTTGCAGCGTCTCACAAATGAACGGTGTGTTTTTAAGACGCCTTGTTAAGTTAGGATACGGTTCACACAGAATGCGCTTTTATCCATCCCACTGCGCTGCTTTTCCAGTGTTTTTCTATGCATATATGCACTAGATGGACGTCTTTGACCGTTACACTCATGTCTCGCGTCGTTTGCAGCGTCTCACACATGGACGTGTGTTTTTAAGACGCCTTGTTAAGTTAGGATACGGTTCACACAGAATGCGCTTTTATCCATCCCACTGCGCTGCTTTTCCAGTGTTTTTCTATGCATTTGTGCACTAGATGGACGTCTTTGACCATTACACTCATGTCTCGCGTCGTTTGCAGCGTCTCACACATGAACGTGTGTTTTTAAGACGCCTTGTTAAGTTAGGATACGGTTCACACAGAATGCGCTTTTATCCATCCCACTGCGCTGCTTTTCCAGTGTTTTTCTATGCATTTGTGCACTAGATGGACGTCCTTGACCGTTACACTCATGTCTCGCGTCGTTTGCAGCGTCTCACACATGGACGTGTGTTTTTAAGACGCCTTGTTAAGTTAGGATACGGTTCACACAGAATGCGCTTTTATCCATCCCACTGCGCTGCTTTTCCAGTGTTTTTCTATGCATATATGCACTAGATGGACGTCTTTGACCGTTACACTCATGTCTCGCGTCGTTTGCAGCGTCTCACACATGGACGTGTGTTTTTAAGACGTCTTGTTAAGTTAGGGTACGGTTCACACAGAATGCGCTTTTATCCATCCCACTGCGCTGCTTTTCCAGTGTTTTTCTATGCATATGTGCACTAGATGGACGTCTTTGACCCTTGCGCTCGCGTCGTTTGCAGCGTCTCACACATGAACGGTGTGTTTTTAAGACGTCTTGTTAAGTTAGGGTACGGTTCACACAGAATGCGCTTTTATCAATCCCACTGCGCTGCTTTTCCAGTGTTTTTCTATGCATATGTGCACTAGATGGACGTCTTTGACCGTTACACTCATGTCTCGCGTCGTTTGCAGCGTCTCACACATGGACGTGTGTTTTTAAGACGCCTTGTTAAGTTAGGGTACGGTTCACACAGAATGCGCTTTTATCCATCCCACTGCGCTGCTTTTCCAGTGTTTTTCTATGCATACGTGCACTAGATGGACGTCTTTGACCGTTACACTCATGTCTCGCGTCGTTTGCAGCGTCTCACACATGAACGTGTGTTTTTAAGACGCCTTGTTAAGTTAGGGTACGGTTCACACAGAATGCGCTTTTATCCATCCCACTGCGCTGCTTTTCCAGTGTTTTTCTATGCATACGTGCACTAGATGGACGTCTTTGACCCTTGTGCTCGCGTCGTTTGCAGCGTCTCACACATGGACGTGTGTTTTTAAGACGCCTTGTTAAGTTAGGATACGGTTCACACAGAATGCGCTTTTATCCATCCCACTGCACTGCTTTTCCAGTGTTTTTCTATGCATTTGTGCACTAGATGGACGTCTTTGACCGTTACACTCATGTCTCGCGTCGTTTGCAGCGTCTCACACATGAACGTGTGTTTTTAAGACGCCTTGTTAAGTTAGGATATGGTTCACACAGAATGCGCTTTTATCCATCCCACTGCGCTGCTTTTCCAGTGTTTTTCTATGCATATGTGCACTAGATGGACGTCTTTGACCCTTGCGCTCGCGTCGTTTGCAGCGTCTCACACACGGACGAGTGTTTTTACGACGCCTTGTTAAGTTAGGGTACGGTTCACACAGAATGCGCTTTTATCCATCCCACTGCGCTGCTTTTCCAGTGTTTTTCTATGCATACGTGCACTAGATGGACGTCTTTGACCGTTACACTCATGTCTCGCGTCGTTTGCAGCGTCTCACACATGGACGTGTGTTTTTAAGACGCCTTGTTAAGTTAGGATACGGTTCACACAGAATGCGCTTTTATCCATCCCACTGCGCTGCTTTTCCAGTGTTTTTCTATGCATTTGTGCACTAGATGGACGTCTTTGACCATTACACTCATGTCTCGCGTCGTTTGCAGCGTCTCACACATGGACGTGTGTTTTTAAGACGCCTTGTTAAGTTAGGATACGGTTCACACAGAATGCGCTTTTATCCATCCCACTGCGCTGCTTTTCCAGTGTTTTTCTATGCATATGTGCACTAGATGGACGTCTTTGACCCTTGCGCTCGCGTCGTTTGCAGCGTCTCACACATGGACGTGTGTTTTTAAGACGCCTTGTTAAGTTAGGGTACGGTTCACACAGAATGCGCTTTTATCCATCCCACTGCGCTGCTTTTCCAGTGTTTTTCTATGCATATGTGCACTAGATGGACGTCTTTGACCCTTGCGCTCGCGTCGTTTGCAGCGTCTCACACATGGACGTGTGTTTTTAAGACGCCTTGTTAAGTTAGGATACGGTTCACACAGAATGCGCTTTTATCCATCCCACTGCGCTGCTTTTCCAGTGTTTTTCTATGCATATGTGCACTAGATGGACGTCTTTGACCGTTACACTCATGTCTCGCGTCGTTTGCAGCGTCTCACACATGAACGGTGTGTTTTTAAGACGTCTTGTTAAGTTAGGGTACGGTTCACACAGAATGCGCTTTTATCCATCCCACTGCGCTGCTTTTCCAGTGTTTTTCTATGCATATGTGCACTAGATGGACGTCTTTGACCCTTGCACTCGCGTCGTTTGCAGCGTCTCACACACGGACGAGTGTTTTTACGACGCCTTGTTAAGTTAGGGTACGGTTCACACAGAATGCGCTTTTATCCATCCCACTGCGCTGCTTTTCCAGTGTTTTTCTATGCATACGTGCACTAGATGGACGTCTTTGACCGTTACACTCATGTCTCGCGTCGTTTGCAGCGTCTCACACATGGACGTGTGTTTTTAAGACGCCTTGTTAAGTTAGGATACGGTTCACACAGAATGCGCTTTTATCCATCCCACTGCGCTGCTTTTCCAGTGTTTTTCTATGCATTTGTGCACTAGATGGACGTCTTTGACCATTACACTCATGTCTCGCGTCGTTTGCAGCGTCTCACACATGGACGTGTGTTTTTAAGACGCCTTGTTAAGTTAGGATACGGTTCACACAGAATGCGCTTTTATCCATCCCACTGCGCTGCTTTTCCAGTGTTTTTCTATGCATATGTGCACTAGATGGACGTCTTTGACCCTTGCGCTCGCGTCGTTTGCAGCGTCTCACACATGGACGTGTGTTTTTAAGACGCCTTGTTAAGTTAGGGTACGGTTCACACAGAATGCGCTTTTATCCATCCCACTGCGCTGCTTTTCCAGTGTTTTTCTATGCATATGTGCACTAGATGGACGTCTTTGACCCTTGCGCTCGCGTCGTTTGCAGCGTCTCACACATGGACGTGTGTTTTTAAGACGCCTTGTTAAGTTAGGTTACGGTTCACACAGAATGCGCTTTTATCCATCCCACTGCGCTGCTTTTCCAGTGTTTTTCTATGCATATGTGCACTAGATGGACGTCTTTGACCGTTACACTCATGTCTCGCGTCGTTTGCAGCGTCTCACACATGAACGGTGTGTTTTTAAGATGCCTTGCTAAGTTTAAGGGAACCGACCAAATTACGTCGGTACTACTGAGTACCGATTCACATTAAATAAATCTGTGCCAAATTTCGGTACCTGAGTATCTGGGCGCAAGAGTACTAGTAAAATTCGAGATTTTGATTTTAGACCATATTGTCCGGCCCTAGAATGACGCCTTATGAAGTTTTTAGGAAGGCTTTTTTTTTAAACTTGTTTTCCATATAAAATCCTTGAAAGTAGATAAATTTGCTTGAAAAGCAGCACCGCACAAGACTTGTTTTCATATATTGGTAGTGTATTTTGTCTTGCTGTTAAGTAAGCAGATTAATTCACTTGTTTTAACTATAAAAAAGTATAAAGTATACTAATATTCATCTGTGAAAATAAGTCTTTATATCTTGCTCAATGCTATTTCTCTTGTTTCGAGATATTGTAATTGGAAAACGTGACACTCATTAAGAATATATTTTTAATTTTTATATTTTATTATAGCCCTCTTTTTTCATTTCAACAATCAATAATCATGCATTGCAAAAAATTATGTTTTATGTTTATGTTTTCCAGTACAAATATCTAAAAGCAAAGCAGTCAGAGGAGTTAGTAGATAAACGTTTGTCCTCACATCTTTCCATGCTTGAAACAACATTCCTTCTGATGTTCATTCGTGTTTATTTGATGCAGTAAATGAGATGATCGAGGAGCTCCAGCGATCTGTCACGACACATTAAAGACACGCTAGACGCTATTTATTGATTAAACTTTAAAAAAAAATTACAATATTTGAAATATGACACTGTTTCATACGTTCTCAGTGTCCTCTTTGCTCTACGATGTATTTTTCACTGCGTGAGAACATGATGTGTGGCGTGAGAGACATAGCAACAGTAACTAAAGGGGGCGGGTCTTTGAGAACGGTAAAATCTATACTTGAAACGTCAGATATTTTTCCTTTATTTTTGATAAATCTTAATATTGCTCCTCAAGAATATTTAGAAATATGTACTGAAAAACAAGACAAAAACACGAAGTCAGAAAATCACTAATTCAAATTAATTTTACGAAGTCTTTTTAGTGAGTATTTTTATGCATTAGCTCGGCAGGACCTTATTTTTTGATTTTGGATGGATGTAAACGAGACAAAATATGTCAAACTGAGCTAAAAGCACCTTTTTGATATCTGTATCAACACATATTTTAAAAAATGTGTTGTGTAGAACTCTGTTTCAGTCCCGGTGAGCTTTCTGTTACACACACACACACACACACCTTTGATGACTATTATGAGTCCCGTGGAACATTTTACACAGGCAGCGCTTACAGCGAGAATCTCCCAAATCCACTCATGTGGGAAGAATTCCGCTGTAACTATGAGTTCTGGAACATCCAAGGCCATCAGGAAAACAATCAGCGCTGTGTCTCGGGCTAAGACGCCCTGCCAAGGAGGGAGAGGGGGAGCGGGGCATCCAAAAGGAGGTCGAAGGAAATAGAGGAAGAAAAGGCCAACAGAGAGGGACGCGTCCGAGCGTTTTCATCTAAATCACCTCATAACAGCAGGCAAACACATGGCAAAGTCTCGCTTTGATCGCCCCTTCAGCGCCCGCCCGCCGCTCCATCATCGTAATTGAGAACAGATAGTCTGGAAATGACAGAATTATGAGTCAAGAGACTCTCCACTGATAAAAGCCGGTAACTTTATTAAGTTAATTGCCCAGGATTCTGCGTGCCTCGTTTAACGGCACACATAAAAATCCCTTGTTTAAGACGTGTGTGTGATTTGTGTGAAGTAATCTGAGATTATAATGCCCTAAAAATGCTTTTGATGATGAGGACTGAAACTAATCGATACAAGAGAAAAACTGAAAACAGTTTTCAAACAACCAAATAATACGATGATGTATGTTTGGCATCGCTGACCTCAAGCCTGTTTCTCGCACAATGACTTCATAAAAGTTGGAGCAACACTCAAACGGGGAGCTTTTATGAGTTGTAATGCGGGTCTGCACGATTTGGGGGGGAAAAAAAAAAATGTAATTGCATTTTTTTTCTGAAAATAAAAAACAAAATGTGATCACGATTAAAAAAAAATAAATCCTGGCCTGCTGTGTTTATTTGTAAGGCTGCACAATTAGATTAAAAAAAAAATTGTGTGCTTATAAATGAATATGGCTAAAATAATATTTTTATATTATAATAATATTTTAATATTTTTTAATAATATATAATTTTTTTAATTATAATAATGTATTAAAACTACTACAATTACTAAATTAAATAATAACAATTTTATTTGATCAGAATTTCTAAAATGTTAAGCCAGGAAACCCCTTAAAACTCTTTTTGTTGATATGCACGTCTCAAGTTTGGGAAGACACGGCTACATTCACCTTGACAGTCCAAATCCGATTATTTGTGTATCCCCCTGGAATCTGATCTAAAATTATTGACACCCACAATATGCATGGCAACTGCCCTTACAAATAATAAGTGTTTTCATCTCTTTCGTCAGCATTTAACCTCATCATTTTTTAAAAAACTATTCTCTATTTCTATCTCTATTTCCTCTAATCCCAACCTATTCTAGCTTATGCAACTCTGAGCAATGTCTGAAACTTGTGTTGTGACTATTTGCCTCTTCGTGATGAATCGCTTGTTGTATTCCTCACTTGTAAGTCGCTTTGGATAAAAGCATCTGCAAAAAGAATAAAGTTAAAGTATATTTTAAGTATACTTTATGTAGTAAGTATACTACTATCAATACACTAGTATTATACTTGAAAGTGTTGCAATACTACTTGGGACTAAATTGGCCCATTTTTTAGTGTATTTAAGGATACTTTAAGTGTAACATTAATGAACTTTGACACAACTAGCTTACAACTAAGTTTGTACTGCAACTATATTACATACAAATATATAACAAATATTACAAATATATTATATTATTAAGTGAACTTATAGGTATACCGATAGTTTACTAGTAAAATACTTGTAGCACATTTTTTTAGTTTATGAAAGCACACTTTGTGACGCGAGAGATAATGAGCGTCAGCTGCGCGCTACACCGGTCTCGTGTCTCTCCGGAAGCATGAAAGAGGAGCGACGACAGTGAGGAACGAGAGAGGACCAGGCCTGGACTTTATGTTGTGTTTTATTTTGTTTGTGTGGGCGGCAGTCGCCGTGAGGAACTGCCGCCCTTTTACTTTCGTTTTATTGTTTGTTTTTGAGTTTATTAAAGTTGTTGGATGTTCGCCGGTTCCCGCCTCCTTCTTCCCGTTCTTACGAACTGTGTTACACATTTATTTAATTCTTTGTGATTAGACAATCGCACGAAGGCATATAGCTATATCCGTTTTATTTGGATTAATCGTGCAGCCCTATTATATTGCATTATTTATTCACCTTCATGTCATTCCAAACCAGTATGGCTTTCTTATTTTTATGAAAGACAAACAAAATCTTGTCCTAAAAATGTTTCAGCATTCATTTGTCCAAATACAATGTTGTTTGGACCCCAAAGTTCTTCAAAATATCTCCTTTTTGTGTTTTGTGAAATACATGACATGCGATGAGGGTGAATAAATGACAGAAAGTTCATTTTTGGGTGAAGTATGCCTTTAAAAGACATACCATCACTGTCCTGATTGTCTTGAGAGGGTTTAAAGAGTGGTCTATAGAGCTCAACACAAAGCCACTTCCTTTCTCTGCAGCTTCCTGAGGAAGTGAGGCGGGACCCTGAAGCCTTGGTCTGAGGGCAGGTTGTGCCATGGAACAGTGTGTGTGTGTGTGTGTGTGTGTGAGTGTGAGTAATTTAGTCTGTGTCTGAGTCACTGCCATCTTGCTTTTCTAATCCTCCCTTTTCCTCACAGCATTTCCTAACCAGCACAAAGCAGAAATATTCTTTTTTCTATGCACACAGGCAGTGAAAGTACTATATGATCACAAAATCTCAACCAATCAGATTGTTGTGAGGATGAGTTCTGTGTGTTTGCAGGATCACAATGCTTCTGAATAGCATTTAAACTAAAAACTAGACGCTAAAGTTCGTAGAACAAACTTTGATGTTGGCTTGGGAAAGCCTTGAAGGGCAACCAAGTCAAAAGTGCATGACTTCAGTTCCTTCATCGATATGTATTCAAGCAGATACTTTAATCTTCTGAATGCATAATGAGTGTATGATGCATTCAGAAGATTAATGTATCTACTTGAATACATAACTGTGAAAGAACGGAAGTCATGCACTTTTGACTTAAGACGCATTGCCGCTTTAAGATGCATTGCCGCTTTAAGATGCATTGCCGCTTTAAGACGCATTGCCGATTTAAGACGCATTGCCGATTTAAGACGCATTGCCGATTTAAGATGCATTGCCGCTTTAAGACGCATTGCCGCTTTAAGACGCATTGCCGATTTAAGATGCATTGCCGCTTTAAGACGCATTGCCGCTTTAAGACGCATTGCCGATTTAAGACGCATTGCCGCTTTAAGATGCATTGCCGCTTTAAGATGCATTGCCGCTTTAAGAGGAGCGGCGTGGCTCGTGAATTGTCTGAATGTATGCGTGTACAATGTATGAGGCAAATCTATTATAAATTATAATGATCCAATGACGATTTATTTGCAACGGTTTATATTGTAGTTGTATTTGTAAAATACCTGCAAGTATCTACACATTTAGTTATTTCTGTAATTGGGCGCGATCGTTATTAGAGACGTGACAGTCCAAACTCTAAAAGAAGCTCAATAATGCGTTCTTGTGATAGAATCTTGTCCAATCGCTTGAAAGTTTTAATTAATAAGATTAAAAAACACATGCAAACGATGAACTTCCATGAGTTCGTGGTCACTCATGACGCACGGCTCTTTCTGTCAAACAATACGGCTCGCGATCACGATATGAATGTCTTTCATACGTTTCTTTGCTTGTATTTTATACAGTCGCTAGAATGGTTCAAACTGGCGAGCCTTAAAACACATATAATTGACGAACTGTCGTGAGTTCGAAAACGAAAGCGATCTGACGCAGGGCTCGTGAGCAGAACAATGATTAACATTCCCATAAAGTGGGAATGACCTGCATTCACACAATTAATAGTTCCAGTTGCAATAAACAAACTCTTTTGAAGCGCTCTCTCCGTCTACAACATGATTTCTTTCTTATTTGATTGGACTGAAAACGATATTGTGGATCCCTCCAGTGGACGGTACTGCACCTCTAGAGGGGGCATTTTTTCTTTTTCAATGTTAGTCTATTGCAAAACTATGAACTTTGAAAAATCGTAATTCGAGTACTGTAACAATGATCAGGCTAAAAAGATATAGCAACGAACTACATGTCTGTGGCGAGTTCGGTGCTTGAGGAATTAAAGCTCTAGGAGGAGGAGCAGTCTGAAATTTAGGAACAGACGAAAGATATGTTATCAGTATGTGGGCTTTCCCAAGCCAATATACATATACAGGGCTGGTAGGTTACTTTAAAAATGTATTTTAGTATAGATTACAAAATACATGCTTTAAAAAGTAATTTGTAACGTATTTCGATAGATTACCCCGGGTTTGTAACTTAATCTAAATACTTTGGAATACTAATAATTATGTAGTTTTTATCTCACAATTCTGACTTTTTTCTCAGAATTGCATGATATAAAGTTGCAATTGTTATAAAGTTATAAAGTCAAAATTATGAGATATAAACTTGAAATATTGAGAAAAGTCAGAATTATGAGATATAAACTCGCAATTGCAAGAAAAAAAGTCCGTATTGCATTTTTATCATGTAATTCTGACTTTATATCTCCCAATTTAATACATTTTTTAAATTATTAATAATGATTTTATAAAACGCAGTTGTGAGTTTAAATTAGGGATGCACCGAAATGAAATTCTTGGCCGAAGCCGAATAATAATGAAATGCTTGGCCGAAGGCCGAAGGCCGAATACCGAACGCGGTGTTTCAGATTTTTTCCATTTGTTTTGCCAATTTTTTCACCATTACAATAATTAAATAGTAAAAATTTGCTTTTTACTATTTTGTGTTGCTTTTCAGAGAAATAAATCAAATAACAAAAATATAATTTCAAAATATTTAACACTGAACATTTTTTTAACATTCCAGCAGATATTATACAAACAAAGTACAATATAACTTAAAATGAATAAATTAGTAAAATAAAAAAAAATAATTTGGCCATCTTTGAAGCCTATGTTCTTCTTGAATAGCCTATGTTAGGCCTATAACTGACTGCTGAAAGAATGTAACTCTGTCTACAACAACAACAAATGTGCATTGAATAGTGCAAAAAATATGGATGAACCCACAACAAATAAATAATTGTCCTAGACATAAGCCTACGTTCACATATCGCGCCTAAAAAAGTGTGTAAAGCGCGGCCGCGCGTCGCTTCCTCCTTCTTTTGCAAGCGTTCGGGAGCTCGCGCTTCTGTGGCGTCTGTCGTTGCAATGCAACCATGAACTGTGGATTCTGACGATGAGAAAGTTTCAGCAAGAGATAAATTGATTTTTAGCTTAAATTGATGATCAGCTGTTCGGTGGAGATTTCCATGTTTTGTTACGGAAAGGTCGAAGATGATCGGTTGGTTCTTGTCACATGACCTGCGGTGCGCTTGCGGCATTCTGAAAAGTTGAGATGTTTTCATCTCGCCGCGGCACAGGCGCGCCCGGAAAAAACAAGCGCGCCGCACCGCATGCGCGTCCCTTCCGTTTTGCGCGCGGTTACCGCGCGCCTACATAGGATATAAAGAATATGCGCGCGGAAAAGACGCGATATGTGAACGTTAAAACGTCATCAAAAACATCATTGTTCGGCAAAATTTATTCGGCCTTTTTACTTATTCTTATTATATATTATATTATTTTTTTAAGTAATATTATTACTTATTATATAATTTCGGTTGCCGAACATTCGGTGCATCCCTAGTTTAAATCTTGGACTTTTGAAAAAAAAAAGTCCGAATTGTGAGATGAATTGTGAGATAAAAAGCTGCAATTACTGTTTTTTTACAATCACAAGGGATTCAAACAACTGTCACAAAACATGAAAACGGTCGTGGATCATCCAGTAATGTTTACATTAATGTTTAAATGACATTAAAAATCAAAGTAATCACTTTGGTCATCTAAAACACTTTTCAGATGGAACTGTAATCTGATTACCACCCATTTCAAATGAAACAGTCAATGAAATAGATTTTGTGTTTTAAATACGAAACTAAGTGACTTGTATTTCGTTACTCCCCAACCCTGTACATATATATCTATACACAATCCAAAATTTTGGTGGTCATATACTTTAATACTTTAAAGAAAGAGTGCATAAAATTGATCAAAAGTGACTCAATGGTGTGTGTTACCTTGAGAAGAATGGCCTGATCAAGTGTTTAGTGTTTCCACAGGCCGAAGCCAAATTCTTTATATACATTAACAGACAATCACCATTGTTCTGTGATTCCCCACAAATGACTACTTTAACAGTCAAGATGACAAACAGCATTCGCTTGAACAACACCCTCATTGTGCACCTGTGTTGTGACCGCAACAACCTCTCTCGAGAACGAGAATACTGAGGTTTATATGAACTCCACTCGTGCTCAGGGCATTGTGTCGGACTATTAGTGATCACTTGCTACGATTTTTTCCTTTTTTTAACACACTTGTGTATGAGTAGGCCCCTATGATTTTCACAATGCAGAAAACACGGATGGAACTGTGTCAAAAAAAAACTGAATTTAAAGTATAACAAGGAATGCCTTGGAATTTGGATGAATCAATCAAAAGTAGGGCTGCACAATTAACCAAATTGTGATATGGACTTGTTTCTGTGAATATTAAACCACAAAATGACTGAAAATGACCACAAAAATCACACACTGAAACACGTGGTGTTTTCTGCATCTGCGGTCTCACTTCTATGAGGAGGACATGAACTTCATCTCCAGAGAAGACCTATTGTCGTATGATAAACACACGGGAACTCAAAGGTCTTCACGACAACACGTCAAAATAAAAGTTCATAGTGCTGCATTGTGGACGTCCATACGGGTTCTGCACTAAAGATTACGCCGGACCGCTTCACAAACGAGGGTCGATTCAAGGAAAAAAGATGAACGTGATGCGAGTGACGAGTCGATCAACTCCACAGCAACGACATCAATTTATCCACTAACCGTTCAGAAACGTCTTCCTGAGTCTCTCCATCCGTTTGAACACTTTCCTCATTTTGTCTGCGTGAGATTCTCCAGCTTTGTTGTTGTTGAGCTGTTAAAGCTCCGCCCTCTTCTGGAAAGAGCAGCAGCTCATTTGCATTTAAAGGGACACACACGTGTTTTTGCTCACACCCAAATAAGGGCAAATTTGACAAGCGATAGTAAATGATCTTGAGCTGAAACTTCACACACATTCTGGAGACACCAGAGACTGATATCACATCTTGTGGAAAGGGGCATAATAGCTCCCCATTTAAAGAATTTTCCAAATTAAATCCAAACAGTGACTTTTTTTGGCAAGGCCTTGAATATTACTACTTCTCGAAATGATAATAATATAGTTTTTTAAAACGATTTTTAAAAGAATATGGCCATTTTTAGATCCATATTTTAATTTAAACCATAAACCTTGGTTGTGCAGATCTTTGTTTGCCAAAAAATGAAAAGAATGGTTCAAATTTTTTTTAAAGTATAATCAAATTTTTATGCATTCATTTGATTTCCACCATTTTTGACAATAAATTGATTGTTTTTTTTATTATTATGCGTGTTAAATCCTATTAATCTTTAAATTTTAATAAACTTTTACATAAGTTTTATGAATTCAAATGATTAGACATGCTTTTTGGTTACTAGAATTGAATGAAACCACTAAAAATGAAACCCGGAACAATTCAAATAAAAATAGGCTCGTGCATAAGTGTCAAAACACATTGGAAGCCATTTGGCCTCATCAACAGGCTAATTCTAAATCCGAAACACTGATCGCCTCTAACAAAGCTAATAAAGCATTCCACTGTGAGCAGCTGGTTGGAAAAACTCCTCTCATTCGCCCTTTGACCCTCGAGTGAGTCAGTCCAGTTCCCTCCCCCACTCCAAACACAGGCACTGGATTTCCCCGTCCTCACACCATCATCATCATATCCAAACTCGCACTCATCCGTCACTCGGGCTACACCAGGACTGAATGAGACACCGCAACACGACTCACAATCGCCTCTTTCTCCAGCCCAAAAAAAACTACATGCACTGAAACTTCCACCATCAAATATCTTCCCTCTTCTGATGACAAATAATTAGTGCGGTTCACTAAAGTACTGTTACGATAATGTACATTCAACCAGTCATTACTGTAGATGAAGTGATAATGACTGTCTATCTTTGCATTACCACACTTATAACTTATTAAATACCAATTATGCACTGCATTCAAGGCTCATCATTTTTGCATTTCATGGGAATTGAACCCATGACCGTGCCGTTTGAGCGAATACTGATTTTGAGATTAAAATGCTTTATTTGTAGAAACCGCAGAGACAGAGAAGCAGGGCTGGGTGGGTTACTTTTAAAATGTATTTCGCTACAGATTACAAAACACATGCTTTAAATATTTCGTTACATTACTCAAGTTTAGTCACTTAATCTAAATACTTTAGAATACTAATAAGTGTGGAACAAATCAAAAAAGGTTTGATCTCACAATTCCGACTTTTTCCCCTCAGAATTGCGTGATATGAAGTTGCAATTGCGAGTTATAAAGTCAGAATTATGAGATATAAACTTGCAAAATTGAGAAAAGTCAGAATTATGACATTTAACTCACATCCTAAATTCACAATTGCAAGAAAAAAAGTCAGTATTGCAAGTTCATATCTCCCAATTCTGACTTTATAACTTGCAATTGTGAGTTTAAATCTCGCAATTGTAGTATTGAATAGGACAAGAAATCAGCTTTCACCTCGTGTTTTTTGGTGTTAATCTCATAAGTTATGCGTCCAGTCAGTGCAAGTCACGTGGTAATGTGGCTAAAACACTAATTTAATAATTGACCGTGTGTTTGTTCCACGTGATTTGCTTGAAATCTGGTAATTTATGCATTTAAAAAATGGTTAATTTTCCTATTCGGCCAATGACGTGGTAATATGTTCGGGTCACACTGCAATTATACATTTAAGTACTGAGTAATATTAAGTAACTACATGTACTTACTATAGGGTTAGGATTCGGGTTGGTTTAGGGTTAGTTGAATGTAATTATGCATAATTTATAGTTATTACTATAGGAACTACATGTAACATGTGTAACAATGACACTGTAAAATAAAGTGTTATCAAATTTTGCAAGTTGTGACTATGAAGTTCAAGGTCATTTTGATACATTTTTTGTGTTTGACTGAACATTTTGTAGGATACACCATTTTGGCCCCAAATTAATTAGTAAAATCTGTGTTTTTACGAATAAACCTAATTTACTGTAGGTCACAGAGGGGCTGCAGTGGGAGGGGCGGGGTCACGTTATCCTCCAAGAGGACACGCCCATCTACATGGAGCTCAGCGAGTTACTATCTGATCTGTGGGGTGTTCCAGAAAGCAAGGTTAACTAACCGTCACATATACCTTAAACTCTCTGGATTTAATTCAAATTTTCTTATAATTTACTCTCCCCCATGTCATCCAAGATGTTTATGTCTTTCTTTCTTCAGCAGAAAAGAAATTAAGCAAAACATTCTGGGATTTTTCTCCATATAGTGGACTTCAATGGGGTTCAACGAGTTGAAGGTTCAAATGTCAGTTTCAGTGCAGCTTCAAAGACTCTACATGATCCCAGACGAGGAATAAGAGTCTGATCTAGAGAAACAATCTATCATTTTGTAAAAAACATAAAAAGCATATAGATTTTTAACTATAAATGCTCATCTTGCACTGCTCTGCGATGCGCCACCCATTACGTAATGACGTTGGAAAAGTCACGGAAGAACCCAAGCAAGTGTTTACAAAGCAAACGTGCAGAGACTAAGTCAAACAGCCTTTACAAAAAAAAGGTAGAACATTGAAGTTGGAGGAGAAAACGAGATGGTGTTTTTTGCCCTTTACTTCCGCCTACGTGACCTTTCCAACGTGATTACGTAATGCGTAGAGCATCACACAGCAGTGCAAGATGAGCATTTATGGTTAAAAAGTATATAAATTTTTTTTTTTTTAGAAAATGTCCGATGCTTTCTCTAGATCAGACTCTTATTCCTCGTCTGGGATCATGTAGAGTCTTTGAAGCTGCACTGAAACTGACATTTGGACCTGTTGAACCCCATTGAAGTCCACTATATGGAGAAAAATCCTGGAATGTTTTCCTTAAAAAAAAATTATTTTTTAAGGTATAAGATAAAGTAATAACCTTAAGAGTGATGGGTGACAAACAAAAATATTCTCAGCCGAGTGAGAAATCCAGGAATCATCAATGGAATAATCTATCTTCTTCTTTTGTTTAAAGCCGATTTACATTCTTAACGCAACACCAACTGGGGTATCGACTTTGTAATCTTACCTTTCTTTAATTATATTGCTTGTTTGATGCTAAATATCTAAATTAAAAAAAGAGAGGTGGACTGACCTAAAAAAACAGCCTGTACTTTCAAAGATAGCAAGTTTATTTTTTCTGTTTATTGCTCAAATGGTGCTCTAATTGGAAAGCATTAGTGAGCAATGGGACGTGTGGATCTTTGTAATTCTGCAGAATCTCACACAAATGTTCCACAAGGACCGGCTGATGAATAAATGAGAATTAAGAATTAAGTCACTTATTGTTTTTCTGCACAGGTCTCCAGGTCCATCTGTCAAATGTGTCTCTTGTAATTGTTCATACACATTTGAACGTTTATACTCATGGACACACTGTTGTATTTTCTCTTCATTTTTATAATGTTTACTTTTTAAGTCTAAGCTCTATGAGTCCATTTGCATTTTCACGAGTCACTTTCACTTGCCTCGTGGCAACAACACTTTTTGGCTCTGACTGAATGTAAAATTTAAAGTGCAATAGCTATATTTCACACAAGCAGCATCATTTGAAAGAGATGAAAAACTATTTAATGATTGACGATGTTCCCTAAGGGGGAAAACAGCGTTCAGCCCAACACGGTCAACCTCAGTGTTTTTTTTTTCTTTCTGTAACACACGATAGTCTAATATTGTAACTGTAACAGACACTAATAAAGCGTTCAGCGGAATGGAACGTGAAGAGTTACAATGTATCACTATGACGTCGCGTTCGGCGAAAGTATTACTTTGTATCACCGATCTTGCGCGTTAGCTCACTGGCTACTGTAGTTAGCCTCTCTCTCCCCCTCTCGCTCCTATTTTTTCCGCTATGTTTGTGTCTGTCTGGAAACAACATGTGGGAATATGCGAGTTTTACCTAGATCGTCCATGTTCGCGCACTTCCAGAAGTGCTCTGCTCCTAATCCGACTCTGGACACGATGTGTAGAGCTGGTTATCAGAAGACAAGTCTCTGCCGAAGTTTTTTCCTGCTGTTCAAGACGCTGGTGTGTGTGTGGCTGGACCGCACTGGACCCCCGAAACATCACAGAACAGAAATACTCACTTCACTGCAGCGACCCCTGGCGGCGCAACACCGGGTCAATGGAAAATAGAACTTTTATGTGTGAAAAAAATGAGAAAATATCCTAGAGATATATATACACACACACACACATTTATATCTATATCTATATACACACACACTCATTTATACATACACATACATACACATATATATATATATACACACACACACACACACATATATACACACACACACACACATATATATATAAGTATATATATACACTCACCTAAAGGATTATTAGGAACCCCATACTAATACTGTGTTTGACCCCCTTTCGCCTTCAGAACTGTCTTCATTCTACGTGGCATTGATTCAACAAGGTGCTGAAAGCATTCTTTAGAAATGTTGGCCCATATTGATAGGAGAGCATCTTGCAGTTGATGGAGATTTGTGGGATGCACATCCAGGAAGCTCCCGTTCCACCACATCCCAAAGATGCTCTATTGGGTTGAGATCTGGTGACTGTCGGGCCATTTTAGTACAGTGAACTCATTGTCATGTTCAAGAAACCAGTTTGAAATGATTCGAGCTTTGTGACATGGTGCATTATCCTGCTGGAAGTAGCCATCAGAGGATGGTCACATGGTGGTCATGAAGGGATGGACATGGTCAGAAACAATGCTCAGGTAGGCCGTGGCATTTAAACGATGCCCAATTGGCACTAAGGGGCCTAAAGTGTGGCAAGAAAACACCCCACACCATTACACCACCACCACCAGCCTGCACAGTGGGAACAAGGCATGATGGATCCATGTTCTCATTTTGTTTACGCCAAATTCTGACTCTTCCATCTGAATGTCTCAACAGAAATCGAGACTCATCAGACCAGGTAACATTTTTCCAGTCTTCGATGGTCCAATTTTGTTGAGCTTGTGCAAATTGTAGCGTCCTCTGACCTCCAGCATCAACAAGGCATTTTCACCCACAGGACTGCCGCATACTGGATGTTTTTCCCTTTTCACACCATTCTTTGTAAACCCTAGAAATGGTTGTGCGTGAAAATCCCAGTAACTGAGCAGATTGTGAAATACTCAGACCGGCCCGTCCGGCACCAACAACCATGCCACGCTCAAAATGGCTTAAATCACCTTTCTTTCCCATTCTGACATTCAGTTTGGAGTTCAGGAGATTGTCTTGACCAGGACCACACCCCTAAATGCATTGAAGCAACTGCCATGTGATTGGTGGATCAGATAATTGCATTAATGAGAAATTGAACAGGTGTTCCTAATAACCCTTTAGGTGAGTGTACATACACATACATTCATTATATATATATATATACATATATAGTCACACAAGTGAAGTTAGCAAAGAGAAAAGATGAGACAGATACAGACATTTTTCTACTGCAATGCATGACACTCTGTATTGTATACATGTAAATTTCAATTTCAGTTAAATACAATAATAAAGTCTATGATAAAATAATAATGAATAATAATCATGCAATAGTATTAAATAAATAAACTGAAAGCCAGAGGAAGCTGATAGTTTAACACATGCGTGCTTTCTTTTTTGTCATGTCGCAAATTAGAATATTAAAAAAATTCAACATGTTTCTTCGGATACAAAGGCTGCATCTGAAATCACATACTATATAGCAGGCGAAAAACAGTATGTAATAAAAGTAGTATGTTCGAATTCACTGTACTCATTAAAGAGTCGGCAAAAAGTACCAGGATGAACTACTTCCAAATTTTCCCCTATTTGGGTGTGAGCAAAAACAGGCCGTTTTTGTGTGTCCCTTTAAATGCAAATGAGCTGCTGCTCCAGAAGAGGGCGGAGCTTTAACAGCTCAACAACAACAAAGCTGGAGAATCTCACGCAGACAAAATGATGGAGAGACTCAGGAAGTTCAACTTTTAGACGTTTCTGAACGGTTAGTGGATAAATTGATGTAGTTGCTGTGGAGTTGATCAACTCGTCACTAGCGTGTGTCGTCACGTTCGTCTTTTTTCCTCGAATCGACCCTCGTTTGTGAAGCGGTCCGGCGTAAAATGACGGCATCAACAACACTCGACTACAACAACTCTTCCTCTTCTCTGAAGCAGCCCAACATGGCCCCGCCCCCTTTGTTGAGTGTTCTCGGGGGCGGAGTTTATGTAAATTTGAGAGTTTGTGACGTCATTAACCCAGGAAGAAGCTCGTTGTAGTCCCTACCAGCCATTTGTTGTAGTCCTTAAAAAGTTATCACTGTAAAAGTAAATATCTCACATTGAACTTTGAGCGTCGTAACTTTCCTGTTGCTCATACAGCAACATTACACACTAACTAAAGTTAAAGAAGTGCAATCATAATCAAGGACCCCTTTAATAAGTTTATTGTCATGATTTTGTTTAAATAAAAAAAAAAAAAAACGTAAGCATCTGATATATTTCTCCTGATGTGAATGTGGTGTAAGTTAGAAAAGATCATGTTTATCTTTAAAACGAGCATCTCTGGTTTTTAATGGCACAGTTCGTAATAAAACTTTACACAAGATGTGTGACGTTCAGCTCAGCTCTCTGGAGACTGACACGCTTTAAAACAAAAGAAAACATCTCAGATTATGAACATCCAAGACATCTTAAAAAAAAAACTCAAGTGTCCTGTTTTTAAAATCCTGTTTTGATTTTGTGTCAAAAGTCCACGGCCTTCAGCTTCTTCTCTTCCTGCTCGGTCAGAGGCTCCCGAGCCAGAATTTTGCCGTGCAGACGATGGTGTTTCCCGATGCCCAGTTTGGGCAAACCTCGATTCAGGCCCTCCAGCAGAACACAGGACTTACACAAGGCCTGACTGGAGATATAGCCGCAGCGCGAACACGTTCCCTGGACCGGCATCTTCACCCCGTCCCTTATGGAGAGCGTCTCCCCAGAGTGGATGACGTCTATGATGGAGCTGGGCCTGATGGACTCCAGGTCTTTGAGGAAGGCGCGAGCGTGACCCCGGTAGGCGTTTGGAGAGTAGATGCACTCTGTGGAAAAGTAATCGAGCTTCTTAAAATAGGCGTAGAGGACGATTTCTTTCTCGTAGGCGTATTTAAGCGGCTTGCAACGCGGAATGGCGCCCTCTCCCTCGCTGGCCGTGCTGATGGCGGTGCAGCGCCGAAGACGTGCGATATCCCCACGCAGGACGTTCATCAGCACCGTCTCCGCCACGTCGTCCGCATTGTGACCTGCTCATTACACAAAACAAACATCAGTCTGCCTTTCAGCCTTGGAAAATGCATTTCTTTCTATGCATTTTATTTTTTAAAGACAAAAGGTAAGTTCAAAAGGTCGTTTAGAATCATTTTAGAGATGAACACATTCAATTGTTTTTTTTTTTCTACTTTTAACAGCTTTAAAAATGTATCATAAATATTTTTCAATTTTTTTTGCTTAAATCTATTAATCAACCTCAGTCCTGATCAAAACTACAAATTTTTTTTTTTTAAAATTCAGGATTTTAACTCTTTAATTGTCAAATTCATAAATGATGTCACTGATTTGCGGAAAAAAAACACACAAAAAATGACTTATTTTCAACTTAAAATGTGATTGTGGACTGGATTTTTTTTTGCCTTTTATCACAGTCTTGGACATGTCAAAGATTAGAAACAACATTGGCTTTGATGCATTGTTAGTTTTTGTGCAGCATCAGATTTTAACTTTTTCTCCCTCATTTACTGTTCGTGGCTGTTTTTGCCCCATTGACTTCCATTATAACCACAATTTTTGATTGCAAAGCCATGACAGCATATAATCATGCATTTTTGATTGTTGGTGGTTTTCCCTTTTGGGAAGAGGTAAAATTAGTATGTTTTACTGTTGATAACCAGGTGGCACCATTAACCATTTAGATAGGCATGTGCAAAAAAAAAAAAAGCTTAGTTTCTGGCTCTTACATGGAGTTATATGGAGAGAGTGTGAGAGAGACCTTACGTCAAATCACCTTGATGTATCAGAGAAAATCAAAATATGCACCTCAGCTCTCCGAACTACATGGAGTAAACTAAAACAAAGTGTATTTATGCATCTTCTGCCCTTTGATGGTGAGAAATGCAGACTAAACAAAAACAAAGTAAGTGCATGTATTTCTGCACCTGCTGCCTTTTGATAGTGAGAAGCACAGACGGCCTATGTGTGAAATGCTTGTCTTTTCTTGATTATAAAGCCAGTTTAAAACTTTAGAATCCTTCAGTAATACACTTTTGTGTGTGTGTGTATATATGTGTGTGTTTTCAGTTCTCATACTCTCTCGCTCTCTCTCTCTCACACACACACACTTCGCTAACTGCGCACTTTTTGTGGTCGAACCCAATGAGCAATATCTTTAGATCGGAGCGATGGATTTTGATGACTTTGGGCTCTTTTTAATCGTGAGAATCTTCTGAAAACAACGCTGTGGGATTTTCTACTATCGATATATGTTTCTTGAAGTTACGAGCTTAAACGTAACGCAAGTGCTTCGTGTGTATATACTTAGCTAACTGCGTCTGTGGGTTTTTTTGTGGTCGAACCCAATGAGCCATATCTTTAGATCGGACCGATGGATTTTGATGACTTTGGGCTCTTTTTAATCGTGAGAATCTTCTGAAAACAACGATGTGAGATTTTCTGTTATCGATGTATGTTTTATGAAGTTACAAGTGAAAAAGCCAACTTTGTTTTTCCTTTGATACATGTGCGTCTTTGGGCTTTTGTGCGCATTATAACTTCATGAGTAATATCTTTATATCTGAGTGATGGATTATGTTGAGATCTCTTTATAAAAATGAGCTTCTGCTGTAAATAACGATGGGCGACTTCTTACAATCCATGCATGTTTCATGAAGTTAAGTGCGAAAACGTGATTTCAAATGCCACATCCCTATATGTACCCACTGGCAGTACACTCCGTTTTAGAGTGAACTCAGCATTTTTGAAGAGTTGAACAAAATGGTTGGATGCATTAAAAAGCTGAGTTTCTAAGCTTTAAAATGATACCTATTTTTGTGTCATTCCTCTTAGTGGTTGCTTAGTAATATGATTGTCATGGCTTTGCTTTCAAAAAAATGTGGTTATAATGGAAGTCAATGGGGCAAAAACAGCCACGAACAGTAAATCTGATGCTGCACAAAAACTAACAACGCATCAAAGCCAATGTTGTTTCTACTCTTTGACATGTCCAAGACTGTGATAAAAGGTAAAAAAAAAATCCAATCCACAATCACATTTTATACTGAAAATAAGTCATTTTGTGTGTTTTTTTTTCCCAAATCAGTGACATAATTTATGAATTTGGCAATTAAAGAATTAAAATCCTGAATTAAAAAAAAAAAATTAGTAGTTTTGATCAGCACTGAGGTTGATTAATAGATTTAAGCAAAAAAATTTGAAAAAAATATTTATCTGATACATTTTTAAAGCTGTTAAAGTAGTGGCTGTTTTCAGCCATGAACATAACGAAAGGGTCGTGAATTTGCCCACAGAGTACTGTTGAGTTTTTGAAAATTTTCAAAGCATTTTCCCAAAATATGTGTCAAAATAAAATTTGTCACCAGAAATCATTCCATTTGCTGAAACACGGAGAAAGTTACGGCCAAATTAAGACTCAAAAATTCCCCTAGTGGATGAAAACATCCCCAACAGTACATAAGGGTTAATTGACATTAAAACTCAAAGTAATCACTTTGGTAATCTAAAATACTTTTCAGATGTAACTGTAATCTGATTACCACCCATTTAAAATGTAACTAATAATGTAATGAAATACAGTGACTCAAATTTTGTGTTTTAAATACGTAACTAAGTTACTTGTGTTTCGTTTCTCCACAACCCTGCTAATAAGTCAGTGAGGAGACGTTACTCGCCTGTGCATATCTTGTCCACTTTCAGCATCATGGCCCCTCGGTCCAGCGCCTGCCTTCGAAACACACCACAGAAAGTGCAGTTATTCTTCAAGCCCACCTGCTTCACGATGGCGTCCATCGTCCAGCCGTACAGCTCTTCGTAAGACACGATCTTCAGCGGCAGCTCATACTGCTGCTGGTTCCTCTTCACCGTCTCCAGGGAATCGTCTCTGTAACCCGTGATGCCCTCATCCACCGACAGCAGCAGAAGGTTCAGCCCGTAATCATAGCGCTCGTTCAGGACCTTCATCACATGGGCCAGGACGGTAGAGTCCTTCCCACCCGAGGCACCGATGGCCACGGTCTCCCCGCGGTTAAAGAGTCCAGCAGACAGGATGGTTTGATGGACCTCCTCCTCGAAAGCCCAGAAGAAGCAGTCCTTGCAGAGGGAGTGTCCAGTCTTGGGCCGCTTGAGCACGGCCCGTCTCTGAACGCAGTTACTGCACTGGACGGGCATGATGACGCTGCAGAGCAAGATCAGAGCTGAACTCATCAAAACTGACCTCGACACAAAATATGAGCGTCTGCTTATTTAAAAGGCATATATTCGTGTATGAAGACCAAATTTATACTTTAAAAAAATATATATATTTATTATAAATATGCATAAAATATTTTGTGCTGGGTTAAGCTTGGAGAAAAACAGAAATATAAAAATAAATGTATAATAAAAAAAATAAGACTAACTAATTAGGTAAATAAAATAAAAAAATTGATTTAAAAATGTATTCAAAGAAATAAATAATACATCTACATCTAGTAGAGTATTATAGCGAGAAGAAAAAAACTATAATAATAATATAGCAATTTAAACTGTAAAAAAAAAATATGATAAAATCTGCATATTTTCTGGGAAATGTTATTTCATTACATAAAATACATGAAAAGTTTAGAGCCAAACAGTGTTTAAAAGGTGAAAATAAACGAATAATATAAAATAACAGTAACTAACCAACTAGGTAAATAAAATAAAACGACTAAACGGATTTAAAAAATTGATTCAAAGAAATAAATACAGTATTATAGAGAGTAGAATAAAACATAATATATATTTACAGTATAAATTTGGACTTTAAACGTGAAAATATATATCTGCCTTTCAAATTTGAGGACGATGATCATATTTTTGGGCATCTAAAAAATTGAAATCTCTAATTTAACCCTTTCGGTGCTTGAAATAAGCTATATTTCCATTTAATGCACGTAAATGTTTAATATTATTTAGGTTGGGGGAATTTTATTCAAAAGTAACATGTCACAGAATAAAAATGTATAAAATTACAACTATAAAGTATATTAATTTTAATATTGTAACTAAATAGATGTAATACCATATCACGTGACGAGTTGTGTATACTCGTTTATGGATCATTTAAATGAACTAATGCCTCAAATAAATTCAGGTTGAAGAACTGTCAAAAACTTTGAGGAATAAGGAAGTATTTGTAAGGAAGAATATCAGAATACACATGGAAAAACCGTAAGAAACTGGTAAAATATAAACGACAAACCTTCAAGTATTTCCTACTGGTTGCAATTCATTTAAACAAGAGTGACGACGCAGGGCGATGACGTTTAGAAGTAAATTAAACACTTTTTGACGATAAATTCAAAATAAATCCCATGAATTCAAATAAAACTGACAGGACTCGAAACATTCCGGTTGCCGTGCTACAAAACACGTTCCAAATACGTCACTAACGCCAGACTTCCTCTTTGACTCCGAGTTCCGGCGCCCTCTTATGTCCTGGCATGGGAAATTTGTGACACTTTAATGTATAGAATGTAAAAATGTTATCATAATGAGGCAGCAGCAGTAATTGAAATTCCTATAAAAAAAAATTCTAATATACATATAATACAAAATTCTATATTAAATGCACGTTTGCCGTTGTAAATAAGGTTTTACACACAATAACTTGCTACTTTTAAACACAAAGTGCAAATTTGTGCAAATTTCAAAGACTGTATATACTGACGCTGCCTAATTATAATAATAAATACATAATATAATAGGCTATATAGTAAAAAAAAACAGTGTTTTAAATAGCTTAAACTTCCTGCTGCGTGCAAGGATGAATCAGTAGCCCTTTCTTTCTTTTTTATTGCTTAATATACATAAGAGAAGGAACAATTAACAATATTAGACACTAATATTTGGACAAACACATAAAAGATTACATATAACAAATGACATCAAAGAAAAACATATTAAAATAATAGACATTCAGACAAAAAGATTTTTATGACGCTTTTTGAAACATTCGAACAAACTCACATAGAAATACATTAAAGGACGGCTTATGTTTGTTCATACAAAATTTACCCATCGATAAAACAATTTACAACATCAGAGAAGGATGCATTTAAATCGCACTTGAAAAAGAGGAATACCAGAGGAATTGCCTCCATTTTTACTGACAACCAGCTATATCAAAGCAAAAGTAGAAGTAAACTTACAGTGAAAGAAACGGTGATCAAGTGTTTCAGGACAAGAACAACAACAAAAAAGATGCACCTCATAAATAAAATTGCTAGAATGAAAATCATTCTATTGGTCTTTCTTTGTTCACAAAAAAAAAAACACAACTTTACCATTACAACCAGCCAACAATGAAAACATGAAAACAAACATCCTCTCACTTTCAACACTTCTTAAAATGTTTAAATATATCAACGTAAAAAGATTCATCATGTGAATGTCAGTACATGCTTTAAGTGCGGCAGTGCTTCATGGAAAGAAGATTGACCAGTTATTGTTCATTTTTCATCATTTAGCAGACGCTTTTATCCAAAGCGACTTACAAGGGGAGCAATTAGGGGTTAGGTGTCTTGCTCAAGGGCACTTTAGTCATGGTATCGAAGGTGGAGAGAGTGTTGTTTATTCACAATCCCCACCTTCAATTCCTGCCGGCGTGGGAATCGAACCTGCAACCTTCAGATTACAAGCCCGACTCCCTCACCACTAGGCCACGACTACCCTACAATTGAGATGTTACTCCATCTTCCGCCAAGGTGGGTAACACATTACAAGTAACTTGCGTTATGTAATCGGATTACTTTTTCAAGTAACTAGTGAAGTAACGCATTACTTATTTAATTTACAACAAAATATCTAAGTTATTTCGTATTCATATTTATGGACTGACAGCTCTCCTGTCCTCGTGTTGAGAGACATAAAGTGCGAAGGCGTTGCGTGCGCTGCGTAAACATAATTGCAGTTCTAGAGTAAACGTGAACATGCATTCACTCATCTCACATTCAGTATTCCTCAAAATGAAAAAAAAAAAACAGTGAAGCGCAATCTCAGAATTTTATGCAATCCTGTAATAATTCATATTAAAATACACAAATGTACTTTATGGATTTAATCTCACTTTATTGACCAATGTCTTTGCTGTTGACCTTTAATGATCTAATTCAACCATAAGATTAGATTAGATTTAAAAAAATAAAAGAGTTGAACTTCCTTCTCCTGTATCCTATTATTCTTTAACCCATATTAACAATAATTTCGCAATAAAACCCGTCCAATCGCAAATCAAAACCCAAAACGGGTCCAACTGACCGTTCACAAAGACCCGCCCTCTTTAGTTACCGTTGCTATGTGTGACGAGCAGGGCGGGCGAGAGCCGTGAGGGAACGGCTCGAGGCCGGTGACGCGAGTGATAATGAGCGTCAGCTGCGCGCTACACCGGTCTCGTGTCTCTCACGGAGGAGCTCCGGAAGCATAAAAGAGGAGCGACGACAGTGAAGGACGACTGAGGACCAGGCCTGGACTTTAGGTTGTGTTTTATTGTTTATTTTATTATTAAAAGTTATGTTGAACGTTCGCCAGTTCCCGCCTCCTTCTTCCCGTTCTTACGAACTCCGTTACACTATGTCCGCTCTCACGCCACACATCATGTTCTCACGCAGTGAAAAATACATCGTGGAGCAAAGAGGACACTGACAACGTATGAAACAGTGTCATATTTAAATTATAGTAATTTTATAAAGAAGTTTAATCAATAAATAGCGTCTCTTTAATGTGTCGTGACAGATCGCTGGAGCTCCTTCAAGCTGTTGAGAAATTCTGAGCTGCGGCCTCTACTGTACAGGCATAAATATGCATTCCCTTCAGCCTGAGACTTATTCATTTCACTTTTGGTGTGAAAGAGCCTTAACATTAGGCAAAAATAGAACTTTTTTTTGTTATTAAAAAAACAAACAAGCCCAGCCCAGATGAGAAAAAGTAACAAAAAAGTATTGTAACGCATTACTTTACATAAAAAGTAACGCAATTAGTTGCCCTTTTTTTAGGAAGTAACGCAATATTGTAATGCATTACTTTTAAAAGCCACTTTCCCCAACACTGGTTCACCTCAGATGATCAGAGGCCCTACATCTTTCTCCTCGCGCTTTTTAATCGCCTGTATTTCCGCTACTGTCTTAAAGCGAGACACCCCTGGTGAATAGGGTAAAAGATTTAACTAATAGATATCACCACACTTCCCCATCTGATTGATTAAAGTTAGAATTGCAAACATTTTTTGTATTACGATTTTTTTGAAATGTTATGTTTTTGTTGAACCCTTTCCAATAAAGATCTGTAAACCTAAATGCAATATCCTGAAAAATGGGACATTTATTTTCACAGTGATCAGTCACAACAGCCGTCTGAAATGATCATCAAAAACATGTGTAGAAAAATTCTTCAAACTATTTCAAACTAACTCCAAAATCGGACTTCTCTTTAATTGAAATACCATTCATAAATATCGTGAGCTTGTTTATATTCTCGGTGTCGTGCTATATAGTCACAGGCAGTGCAGATAGCCAGAACAAACTCTTGGTTCTGTAGTATTAAATGAGGAGTTGGAGTGAGATGTTTCCTCCAGGCGAAGAACCTGCGATACGCTTCTTCGTCCTTGTCCAGCTGGAGCAGATGTTCTGCGAGTGACTTTGGATCCAGGAAGTCATTCACATGAATGAAGGCGTCGCCGGGAACAAAGTTCTCGTAGTTTCTTCTGGGAGGACCCAAAACCACAGGGACGGTACCTGCAGCAAGCGGCCCGTTGATCTTCTCGGTGATGTAGTCCTTGTGGATGGAGTTCTCAAAGGAAAGGTAAAACTTGCAGCTAGCTAAGGTAGGATAGTAGCTGTTATAATCCAGAAACGTGGAATAAGCCTTCCCGAATAAATGCACTTGAATGTGTTTGCTGAATTCTCGGTAAAAAACGTTCCTTGCGCTGACGCCGGTTGAAGGATCGTTGTTGCTCACAATCCAACACACCAGTTTGTCTTTTTTGGGAATTAGGAACTCCTCATCGGGTTTCTTCCTGGGGGTCAAGTGCATCCGTACAGGAATGTCCGCATCCTGTCTGTAGCTCAGAGTGAGATTGAACAGGTTTTCCAGACCTGGTATTTTTTTCGTGTTGGTCGGCGATTCCAAATGTAACCAAATCCACCTCTGGAACGGAGGCCGAGGAGATGGAGGAAGGTTGGACAGGTCCCAACTGATGCCCCTGTGATAAACCATAACCGCGTCTGCACTGCTGTAGAGAGATCGATCATCCGTCAACTGACAATTATCAATATTGTACAACTTTTTGCAGTCACTCAGGTCAAACCTGTAATTTTCAGGCCAGACCCACAGCAGAAGAACAGGTTTGTCTTCAACATCAGTAATCGAGCTCTTGTCACAGTTGTGTTGTTCAGTTCCAGGAAGTGGACATTTGTTTGAAGGTGAAAACAAAGAGAACATGACACTCAGAAAGACGACACCTCCCAACACAACTACACCCAGACGAGACAGCGATGAGCCGATTATGCTCAACATTTTCGGATCTAAAAAGAATATTGAAAGGGAATCAAACCTAAAAGGAATATTACACTGATTTTCAAAAATATTTTTGACTCATACAATTAAATAATTGCACAAAATGTTTGGAATTACAGTAGTAAACTCAACTCCTCACCGCTTTAACAGCCCGTCATTAACAGAAACGAGTACATAAAGTGAAATCACCGTGAAAAAAAAACATCGATAAGTCAGCGCCGACAACCTCGCGGGTCGCGGTCTGTTTCTGACTCACTCACGGCGGTCCAGCTTCGAAATTCGGCACCGGTGTCTTACAAAATTTTACCTTCCTGGCAAATGAATACCCACGCTGTTGAAGTCGCGACCTGGTTACTAATAACTCCACCCCGAATCCAGAGCCTTGAAGAGTGTGAAATACTGAAAGGGGGCGGTGATCACATAAACAGGGTGTTGTTTTTTATTTTTATTTTAATAAACAATATCGAGTCTAGAAAACACTAAAGTACAACAAATATATTGATAAAAACACTCGTTGAGGCTTCATACCCCTTACAAAAAATTACTGCAGTTTTTTAGAAGTAATACTGCAGTTTTTGTTACATATAGCAAAATGCAGTTTTTTGGACACGAAAAAACTGCAGTATTGCAGTATAACCTCAAATTTCTGTAGTTTTACTGGAGTACTACTGCAATACATCTAAAGTAATAGTAAAATAAAACTGCAATACAACTGCAGTTATACTGCTTTTATACTTCATGCAACTTGCAGTTGTACTTCATTTTACTGCAGCTGTACTTATACTACAGTTTTACTGCTGTTGAATTTCAATGTACTGCAGTTGTACTGTGACTATACTTCATTATACTGCAAATCTATGGTTGTGCTTAATTAAACTGCAGTGAAACTACATGGTACTGCAGTTTTAATGCAGTTCTACTTCAATATACTGCAGTTCTTTTTGGTAAGGGAATTTAATATGATTTTTTTAATTAACCCTATAATTAATGCTACTTGTTTGGTTTTGTATAACTTTTGTAATGCTCTTCGTTTACAGTCCAGAAGTCATACTGGTTTCATCCAGAACACTAGCACAGGGATCACTCAATTATTAGTGTGATTAGAATATCAGCTGGCATGCCCTCAACCTAAGCACAAGCTCAACACTTCACCACAATGGTAACCCCAAAACTATTAACATAACAGAAACTTTTAAATATCAACATAATAGAACAGTAAACATTAAAAATATCTCTCAATTTTCTCATCTTGCTAAAAACGGTTTAAAATAACACTTTATTTCAACATTTACTCTCCCAGTTCAGCCGCTTTGCAAAGCATGATGGGAAGTGAAAGTCCTGTTTGATTGAGTCCTGGTTGAGTTTACTTGAGTGAAACATGTTATTTTAAAATGAAAACATTACGTTAAGTCAAAAAGTAATCATTTCAAGTCAATTTAACATGAAGCAATCACGTTTGAACCTAAAACCAATATAATGGTGTTGAATCAAAATAAGTTGTTTAAATAAAGTGAACAGCATCGAAAAATCTTTTTTTTTTTTTTGAGTGTGCAATACAACTGCAGTTATACTGCTTTTATACTTCATGCAACTTTCAGTTGTACTTCATTTTACTGCAGCTGTACTTATACTACAGTTTTACTGCTGTTGAACTTCAATGTACTGCAGTTGTACTGTGACTATACTTCATTATACTGCAAATTTGAATTAAACTGCAGTTAAACTACTTGGTACTGCAATTTTACTGCTGTTGAACTTCAATGTACTGCAGTTATACTGTGACTATACTTCATTATACTGCAAATTTGAATTAAACTGCAGTTAAACTACTTGGTACTGCAGTTTTATTGCAGTTCTACTTCAATGTACTGCAGTTCTTTTTTGTAAGGGACACACCGGGACATTTGACTGCACACTTTTTTTCACAATGTTGATTCTTCTTGCAATCATAATGCAATGGACCGTGTGTGTGGCCTACATTAAACATTTAAATAAAAGGGTTGCTGAGCTGTTTACACAGTCATATAGCTTAAAATAAAAGAGGGGCAGGAAATAAGAATGCAAAAAAAATAATAATAATAATAATAATAAATAAATAAAACAGCCTGAGCATGAGCGAAGCAAAGAATGAATCCACTTTCAAATATCCATTGTGAAACAACAGTAATGATCATCCGTAGTAGCTTCGAAAATTTCATTAATTGTGAATGTTCTGGTGCGCGAGAAATGTAATGTGACGTCAGAGTGGGGGGTGGGGAAGCGCGCGAATCAAACGACGGGACCAATCAAAATTCGACTTTGCCTATCAGACTTTTCTTTACTAAAATGTTGCTATTTAAGATTAATATTGACTCTAGGAACTGGAAGAAAGGGCAATTGGCAAATGTAATTTTTTAAATAAAATATTTTATTTATCATTAAAATTACTTTAACATTCATGGTGATTTCCATCACGTACCAGCGAAAAGATTAGAGGCTTTTCTTTATTATTGGAGTGCTTTAACCACTCGACTAACTGGTTTTTTAAGATGCTTAAATGACATGAAGGGATGCGTATGGCAAGCCGTTTTCACCTTTATTCATTTTCAGGATATGAACTTGTGATATCAACAATTACATTTTCACTAGTTAAAATGTAAATTTTTGATATCAAGAATTATATTTCCACTAGTAACAAAGTTCATTCTTGATATCAACAATTCAATTTTCACTAGTATAAACTATAATTGTTGATATCAAACTGTATTTTTACTAGTGAAATCTCACCATAGGCTCAATTGTTGATATCAAGAATTCATTTCTTATTCTTACTAGTTGAAATTCCAGTTTCACAGATCAGGAATACAATTCTTACTAGTAACAATGTTCATTTCTGATATCAACAATTCAGTTTTCACTAGTATAAACTATAATTGTTGATATCAACAATTGAATTGCTACTAGTAAAAATATTCTTTTCTGATATCTGAAAATGAATTCCTGATATCAATATAATTTCTGACATCTAAAACGGCTTTCTAACTAGTAACATTCAATGAAATTAATATTTTTACTAGTAGCAATTCAATTGTTGACATCAAGAATAGACATTTGCACTATAGTAACAGTGTAATTGTTGATAACATAAATTTGCATTTTTACTAGTAAGAATTGTTTTCCTGATCTGTGAAACTGGAATTTCAACTAGTAAGAAATGAATTCTTGATTTCAACAATTGAATTTGAATGGCAGCCTATGGCGAGATTTCACTAGTAAAAATACTGTTTGATATCAACAAGTATAGTTTATACTAGTGGAAATCTAATTTCTGATATCAAGAATTAACATTTTAACTAGTGAAAATGTAATTGTTGATATCACAAGTTCACATCCGGAAAATGAATAAAAGTCAAAACAGCTTGCCATACAAATGTCTATTTTTGATAACAACAATTGAATTGCTACCAGTAAAAATGTTCATTTCTGATATCTGAAAATGAATTCCTGATATCAATATAATTTCTAAAACGGCTTTATCACTAGTAACATTCACATTCATGATATCAGAAATGAATATTTTTACTAGAGGCAATTCAATTGTTGATTTCAAGAATAGAATATTGTGAGTTTATATCTCATAATTCTGACTCGCAATTGCAACTTTATATCACACAATCCTGAGGGAAAAAGTCAGAATTGTGAGATAAAAACTCACAATGACCTTTTTTGTGTTTGTTTCACACTTATTAGTATTCCAAAGTATTCTAAAGTATTTAGATGAAGTGACTAAACTTGAGTAATGTAACGAAATACGTTACAAATGACTTTTTAAAGCACATGTATTTTGTAATCTGTAGCGAAATACATTGTAAAAGTAACCCACCCAGCCCTGGTCAAATAACAGCTTTATCTTGCTTTTTTTTTAAATTTTGCCTCTCTGAATAGGCTATATTCACACAGGCTATGTTTGTAGAGACCTGACAAACATACAGTAGGCTATTTCCTTGTGATGTCATTATTAATGTTGCATTTTTTTTTTTTAATAAAATTTGCTGCTATTTCAAGACAGACACATCTTTCTCTGTTTACTTGCATGAACCTGTTCGGAAATAAATCTTCCATGCAAATATGCATGCTTTGCATTCGTGGCAAGCGGTGCTCATTTTCTTTACAGGACACCATTTTGTTCTTGTTGTACTCCAGAATAATTTGACCCTTTTTGCAATATGAATTTGTTACACACACTTGCTGTAATTTTGCATAATAATGGACTTAATCGGCTGCTGTGGCAGTTTAATGATATGATTTACTATCAGCATTGCTTGTTTGGGTGATAATGGATTCCAAAATGCCACCGAACGGAAAATTGTCATCACATCAATATTTTTAATAATTATCACTATTAACTAGCTAAACAACAAAACCATGGACTCAGGGCTGAATACAAAGTATTTAGTTAGTAAGAGATACAGATCCTGAGGGATACAGGAGCGATCCAATCGTTTGTAACGGCTGACGCACTTCCGTTGTCAGAGTGGACATGTTGTGGGTCAAGTGCATTAGTGCAAGGGATTGAAATGGACGTAATTAAAGTACTTACAATGTGAGCAGGGTTGGGGAGTAACGAAATACAAGTAACTTAGTTTCGTATTTAAAATACAAAATTTGAGTCACTGTATTTCATTTTAAATGGGTGGTAATCAGATTACAGTTCCATCTGAAAAGTGTTTTAGATTACCAAAGTGAGTTTTAATGTCATTTAAACAGCGATTGGTGATTCTCTGACTCTGACCGTCTGAAAAAGACGAGTTCAGTTTCATGTTTTCCACTGTTTTCATGTTTTGTTTGTGAGTCATTGTATCATTCACTCGTCACTGTGACTTTTTCTCACAGTTTGTTTTTTCCCTCACAATTGTGAGTTTGTGCATTTCACAATTCTGACTCTTTTTCTCACAATTGCGAGATTTAAACTCACAATTGTAAGTTATAAAGTCAGAATTGGGAGATATAAACTTGCAATACTGACTTTTTTTCTTGCAATTGTGAATTTAGTATGTGAGTTAAATGTCAGAATTCTGACTTTTCTCAATATTGTGAGTTTTTCATAATTCTGACTTTTCTCAATATTGCGAGTTTATATCTCATATTTCTGACTTTATAACTCGCAATTGCAACTTCATATCACACAATTCTGAGGGAAAAAGTCAGAATTGTGAGATAAAAACTCGCAATGACCTTTTTTGTGTTTGTTCCACACTTATTAGTATTCCAAAGTATTCTAAAGTATTTCCATTAAGTTACTAAACTTGAGTAATGTAACGAAATACGTTACAAATGACTTTTTAAAGCATGTATTTTGTAATCTGTAGCGAAATACATTTTTAAAGTAACCCACCCAGCCCTGAATGTCACCTAGTTTTAGGTTTTGGTGGGGATAGTTTCTTCCTTTCCTGTCAAAGGGTTGCATTTATTCTCGGAAGCGATTTGGCGGGAGATAAAGTGCCGGAAGTCGTTGATAAACCCGCCTGTTTGATTCATGCGGATGACATCTCTGATCATTTTTCCGGAAGTATTTGCTGCTAACGTAGTTACTCGTGCTCAAAAAAAGGCAGAATCGGAGATGACCTTGTTCTGTCTGACTCTTTTATGTCACCCGTGTTCACTGACGAAAAATCGGGGTTAGATCAAAAAGGGTGCTGAAGATGTTACGCATGATGACTGAGTCTGAATTGTTAGCTGAACCTATTTCTCATGAACGGATTAAGATTGCACAAAGAGAAGACGTGTCAACTAAATGTTTTTCTGCTGCTGAAAGTACACAATTTGATAAAACCAGTTTAGTGAAATACGAGACTGAAAATGGGCTGTTGTTAAGGAAATGCGTCCTAATTCATATGTGGGATGTTGTTTGCCAGATGTTGTGTTTTGCCTACTGCCATACGGAAAGCAAATGTTGAGTTTGGCACACGATCATGAGTTAGCAAGTCATTTGGGTGTGAAAAAAATGACAACAGCATCCTCAAACATTTTTTCTGGGCTGGTTTGAACAGAGATGTATTGCCACATGAATGTCAGATAATGGGCAAGCCGAATGAAACGACTCCACCAGCTCCATTCATTTGTGAACCATTTGAACATAATTTTGGATTGTGTTGGTCCCTTGCCAAAATCAAAGGCATATTTTTCTCGCTGCTCCATTGCGAAAAATAACTGCACCTGTTGTTTTTAAAGCTTTGCTCAAAATTTTCTCTATTAGTGTTGCCAAAAAATTGTGCAGACCGATCAGGGGATGAATTTTCTTCCTAATGTTTTCAGACAAGTGTGGAAAACCTTGGGTATCACACATACACATTTAGATCAGACATTTATTTGCCCTGCCAAAACACACTCAAAAAAATATTTCTGTCTAATTTATGTAATTTAATTACATAGCAATTTTCCATCCATTTGGATTACATAGTTTTAACATAAACAAAACTTATAAACTTAATGTGATTCATATTTCTCAGTCATATGTAAATGAAATAGATAAGATTTATGTAACAGTTCACAGAAAAATGCCCAGGTTAAAGTACAGTTGAAGCAGCGTCAGAGTTATTGAGATCATTAAGTGATGATTGAACATTAATGATGAACGCCTGCTGTTAACAAGCAGAATCACTGAAGGACAACAAGAACTACAAATCAACTGAAGATAAAAGACATTTAATCTCTCACTATTCATATACTCAACTATTACATAAATCTTACCTCTTTCATTTACACATTAAGTTTATTGGTTTGTTTATGTTAAAACTATGTAATTCAAATGGATGGAAAATTGCTATGTAGTTAAATTACATAAAACTTAAGTTTAGACTAAAATATTTTTTTGAGTGCATTCTCTGGCCTTGCCAAATAAATAAATAGAGTTATTTCTTTCCATGTTTTTGACGTAACCTTACACTCTAAAAAATGCTGGTTAAAAACAACCAAAGTTGGATTGAAAATGGACAAACCCAGCGTTTGGGTTGAATGTTTGCCCAACGTACTGGGTGGTTTTATTGTTTAAAAATTACTGTGTTGCCTGCTTAAAATGAAGTATAACGATTAAACAATAAACATTTCTTTAATTGCTTATTAATAAATGTTGACTTTTTGATTATCATTGTTGCCATAATTATGTGTCTGATTTTTAATTTCCAACTTATTTTTGGTTCAATTTAAGCCAGACATATAGTAATAGGTAAGATAAATAAAACTGTCCAGCACGTTGGGCAAACATTTAACCCAACCGCTGGGTTAAAACAACCCGATCTCTGGGTTTATCCATTTTCAACCCAGCATTTTCTAGAGTGCACACGACATAACGGTTTACGTTCAGTTAAGACTGAGTTGATGTGGATCCTCATCAAAATGGGCATTTTGGCATAATTTTGTAATTATAATTTTGTGCATGTGCACTCTCAAAAATGCCCAACACGGATTAGAGCCATGGCAACAGGACAAGTGAAGCAGAGGCGCTGAAGGAAAATGCACGTCAATGTCACTCTCCGACAGTAGATGGCGCTGATGGAACAGCGGAAATGCACTCTTTACCCCGAAACAAAGCAGCTTCGCTATCGAAGTGCTTTTAAGACGAGTCATTTCACTCGGGGTCCATCTTTGAAATGCCTTGAGCTGCATTCCACTCCAGTTTTAGATACGCACTCGCAAAAGCACTTCCCACGGGAGAATCCTTGCCGTGACTTTGTGAGGTGGACGAGGGACGTTTATATGAACAGAGCCTCGCTCCCTCGATTTTGACTGAGAGAGTCTGCTTCAGTTCAGGCTCCTCCACTTCATTTCGTTCACTCCTCGCAGATATAGTGCACTCAAATGTCGTCCACTATATAGGGATTAGTGAACGAGTGAGTGGTTTCAGACACAGCTCTAACCAACAATTCTTCCAAGTGTGCTGAGGCAAGTTGAAGCTAAACTCTGCAAGACTGTGGACCTCACAGCAAATTTTAAAGTGTTAAATGAACACTTTTTACTTTTTTAACAATTGTGTGGAGTTAAAAAACAACAACACTGCAAGTAGCCTATTCATAAGAAGCACCATGTGACTTCTGTAAAAGTTCTCGAAAGGCAGGGGGGAGCTCGATGTTGAGCCGTTGGCTGCAATTCGCAACTTCACCGCTAGATGCCGCTAAAGTTCACGCACTGCACCTTTCACCTGATTGCTGTTGAGTTTTTGGCCCATTTTAATATGGCAGTGATACCTGCTGGCCAAACGTTTTTAATTGGCATTTCATTTGAGTACCTATATTTCTAAAACAATTAGATATTTTATCTTAGTTATCTTCAACTCATCCTTAAAACAACCTGTGATTTAGGATTAACAATAATACTTCCGGCTTGCAGCTAATGTGTCTGGGAAAATCTTTATTAACTCGTTTGGTTAGCTGTGTCAGTGATATTTGCATACTGAATCATGATTGGTCTGTGTCTGTGTCATAAAATATTCTTTCCACGGAAATCCTGCTCCAGGAGTTCATCTCCAACCGTAGTTAAACACACCTGAACCAGCTAATCAAGCTCTTACTAGATTCTTCAAGGCAGAATTGTTGAGGAAAGTTGGAGTTAAACTCTTCGGGACACTCCTGATCAACTTTATATGTGACCCCAAACTACAATTTATTCGGGTGAGAAACTGAATTTATTTCAAAAATGTAAATTTCAAGAGACTAAAATTGCTTAAAACCAATAAAACTGAATTTCCAATGTTATATTTAAGGCAATTATTAATTTTTATCTCACTCTAAACTTTTACTATTATTTAATGATTTTGTTGGTGAAACTTTTCCACACAACTATTGATTAAATTATAAATCAGTGAAAGCAATTATGTGTATGACATTATGAACGGAGTGAATACAATATTGGCTACATTTAAACTCATGTAACAGACATTTTAAAAGTAATTCAAGTGTAATCATCTGGTCTGTTCAACCATTTCATCAGGATGTGACTGCGAGATAATTTTCCCATCGTTAATCGACATGTGACAACACCGGTAATACCAGTGGCAGAGCCAAATCAGGCAATTGAGCCTTTGCAAACAGTTTAATTGACAAGCGATCTGACAATCAATCAATCATCACTGTTTCATACGTTGTCAGTGTTCTCTTTGCTCGGAGGATTTTTCACTGTGAGAACATGATGTGTGGCGTGAGAGCTGCATAGCTTGTCGGACATAGCAACAGTAACTAACTTACCGTCACATATACCCTGAACTTTCCGTTGATTATCCCAAACCTCTCTTACTCGAGGTATGCTGGTTCCACAAACGCATCAGGGAGTAAGTTCAACTAACCCAGAGTATGTTCCCGGTTAACACACGAGACATTCTCAACCGAGCAACGAATCGATGATTCACCATGGAAACAGACGCTGAGAAAAAGCGCGCCATTCTACTTCCTTCTTCTTTTGTTTAATGAAGATTTACATAACCTAGTTAGTGCACAGCGCCACCTATCTGGTGGTTGTGTAATATATTTTTCAATCTTTTTATTGAATAAGTAATCTGAATTATACTGTTTGTTTGATGCTAAATATTCTAGACATTCATATCACATATGTATTTTATTATAAAAATTATAGAATAGAAAATGTCCTGTTATAAAAAGGAAAAAATCTGATCCATGAGTGAGATTAAAATAAAATAAATTCATATATTATATTACATATAAATTGAATAAACGTTTAAACATTATAATAGGGCTTTATACTAATATATATATATATATATATATATATATATATATATATATATATATATATATATATATATATATATATATATACACACACACAGGTGGTACGGAGAGTATTCAGACCCCCTTAAATTTCACTCTTTGTTATATTGCATCCATTTGATAAAATCATTTAAATTAATTTATTTCCTCATTATTGTACACACAGCACCTCATATTGACAGAAAAACACAGAATTCTTGACATCTTTGCAGATTTATTAAAAAAGAAAAACTGAAATATCACATGGTCCGAAGTATTTAGACCCTTTGCTCAGTATTTAGTAGAAGCACCTTTCGATCTAATACAGCCGTGAGTCTTTTTGGGAAAGATGCAACAAGTTTTGAACACCTGGATTTGGGGATCCTCTGCCATTCCTTCTTGCAGATCCTCTCCAGTTCTGTCAGGTTGGATGGTAAACGTTGGTGGACAGCCATTTTTAGGTCTCTCCAGAGATGCTCAGTTGGGTTTAAGTCAGGGCTCTGGCCTGGCCATTCAAGAACAGTCACGGAGTTGTTGTGAAGCCACTCCTTCGTTATTTTAGCTGTGGGCTTAGGGTCATTGTCTTGTTGGAAGGTAAACCTTCGGCCCAGTCTGAGGTCCTGAGCACTCTGGAGAAGGTTTTCATCCAGGATATCGCTGTACTTGGCCGCATTCTTCTTTCCCTCGATTGCAACCAGTCGTCCTGTCTCTGAAGCTGAAAAAACCCCCACAGTATGATGCTGCCACCACCATACTTTGCTGTTGGGACTGTATTGGAAGGGTGAGGAGCAGTACCTGGTTTTCTCCACACATACCACTTAGAATTAAGGCCAAAAAGTTCTATCTTGGTGTCATCAGACCAGAGAATCTTATTTCTCACCATCTTGGAGTCCTTCAGGTGTTTTTTTTTTTTTTTTTAGCAAACTCCATGCAGGCTTTCATGTGTCTTGCACAGAGGAGAAGCTTCCGTCGGGCCACTCTGCCATAAAGCCCCGACTGGTGGAGGGCTGCAGTGATGGTTGACTTTCTACAACTTTCTCCCATCTCCCAACTGCATCTCTGAAGCTCAGCCACAGTGACCTTTGGGTTCTTCTTTAACTCTCTCACCAAGGCTCTTCTCCCCCGATAGCTCAGTTTGGCCGGACGGCCAGCTGTAGGAAGGGTTCTGGTCGTCCCAAACGTCTTCCATTTAAGGATTATGGAGGCCACTGTGCTCTTAGGAACCTTAAGTGCAGCAGATTTTTTTTGTAACCTTGGCCAGATCAAAGCCTTGCCACAATTCTGTCTCTGAGCTCTTCAGGCAGTTCCTTTGACCTCATGATTCTCATTTGCTCTGACATGCACTGTGAGCTGTAAGGTCTTATATAGACAGGTGTGTGGCTTTCCTAATCAAGTCCAATCAGTATAATCAAACAGAGCTGGACTCAAATGAAGGTGTAGAACCATCTGAATGATGATCAGAAGAAGTGGACAGCAGTTAATGAGTTAAATATATGAGTGTCACAGCAAAGGGTCTGAATACTTAGGACCATGTGATATTTCAGTTTTTTTTAATAAATCTGCAAAAATGTCAAGAATTCTGTGTTTTTCTGTCAATATGGGGTGCTGTGTGTACATTGAGGAACAAAAATGAACTTAACATATATATATATATATATATATATATACACACACACATATATATATATATATATATACACCATATATATATATATACATATATATATATATATATATATATATATATATACACACACATATATATATATATATATATGTTTGTTCTTGTCTGTAAAAGCAAATAATTTTTTTTTTAATAATTCCCTTCAGATCCAAAAATGTCAAGCATAAACGGCTCGTCGCTGCCTCGTCTGGGGGTAGTTGTGTTGGCTGGTGTCGTCTCTCTGACAGTTCTGTTTTTCTGGTTTCCTCCTTTAAACAAATGTCCACCTCCACTTCCTACTATAATCGGACACCACAACTGTAGTCAAGAGCAAGAGCTTGTCAAGAGCAAGAGCTCGATTACTGATGTTGAAGACAAACCTGTACTTCTGCTGTGGGTCTGGCCTGAAAATTACAGGTTTGACTTGAGTGACTGCAAAAAGTTTTACAATATTGATAATTGTCAGTTGACGGATGATCGATCTCTCTACAGCAGTGCAGACGCGGTCTTCATTTTTCACAAAGCCATCAGTTGGGACCTGTCCAACCTTCCTCCATCTCCTCGGCCTCCGTTCCAGAGGTGGATTTGGTTTCATGTGGAATCGCCGACCAACACAAAAAAAATACCAGGTCTGGAAAACCTGTTCAATCTCACTCTGAGCTACAGACAGGATGCGGACATTCCTGTACGGATGCACTTGACCCCCAGGAAGAAACCCGATGAGGAGTTCGTAATTCCCAAAAAAGACAAACTGGTGTGTTGGATTGTGAGTAACAATGCTCCCTCAACAGGCGTCGGCGCAAGGAATCAATTTTACCAAGAATTCAGCAAACACATTCAAGTGCATTTATTCGGGAAGGCTTATTCCTCGTTTCTGGATTATAACAGCTACTATCCTACCTTAGCTAGCTGCAAGTTTTACCTTTCCTTTGAGAACTCCATCCACAAGGACTACATCACCGAGAAGATCAACGGGCCGCTTGCTGCAGGTACCGTCCCTGTGGTTTTGGGTCCTCCCAGAAGAAACTACGAGAACTTTGTTCCCGGCGACGCCTTCATTCATGTGAATGACTTCCCAGATCCAAAGTCACTCGCAGAATATCTGCTCCAGCTGGACAAGGACGAAGAAGCGTATCGCAGGTTCTTCGCCTGGAGGAAACATCTCACTCCAACTCCTCATTTAATACAACAGAACCAAGAGTTTATTCTGCCTATCTGCACTGCCTGTGACTATATAGCACGACACCGAGAATATAAACAAGCTCACGATATTTATGAATGGTATTTCAGTTAAAGAAGAAGATTCAGTCATATTTTCTGTATAATATTTTGATACTGGGGTTTTAGAGGCAGATTTACTAATCCACAAATGCGCCGATGGGAGTGGGAAATTTTGCAGTGCAGTTACAGTGACATCATTCACCGATCGTGTTTCATGCCCAGAACAGTACAGTTGAGCTTAAAGTCAGCAATAGATTTTCTTCCCAATTGTGATGTATATTTGAGTGAAAGGCTTCTGGAATAAGGAGAAAACAATTGTAGGGCAGGACTGGATTTCGTTCTTCAGGCATTGATTGGATCGTAGGAAGTTGGCTGAACTAAACAAAACGGAGGCACATCTGAATGCCGGCTTGCAGTCAGTTGTGCGGGATAATTGTAAACTTTGACAGCAAATTTTTTTTTCCTCCCATCCCATATTTTTTTCCAACAACACCATGTCCCTTTAGGGGCTCCATAAGAATTTCTGACAGATGAATATTTTCAGAAAGAAAAAAAATGCCTTTTATTTTGGCGTCAACCGTTTAAACTAAATTTATGTTATTTACACAATTGTGAATAGTTTTTGTGCCAAGTTTAAATGGCAACAATAGTGGCTGATGCAATAGTGGGCGGAGCTGATTGACATCATGGGCACAGCTTGACACAAACATCATACTGGATATTCAGGTTTATAGGTTTCACATTGTAGATTCACACAACCTGTTTTAATTAATGGGCTTGTCTTGTTTTTGTGCATCTAGAGCTGAATGTCAGTGTACCTGAACACTTACTGCACCATAACAATATGATTAAAATAACGTTATATTCTTCACTCTAATGCATATAGAATAATAATAATATTAATAAAAACCATGTGTTGGGGCCTCGAGAGAACAAAATAATGTAATTTTACTTACTTTATTAATGTTTTTACTCTAAATTTGTCTAGTTTTGAGGGATTTATTGCATATTTTAATGTATGTATGTATGTATGTATGTATGCGTATATATATATATATATATATATATGTATATATATATATATATATATATATATATATATACACAAGTCCAAATCAAGAAGGAGTCCAATTGAAACAGAAAAAAACAATCCTCTTCAAGACCACAGACTTAACTATTGATAATTTATGTGATGCGAGCAACAGCACATCTTCTAATCTAAGATAATCATTTTGCATTATTATTTGTAATGATCAAAAATCAAGTGCAGAGTAACAACACTGCAGAATCAAATTAGGCCATTTTATACATTTTAGATATAGCGATTTCCCTCAAGTCACATAAAGCTTAAGTGTAAACTTCACATTTACAGTTTACAGCAGCAAGTCACTAACTGTCTTTTTACTCACGAAGGTTTTATTGCACATACAGTAATGAATATAACATTAATTGTTGTCAACGTGACCTGCATTCATGGAGATAACATGGACAGTTTGCCATGGTTTAGTGCCAATTGTTGGAAAATATAGTTTTAAAAGTAAAAAGTTACCAGTAGATGGCGGCATTACTATTTAACTAATTGAAAGACATCTTTTCATGTTTTTCCCATTGGATTCAGATCTAAATTTTAAATGACAAACAACAATAAAAATATATGTTTGTCCAACTTGAGCAGTTTTTTTTGTACTGAAGTTGTGCTAAATTGTTTTGTCTCAGTAAGCAATCCACTGCAGGCGAGTTATAGCTTGAACCCAAGTGCAGTTTATTTACATAAATCATAAATCCAACGTAGAACAAGGTGTTCACATGGCATGAACGAACGAACGAACGAACGAATGAATGAACATGATCAACAATGACACTCACCACAGCGCTTACAGGGAACATAATTCACCAACCAATCAAAACAAGACATGGAACAGGGGAGTCACATGACATAGGAGCACATGGCAGGATCACATGACAAACTGGGGAATCACATGACATGACATGAGGGAGTACATGGTAATACAAACATAAAACATGACAATGACAACAAAATAAAAGACATGAAACATGAAACTAGACATTAAAGTCTCTTCCTTTCATCTCTCCCTGTGTGTGTGTGTGTGTGTGTGTGTGTGTGTGCACTGTTCTCCATCTTGGATGTGTCGTGGTTTATATAGGTATATAGCAACTTTAAATCGATAGTTTTATATTTCTCCATTGGTTTAATTCGACTATGGCAATTCTTTCCCCCATTAAAGCCGTGAAGTAAACCGTTTTGTGCCGTTATCTTTTTGTCCAGTTCTTTTTTGTTGCAAATAAAAGTTTGTAATGTTGTGATTCACCTCGGCATGGTTCAGTGCCAGCTTGCGTATTTTGCTCAAGACAAGAATTTATTAAGTCCACATGTCATGCAAACAAGAAAGGCTTCTAAGCACTGCAGAGGGTGGTGAAAAATGCCCAACGCATCACAGGGACATCACTTCCCGCTATTGAGGACATGCAGAGGAAACGCTGTGTACGTCGAGCTCGCAGCATTCTCAAGGCCTCCTCTCACCCTGACCATGCGCTGTTTAACCTCCTGCCCTCCGGGAGGCGCTTCAGGAGCCTCCGCACCTGGACCACAAGACTCAGGAATAGCTTTTTCCCTACAGCTGTCTCCTTGCTGAATCTGCACTCTGACCCCTCCCCCCCCCCACACACACACACCCACCCACACACACCCACCCACAGACCCACACCCACCCACACCTCCCCACACACACACCCACACCCACACACACACACACCCACCCACACACACCCACCCACAGACCCACACCCACCCACACAACACACACACACCCCCCCACACACACCCACCCACAGACCCACACCCACCCACAGACCCACACCCACCCACACACACACCCCCACCCCCCACACACACCCACCCACACCCACACACCTTACACACAGACTCCTCCCCCTCTTCATTACCACAACTGACTTATTATTATTCACAACAAGCAAAAACAGTAAACTTGTCATTACTTGCTCTACTGTCTGTTCATCCAGAAACATGGATAATCCATTTTCACACTGGAATATTTTCATGCACTTTACTGTCCACGGCAACAGTGTAAATTATGTTCACATGTTCATAGTTCTGCCTATAGTGTACATACACTTTTACATAATCCATCTGTATAGTATGTTCATAGTACACGTATCTATTTATCATGTTTTTATAATATGTAAATTATGTCCATAACACTTATCTGTATAGTTGTTGTACATATTGTAGATCTTGTATATTCTGCACTTCTGGTTAGATGCTAACTGCATTTCGTTGCCTTGTGCCTTACATGTGCAGTGACAGTAAAGTTGAATCTAAACTAATCTAAGCACTTCCCCATGTGATTTTGAAGTTCGTTTCACTTTGTGAGGTGGACGAGGCGACGTTTATATGAACAGAGCCTCGCTCCCTCGATTTTGACTGAGAGAGTCTGCTTCAGTTCAGGCTCCTCCACTTCATTTCGTTCACTCCTCGCAGATATAGTGCACTCAAATGTCGTCCACTATATAGGGATTAGTGAACGAGTGAGTGGTTTCAGACACAGCTCTAACCAACAATTCTTCCAAGTGTGCTGAGGCAAGTTGAAGCTAAACTCTGCAAGACTGTGGACCTCACAGCAAATTTTAAAGTGTTAAATTAACACTTTTTACTTTTTTAACAATTGTGTGGAGTTAATAAACAACACTGCAAGTAGGCTATTCATAAGTAGCACCATCATGTGACTTCTCTAAAAGTTCTCGAAAGGGAGGGGTGAGTTCGGTGTTGAGCCGTTGGCTGCAATTCGCAACTTCACCGCTAGATGCCGCTAAAGTTCACGCACTGCACCATTAACCTGATTGCTGTTTAGTTTTTGGCCCATTTTCAAATGACAGTGATACCTGCTGGCCAATCGTTTTTAATTGGCATTTCATTTGTGTACTGATATTTCTAAAACAATGATATATTTTTTCTTAGTTATCTTCAACTCATCCTTAAAACAACCTGTGATTTAGGATTAACAATAATACTTCCGGTTTGCAGCTAATGTGTCTGGGAAAATCTTGATTTACTGGTTTGGGTAGATACTTAAATGGCAGAAGAGACTGTGTCATAGTGATATTTGCATACTGAATTGTGGTTGGTCTGTGTCATACCTCTTCCCAAACAATGGAATGTTCTACAGGTGTTTCCTTTTTTTAAATATTCTTTCCCCGGAAATCGTTTTCATGGGTGCTCAATCCTGCTCCAGGAGTTCATCTCCAACCGTAGTTAAACACACCTGAACCAGCTAATCAAGCTCTTACTAGATTCTTCAAGGCAGAATTGTTGAGGAAAGTTGGAGTTAAACTCTTCAGGACACTCCTGATCAACTTTATATGTGACCCCAAACTACAATTTATTCAGGTGAGAAACTGAATTTATTTCAAAAATGTACATTTAAAGTGACTAAAATTGCTTAACCAGTAGAACTGAATCTTATTTTTAGGGTAATTATTAATTTTCATCTCACTCTAAACTTATACTATTATTTAATGATTTTTTGGTGAAACTTTTCCACAAATATTGATTAAATTAAAAATCTGTGTTAAAAATCAATTACATACACATTATGAACGGAGTGAATACAATATTGGCTACATTTAAACTCATGTAACAGACATTTTAAAAGTAATTCAAGTGTAATCATCTGGTCTGTTTAACCATTTCATCAGGATGTGACTGCGAGATAATTTTCCCATCGTTAATCGACATGTGACAACACCGGTAATACCAGTGGCAGAGCCAAATCAGGCAATTGAGCCTTTGCAAACAGTTTGATTGACAGGCGATCTGACCAATCATAACCTCGAATCCGCTATTTTGTCCGACAAAGCAGTCAGGTGGAGTTAGTAGATTAACGTTGGTGAACTTGATAAATTGTGTGTCCTCACGTCTTGAAACAACATTCCTTCTGATGTTCATTCATGTTTATTTGATGCTATAAATGAACTAGTATGAAGAGATGATCGAGGAGCTCCAGCTTGTCGGACATAGCAACAGTAACTAAAAGGGGCGGGTTTTTGTGAAGGGTCAATTTCGCGACACCAAGAAGAGAGAACTGGTATTCCATAAAGCAAGATTAACTCACCGTCACATATACCCTGAACTCTCAGTTGATTATCCCAAACCTCTCTTACTCGAGGTATGCTGGTTCCACAAACGCATCAGGGAGTAAGTTCAACCAACCCAGAGTATGTTCCTTTGCTCCAACTAATTGGTTATTCCAATACTTGATTCTTTTATTGAATAACACTTAGGCTAAATAGAACGGATTTTTAGTCAATTATTTTGGTATGTTCAACTCAAACCATCAAGTAAATGATATTCTGAGATTTCATTAAGTTACTTATTACTGTCACATTTACTAAGCCACTGAATTATTTTTAGTAGCTTTTGTCTCCCAGAGCTCTGAACTGATTCTAGTCTTTGTATTGAGGAGTTTGTTCTTGTGTCTGAAAGCAAATAATTTTTTTCTTTTTTTTCCCAATAATTCACTTCAGATTCCAAAATGTCAAACGGCTCGTCGCTGCCTCGTCTGGGGGTAGTTGTGTTGGCTGGTGTCGTCTCTCTGACAGTCCTGTTTTTCTGGTTTCCTTCTTCAAACAATTGTCCACCTCCACTTCCTACTAGAATCAAACACCACAACTGTAGTCAAGAGCAAGAGCTTGTCAAGAGCAAGAGCTCGATTACTGATGTTGAAGACAAACCTGTTCTTCTGCTGTGGGTCTGGCCTGAAAATTACAGGTTTGACTTGAGTGACTGCAAAAAGTTGTACAATATTGATAATTGTCAGGTGACGGATGATCGATCTCTCTACAGCAGTGCAGACGCGGTTATGGTTTATCACAGGGGCATCAGTTGGGACCTGTCCAACCTTCCTCCATCTCCTCGGCCTCCGTTCCAGAGGTGGATTTGGTTACATTTGGAATCGCCGACCAACACGAAAAAAATACCAGGTCTGGAAAACCTGTTCAATCTCACTCTGAGCTACAGACAGGATGCGGACATTCCTGTACGGATGCACTTGACCCCCAGGAAGAAACCCGATGAGGAGTTCGTAATTCCCAAAAAAGACAAACTGGTGTGTTGGATTGTGAGTAACAACGATCCTTCAACAGGCGTCAGCGCAAGGAATCAATTTTACCAAGAATTCAGCAAACACATTCAAGTGCATTTATTCGGGAAGGCTTATTCCTCGTTTCTGGATTATAACAGCTACTATCCTACCTTAGCTAGCTGCAAGTTTTACCTTTCCTTTGAGAACTCCATCCACAAGGACTACATCACCGAGAAGATCAACGGGCCGCTTGCTGCAGGTACCGTCCCTGTGGTTTTGGGTCCTCCCAGAAGAAACTATGAGAACTTTGTTCCTGGTGACGCCTTCATTCATGTGAATGACTTCCCAGATCCAAAGTCACTCGCAGAATATCTGCTCCAGCTGGACAAGGACGAAGAAGCGTATCGCAGGTTCTTCGCCTGGAGGAAACATCTCACTCCAACTCCTCATTTAATACTACAGAACCAAGAGTTTGTTCTGGCTATCTGCACTGCCTGTGACTATATAGCACGACACCGAGAATATAAACAAGCTCACGATATTTATGAATGGTATTTCAGTTAAAGAAAAGATTCAGTCATATTTTCTGTATACTATTTTGATACTGGGGTTTTAGAGGCAGATGCTTATGCGCAAGTTAAAGAACAGATTCAGTCAAATAATTTACACACTGACCAACACAATCCACCATGAAAATGAGAGTTTGGTGGCAGAGCTGATGCTCATCAGGTGCGGGTCGACACAGACACAACTTGTAATATCCCTCTAACCAGAGGGATAGAGGAAGCCTTCTGGGTTGTTATAAAAAGACAAAAAGGAAAGAGATGACACAAGCATGTGAAGATGGGTGTGCAACTACTAAAGCACAATTACAGACGTATGCTTTCGAACAATGAACTGAGAGTTACAGTGACATCGTTCACGGATCGTGTTTCATGCCCAGAACAGGATAGTTGAGCTTAAAGTCAGCAATAGATTTTCTTCCCAATCACTGCAAAAAATTTTAAGCCAGTACAACAACAACAACAACAAAAAAAATTGGTACTAATTTCCCTAAGCTTTTTCTTGTTCACTCAACTTTTGTAAAAAAAAAAACAAAAAACAGTTGTACTGACTGAAATTAAGTTGGGTATTTAATTGGGTTAACTTAAGATCGTTAGTTTTGCGGAGAGGTGCAACAAGCCTTTTTAAGTTGAGCCAATTCAACTTTTTTGGTCTGTAGAACTCAATGTCTGAAGTTGAGTGAACGAAAAAATAAAAAATTGGAAAATTGATACAATGTAATTTAATTGTTACCATCGTTGTGTTTAGCATGCTGAATGTTGAAGTCTGTGTGACTCAAGCATAGTCAATTACACAATATTGTCACAAATTTAGAAAAATTGTATCAACCCATTTAAATTTCACCAACTATTTGTGTGTTTATAAGCGCTACCGTTAACTTTTAAACTATCATTAACTGGCATAAATTAAGATGGTCATGTTATTCATATATATATATATATATATATATATATATATATATATATGGATTGTGAAGTTCAGTTGCATGCAAATATATGAACTGTGATTTCAATACAACACAATATTATAAATGAAGTGCCCAAGCAAAGGAAACACCATCCACCAAAATGGTGAGTTCAAAATAAAATATTTTTGGAAAATCAGTGTCAATTTATGAATTCAGCTTATGTGATGTTCTCTCAAATTTTTCAGTTGAATTGACAATTAAACGTTTAAGATGACGTTCAGTGAATGCAAACAGAGAAAGATAACTGCAGAAGTGGAGGAAATGAAGGAAAAGTCTATTAAGACTTTTTGCTTGACAAAGTGGGACTTAAACCAATCAATTAATCATTACTTGGGGTTTATGAGTAAAAAAAAAGAAGTAGTATGTGAATAGTAGAGATTTCTAGAATTTTGCAATTAAGTTAAGACATTAAGTGAAGTTAACTAAAAGGTATCAGTTAAAATCACTGTTGGATTTTACAGTGTACTAAGTAATAATATGTTACGACTGGAAACTACAATAACATTGCCTGAAAATTCATACAGTGGCTATGATTTAATTGATAATAATACTATTCAATTCAATTCAATTCAACTTTATTTCCAGACTCAAGGTAAATAAAATATGTTTAAAAAAAAAAAAAAAAACATTTTTCTACACTGTCCCATGAACAAATGGTTGCATTTTATTTTCCAAAATTAGTATTTGCTAGTGGGAGGGCAGTTTCTAACTTAACTTAAATAATAAGTTGGCAGAAGTTTTTTTTTTAGGATTTTTTTAGAACTTGCAAAACCTTGTTCACAAAACTAAACTTTTTAAGTTTATGGAAAGAAACTTGGTTTAGGTTGAATAAATGTATTAAACATAGTTAAACTGACTTTTACATAGATTTTTGCTGAGCCAACACAACAAAACCATCATTTGAACCTTTTTCAAGTTGGGTTCTTTTTACAGTGATTGTGATGTATATTTGAGTGAAAGGCTTCAGGAATATGGAGAAAACAAATGTAGGGCAGGACTGGGTTTCGTTCTTCGGGCATTGATTGGATCGTAGGAAGTTGGCTAAACTAAACAAAACGGAGGCACATCTGAATGCCGGCTTGCAGTCAGTTGTGCGGGATAACTGTAAACTTTGACCGCAAATTTTAATAAATGCAAAACTTCTTTTCCTCCCATCCCATTTTCTTTTTTCCAACAACACCATGTCCCTTTAGGGGCTCCGTAAGAATTTCTGACAGATGAATATTTCCAGAAAGAAAGAATAAATAATGCCTTTTAATTTGGCGTCAACCGTTTAAACTAAATTTTTGTTATTTACACAATTGTGAATAGTTTTTGTGCCAAGTTTAAATGGCAACAATAGTGGCTGATGCAATAGTGGGCGGAGCTGATTGACATCATGGGCACAGCTTGACACAAACATCATACTGGATATTCAGGTTTATAGGTTTCACATTGTATATTCACACAACCGGTTTTAATTAATGGGCTTGTCTTGTCTTTGTGCATCTAGAGCTGAATGTCAGTGTACCTGAACACTTACTGCACCATATAACAATATGATTAAAACAACGTTATATTCTTCACTCTAATGCATATAGAATAATAATAATATTAATAAAAATGTAATTTCACTTACTTTATTAATGTTTTTACTCTACATTTGTGTAGTTTTTGGGGATTTATTGCATATTTTAATGTGTATATATAAATATGTTTTAATGGTTTTTTTTTTCCCCCTTTAAATAACAACCATATAAAATTCATTGTAAAAAAAGACCTGCATTCATGGAGATAACATGGACAATTTGCCATGGTTTAGTGCCAACTGTTGGAAAATATAGTTTTAAAAGTAAAAAGTTACCAGTAGATGGCTGCAGAGCTTCACTATTTGGCTATGTGTGTGCGCGCATTGTTCTCCATCTTGGATATGTCATGGTTTATTTATATATATATATATATATATATATGCATACCAACTTTAAATAAATAGTTTTATATTTCTCCATTGTTTTAATTCAACTATGGCAATTCTTTCCCTCATACGTAAGTTTATTAAGTAAACTGTTGTCTTTTTGTCCAGTTGTCCTTTTTTGTTGCAAATAAAAGTTTGTAATGTTGTGATTCACCTCGGCATGGTTCAGTGCCAGCTTGCGTATTTTGCTCAAGACAAGAACTTATTAAGTCCACATGTCATGCAAACAAGAAAGGCTTCTAAGCACACAACTTCATTATGGTTTCAGGACACACAGACTCCTTAAACAACATAGTGGGCCACTGACACGTTTGCAGTTCTTATCGACACTGATTAAAATGATAATTCAGAGCAGAGGGGACGATTCGCTCCCTTGTCAATAAATCATAAAGGTAACACTTTACAATAAGCTCCCATTAGTTTACTCCGTATAACCACACAGTACAGAGTCAATGACATGAAGACGTGTCTGTTCTGAATGTGAGGAACGGTGGGTTGCTACATGCCTGATCCAGCCCTCTTTGCATTTCCCTCCTCAACTTGAAACAGGGAGGAAATCTCAGGGAGGCAAAAGAACAACAGAGCTAATTAGCCGCGCGGAGCTGACGGAGCGAAGCCAAATGGCTGCCAGCCAAACCAGCAGAGGAAGGAGACCCAGTGTTCAGCAGGATCGATGGAGGAGACCACTTCATTAAAGACCCTGTGGAACAGAGAGAGAGAGAGAGAGAGAGTCTGTTTAATTAAGTCAACGCTTCAGGGTCTAACAGCAGCCGTACAGCCACTGCTGTCACTGATTCGGCCCTTCTCCAGCGCGGCTCTCTTCTGCACACCCAGGGGCTTCCTGAAAGTGGGAACTTGTGTGTGGGAACTACACTCTTTCAGCTGACCTGAGGCTGTGTATATCACTCTATACCGTTATACCGCGGTATATGTGTCATCCAGCGTTTCTTTTGCTGTGTGTCCATCAAATTCCCAAATCAAATGAGAAGGGATTGAAGACAACATGGTCCGAACTCGCGTCCTAATCTAGTGCAAAGCGACAGGTCCATCCATTTAAACCATAATCACATGTTTATTTTAAACACTCTAAAAAAAACCCAGTGGTTGGGTTAAATGTTCATTTTATTTAACTCAACTATTGTTTAAAAATGACTATACGTCTGGCTTAAAATGAACCCAAAATAGGTTGGAAGTTAAAAATCAGACACATAATTACTAGAGGCGACAGTCATAATCAAAATGTGAACGTTTATTAATAAGCAATTTAATAAATGTTTATTATTTAATTCAAATGTTCATTTCCAACCAGGCTTGGGGAGTAATGAAACACAAGTAACTTAGTTTCGTATTTAAAATACAAAATTTGAGTCACTGTATTTCATTTTAAATGGGTGGTAATCAGATTACAGTTCCATCTGAAAAGTGTTTTAGATTACCAAAGTGATTACTTTGAGTTTTAATGTCATTTAAACATTAATGTAAACAATGATCCACGACCGTTTTCATGTTTGTAATTGTAAAAAATGATAATTGCAACTTTTTATCTCACAATTCAACTTTTTTTTCCAGGCAATTGCGAGTTTGAATCTCACAATTCTGGATTTTGTTTCAAAAATCCAAGATTTAAATTCACAACTGTGTTTTATAAAATCAGAATTGGGAGATTTAAATTCATAATTGCAAGTTATAAAGTCAGAATTACAATACTGACTTGTTTTCTTGCAATTGCGAGTTTCTATCTCAACTTCTTTGCTTGCAATTCTGACTTTTCTTATATATCTCATAATTTTGATTTTATAACTTTATGACAATTGCAACTTTATATCATGCAATTCTGAGAAAAAGTGTGAATTGTGAGGTAAAAACTCACAATTACCTTATTTGTGTTTGTTCCACACTAATTAGTATTCCAAAGTATTCTAAAGTATTTCGATTAAGTTACTAAACTTGAGTAATGTAACGAAATACGTTACAAATGACTTTTTAAAGCAGGGTTGGCCAACGTCGGTCCTGGAGAGTCACAATCCTGCAGAGTTTAGCTCCAACCCTGATAAAAACTCACCTTCCTGTAGCTTTCTAGTAACCCTTAAGACCTTGATTAGCTTGTTCAGGTGTGTTTGATTAGGGTTGGAGCAAAAATTTGCAGGATTGTGGCTCTCCAGGACCGACGTTGGCCACCCCTGTTTTAAAGCATGTATTTTGTAATCTGTAGGGAAATACATTTTAAAAGTAACCCACCCAGCCCAGTTTCCAACGTACATTGGGTTCAGTTTAAGCAAGCAATACAGTCATTTTAAACAATAGTTGGGTCAAAACATTTAACCCAACCACTGGGTTAAAACTACCTAATCACTGGGTTTGTCCAGTTTCAACATCATTTTTTAGAATACTAACACGTATATTAAACAAAATGCAGAATAACATTTAAAAATAAATTCTATACATTTACATATACACTAATGTTCAACAGTTTGGGGTCGGTAATAGCCCACTTTTTTTTTTTGTGGAAGAAATTAATACATTTATTCATCAAGCATGCGTTACATTTATCATTTATAATGTTGCAAAGGATTTCTATTTCAAATAACTCAGTTCTTTTGAACTCCAATGGTTTCTGAAGGATCATGTGACACTGAAGATAACGTTGAAAATTCTGCTTTGAGTCACGAGAATAAATTCTATTAACACGGAAAACATTTATTAGAAGTAGTAATAATACTTCACAATATGTTTTTGCTATTTTTGATCCGCCTCGGAGGTTCTTCAAAACCAATCCCCAAACATTTGAACAGGAAAATGAAAATATATATACTTTTGATGACGTTACAGAACAACGCAAACCCATTTCGTGAAGTTTTCTATATGCATAAATTATGCTCTCAACCCATCCTTTATGTAGATCATCCAAACTTTACCCAATCTGAGTATATTCGACCTACAGTTACAGGTTTTGTTGTGGACATATGAACATGTGCTCGGCGTGCCAGCCTGTACACTGACCACCTCATGCCACCAACGGTGACAGACAAAGAGAGCGAGCGGACAACATGAAAAGGGCTTCATGCATATTGAAACCACAGCGGGTTCTCTCAGTCAAGAAAAAGCAAGATGGAGAAAAAAAGGCTGCGTCTCAAAGCTATCTGAAACACCTAATGTATCGCCCCTCTGTCTAATCCATATTTCCCTAAGAGCTTTATGGAACAAATTGCTGCTAGACTTTGCATTTCAATGGAGTTCATTAATGCATATTCAGTTTGCTTATGGTAGAGCGGAGAACGCACCCGCCGGGACTCTCTCTCTCTCTCAGCGCTCCGCCAATGAGGACGGCTACATCGTGTTTCCATTTTTAGTTTAATGCCAGCCAACGCTAATGTATTTGAACTGCAGGGATCCCCCTTGCTTTGAATCGTTGCATCAGGGCAATTAGGATTTCTTACGTCTGTCAGAGTGCGATCAAACACCGCGCCGGGTTGTGTCTGGAAGGGATTCGGCTACGGCCGGAAGTGAGGCAAAACCTCAGAAAGCAGTAAATTAAACGTGCTACTTATAAATCTGTCTTTTATTAACATCGACACCTATCCTAAACCTACACTGATAATACTGCAAAAACAATTATTAAATTAAATAAATAAATATTAAATGACACGATATTGATGTGCACATAAAAAAAAAAAAAAAAAAAAAAAACGCTAAACATCACCATCGCTGAGGCAGCAGATTGTACGAAAACGTATGAATGAGATACGAATTCATACTTCAATTGAAGTGCCCGCTATAACCTCTAGAGGGCACTTCAACCGACGCTCGTTACACGTACGAATTTGCCGCCAATTTGCCAAAACGTAAATATGAATGAACTGCCATGAAACTGTGTTGGTTTCATGATGTTTTCCACCCGACAGGTCAAATATCCTTATTTAAGATTTTATATAGTAATATAAGGAGCTTCCGGTGTGACAGCTACGGCGGGAAATGAGGCAAAATCTCAGAATAAATAACAGTAAATTAAACGTGCTATTTATAAATCTGTCTTTTATTAACATCGACACCTATCCTAAACATACCCTTATAATACTGCAAAAACAGTTACTAAATTAAATAAATAAATATTAAATGACACAATATTGATGTGCGCATCAAAAAAAAAAAAAAAAAAAAAAAAAAACGTACGAAAACGTATGAATGAGATACGAATTCATTCTTCAGTTGAAGTGCCCGCTATAACCTCTAGAGGGCACTTCAACTGACGGTCGTTACACGTACGAATTTGCCGCCAATTTGCCAAAACGTAAATATGAATGAACTGCCATGAAACTGTGTTGGTTTCATAATATTTTCCACCCGACAGATCAAATATCCTTATTTAAGATTTTATTAAGTAATATAAGGAGCTTCCGGTGTGACAGCTAAGGCGGGAAATGAGGCAAAATCTCAGAATAAATAACAGTAAATGAAACGTGCTATTTATAAATCTGTCTTTTATTAACATCTACACCCCAACCCTAAACATACCCTCACAATACTGCAAAAACAGTTATTAAATTAAATAAATAAATATTAAATGACACAGTATTGATGTGCGCATCAAAAAAAACAAAAAAAAACGCTAAATCACCGTCGCTGAAGCAGCAGATTGTACAAAAACGTATGAATGAGATACGAATTCATACTTCAATTGAAGTGCCCGCTATAACCTCTAGAGGGCACTTCAACCGACGGCCGTTACACGTACGAATTTGCCGCCAATTTGCCAAAACGTAAATATGAATGAACTGCCATGAAACTGTGTTGGTTTCATAATTTTCCACCCGACAGATCAAATATCCTTATTTAAGATTTTATAAAGTAATATAAGGAGCTTCAGGTGCGACAGCTACAGCGGGAAATGAGGCAAAATCTCAGAATAAATAACAGTAAATTAAACGTGCAACTTATCAAATTGTGCTTTATTAACATCTACATCTACACCCCAACCCTAAACCTTCCCTCACAGTATTGCAAATACAGTTACTAAATTAAATAAATAAATATTAAATGACGCAATATTGACGTGCACATGCCCAGTGGCCGCTGTATCCCTTTTAGTCATTCGACAGCGTTAACTTCCACGCATATACACAATTACATGACGTACTACGTGTTATAATGTAGGACATAGCGTAGTACGCCGTGGCATCGTGTGCTATTTGTTAAACATTAATAACGCTATGCATAATGAAGTCAAACGCACATGGATGTCGAGCCTGAGGCTCATTATTTTACTTCATAAAGTTTTAAATAAGGATATTTGTTTTACACAAATGCATCGATTCACTTCAGAAGGCCTTTATTAACCCGCAGGAGCTGTTTAGAGTATGTTTAATGATCGATGGATGCACTTTTTTTGGGCTTCAAAATCTCATCCTCCAATCAATCCCTTTAGAAAGCTTGAAAGAGCCAGGATGTTTTTAATATAACTTAATTTACTGTTGACTGTTAAACGCGGGCAATGGAATTGGGGAAAAAACGTCCTCGAGACATGTTTTTCAAAGTTGAACTGATTTAAATTTGAGCGCATACGTTTTTCGAATGCCGCGTCCTTAGCGAGATGCTGCAAGAGACGCGAACGCAACAGTCATATCTAGCACGAATTTACATAGAAAAACAATGAAAAGGGAACGCATTTTATGTTTTGTTGTTCATTAATAACGTGAACTCGACTGTAATCGATATATTTTAAAAAAATCTGAAGTTGTTCAAACCCTATAGCAACAGGAAGTAACATGTGATGCACTACTAGCAACTTACTAAAATACGAGTTTTAAACATGCTATTATCGCCATGAAACAGGGAGTTGTTGTAACTCAAGCATACAATGTCCAATCTGCCCCAAAACTTTACATGTTTGATAAGAGTCCTGGCCTGAACACATCTACATGCCAAAATTCAGTTATAGTTATAGCGCCACCAGCTGGCAGCAGGAAATACAAATTACTTGGACACAGTCCTTCTATATTTATTACCTACTTAAATCTGCCCACCTGTGCTCTGTTTTCCTAAAGCCACCAGGTGGCGGTGGCACTGGTGTGATGGCTCTGTCAGCTTTAATGATGCTTTTATAGAGCTTTCATGTAATTTTTGAAGCCTGTCGATGTATCCTTGCATTGCAATTACACGAGGGTGAATAAATGATGACAGAATTAAAAGATTTCATTCTTGAGTTAATATTCTCTTTCATATTTAATGTAGCTCACCTTCATTACAAAGGATTACTGCAGTTTTTTAGAAGTAATACTACAGTTTTTGTTACATATAGAAAAATGCAGTTTTTTGGACACGAAAAAACTGCAGTATTGCAGTGTAACCTAAAATGTCTGTAGTTTTACTGGAGTACAACTATACTGCAATACATCTAAAGTACTAGTAAAATAAAACTGCAGTTATACTGTTTTTATACTTCATGCAACTTTCAGTTGTACTTCATTTTACTGCAGCTGTGCTTATACTACAGTTTTACTGTGACTACACTTCATTATACTGCAAATCTATGGTTGTGCTTCATTAAACTGCAGTTAAACTACTTGGTACTGCAGTTCTACTTCAATATACTGCAGTTCTTTTTTGTAAGGGATGGCACTGAGACCTGTGGTAAATAGGATTATTGGAGTACGTTTTGCAAGAGAAATTGTTTTTAAAAAACTTCAGGGTAATTATTTGTGAAATTTACACGCGAGTGAAAATTGATTCAAAATAAATCCTACGCCAAATTTGTCATAATTCACAAAATGCTGGTTTAAAACAACCCAAATTGAGTTAAAAATGGAAAAACCCAGCAATTGGGTTGTTTTAACCCAGCGGATGGGTTAAATGTTTGTACAACCCGCTGGGTAGCTTTATTTAACCCTTATGCGCTGTTGGATTTCTGCGTCCACTCGTTGTGGAGCGGGTCAAATTGACCCTAATTGGATTCAATGCAATTCCTCAAAAATCAACAAAGATTCAGGTACAAACTGTAAACTTTTAATATCAACGTTTGTCAAATATTCCAAAAAATACATATCTGAAGATATGATTTAATGAAAATGTTTTTTAACCATTTTTTTAAACGGTTTTGTTTTGACAAAATTTGAAAATAAACAGTACATTTTTAAATACAATCAATACTTTTTTTTTTTCTTAGAACATCATAATTGCTGTATAATGAAAATATGAACTTTTCCTAAGTTGTCTGTTTTGTGAACTCATTTCATAAAGTCAAGAGCTCTCTGGATCTGAACTTCACACACATGCTGCTGCTTAAAACATGTTTCTGTATTGAAATAAGTGTGGAAAACTTAATTTTTTAGCTTCATAAGGTAGTAAAAAAATAAAATAATGTCATTATTTTGGGTCAGTGCAGTTGCTTTAGAGCGTTAAAATATGCGAACATCACGAACGGAACAGTCATTGTGTTTGTATGTGTCAAAAAACACCAGCATGTTGAAACTTTGCACGCGTGTTCATGATGATAAATGAGAAAAAGTCACAAAATATCAAGAAAAAAAACAGAATATCCAACAACTAGAAAATCTAAACGGGTCAAATTGACCCGGAACAGAACACGAGGGTTAACTCAGCGATTGTTTAAAAATGACTTTATTGCTCGCTTAAAATGAACCCGAAACAGGTTGGAAATGAACATTTATTAATATGTTTAATGAATAATAATTAAACAATAAACATTTATTAAATTGCTTATTAATATTAATAAATGGTCACATTTGGATTATTAATGTTGCCTCTAGTAATTATGTGCCTGATTTTTAATTTCCAACAAATTTTGGGCTCATTTTAAGTCATTTTTTATCAAAAGTTGGGGCCAAATAAAACTTCCCAGCAGGTTGAACAAACATTTACCCCAACGCCTGGCCAACTACCGGGTCCATTTTCAACACAACTTGGGTTGTTTTTAACCCAGCATTATTTAGGGTGTACAATGACCGAGCTCAGGTGTGCACGACTGATGAGGAGAAAACAAATCAGAAGACCTTCCTCAGCTGACGAACACTGTTGTAGACTTCAGTCTGAACATAAACGGATGAGAAGACAAAACAAGAGCGAGAGAGAGGACTGTGAAAGCATCGGCCCCCCTCCTCTCAGCGCCGTCTCCGTCAGGAGACGAGCCTCTTTTCTGTCATTCATGGAGATGGAGAGCTGATTAACAGCACCGTTCTTCTCTGGCCCCTCCATCCACAGAAGCCCTCGCAACACACTCACCATGCAAATGTGTTTGTCACTATGACAGTATGTCTCAATTAAGGCAGACAGCGAGGAATCTCCGCACAGGGGACTCCTGTCTACTCCGCCGCACGCCTGACTGACCCCCTACCACAAACAACACAGTCGCCCGTCCCAAAGACAGATTGTGTCGAATGCAAAGGACAAAGAAGGAAGGGAAGCAAGAGTACAGAGACTGAGCTGGTCGTGACAGCGCATGAAACACCTGAGCAGAAGCACGGAAACAACGAGCGTGTGAAGAGACAGAAACAGAAAGAGATGACGAGAGCCTGTTGCTACAGTAAAGACGACACATCATTATGACAGCAGCAACATGAGCGGCCATAACCAGCCGGAACAGACTAAACTGAGGTCTGGCTGAATCGACCACTGCAACTATAGTCAGTCGTATATAATTATGCCGGTTAAGGTCATGTTTAGAGGTGGGAATCATTGGAAATATTGAAGAATTCTAGTATTTTACAGCACGCACCAAATATTTTTGCATGGCCGATATTGGAGTCAGTAAGATTTTTTTCTTTTTCTTTTTTTTCCAAATATGTTTGAAAGAAGCACGGCTGATTAAATTTTGTGAAATATTATTACAGTGCAAAATAGCTGTTTTCTATGGAAGCTTGTTTCCACCACGAAATAAAAAAAAAAAGAAAAAAGGTAATTGCGACTTTTTATCTTCGTTTAACTTTTCTCAGAATTGCGAGATATAAATTCCAAAGATATAAACTCACAATTCTGAAAAATAATGAGTTATAATGATGAGTTTATAATGAGTTATAAAGTCAGAATTGCGAGAAACGAAGTCAGAATTGCGAGATATAAAGTAAAAATTGTGAGATGTAAAGTAAAAATTATGAGATATAAAGTCAGAATTGCCAGAAAAATAGTCAGAATTGTGAGAAAAAAAAAATTCAGAATTGTGATATAAAGTAAAAATTGTGAGATATAAAGTCAGAATTGCCAGAAAAAGAGTCGGAATTGTGAGAAATAAATTCAGAGTTGTGAGATATAAAGTAAAAATTGTGAGAAATAAAGTGATAATTGTGAGATATAAAGTAAAAATTGTGAGATATAAAGTCAGAATTGTGAGATATAAAGTAAAAATTGTGAGATATAAAGTCAGAATTGTGATATAAAGTAAAAATTGTGAGAAATAAAGTCAGAATTGTGAGATATAAAGTAAAAATTGTGAGATATGAAGTAAAAATTGTGAGATATAAAGTCAGAATTGCCAGAAAAATAGTCAGAATTGTGAGAAATAAAGTCAGAATTGTGAGAAATAAGGTCAGAGTTGTGAGATATAAAGTAAAAATTGTGAGAAATAAAGTGAGCATTGTGAGATATAAAGTAAAAATTGTGAGTTATAAAGTCAGAATTGCCAGAAAAATAGTCAGAATTGTGAGAAATAAAGTCAGAGTTGTGAGATATAAAGTAAAAATTGTGAGATATAAAGTAAAAATTGTGAGAAATAAAGTGAGAATTGTGAGATATAAAGTAAAAATTGTGAGATATAAAGTCAGAATTGCCAGAAAAATAGTCAGAATTGTGAGAAATAAAGCCAGAGTTGTGAGATATAAAGTAAAAATTGTGATATAAAGTAAAAATTGTGAGAAATAAAGTGAGCATTGTGAGATATAAAGTAAAAATTGTGAGTTATAAAGTCAGAATTGCCAGAAAATTAGTCAGAATTGTGAGAAATAAAGTCAGAGTTGTGAGATATAAAGTAAAAATTGTGAGATATAAAGTAAAAATTGTGAGAAATAAAGTGAGATTTGTGAGATATAAAGTAAAAATTGTGAGATATAAAGTCAGAATTGCCAGAAAAATAGTCAGAGTTGTGAGAAATAAAGTAAAAATTGTGATATAAAGTAAAAATTGTGAGATATAAAGGGAGAAATGTGAGAAATAAACTCACAATTGCCAGGAATAAAGTTTACTCTCAAATTACTTTTTTTCTTCAAAATTCTGTAATATAAACTCGTAATTGCGAGTTATAAAGTCTATAAAGCAATTCTGACTTCATAACACAATTTATATTACAGAAATTTGAAATAAAAGTCCGAATTGTCAGTCGATAGTTTTCTATTCTATTTTGTGTTAAAATATAATTGATTTCCAGCGATCAAAGCTGAATGTTCAGAATCATCACTCCAGTCTTCAGAGTCACATGATCCTTCAGAAATCATTCTGATATGATGATCTGATGCTCAAGAAACATTTCTGATTATTATCAATGTTGAAAACAGTCGTGCCGCTTCATATTTATTTTTGTGTTAACCGCGTTACATTTTTTTAATGTTTAATGAATGGAAATCATTGTAATTTATTTAGAATTTTTTTGTCTTTACTCTCACTTTTCATCAATTTATGGTGTCCTTGCTGAATAAAAATATTCATACTTTTAAACTGCAGTGTAATATCATAGTATAGTAATATTGTGCTTGTTTTATATATACCATATTCATATAATATGGTATTTAAATGTTATATGAGGCTCTTCAGAGGACCGTATTACCGATGACCCAAAAGTGAGATGCGAGAAAAGATACAGAGAAGAACGAGAGTGAGCGAAGGTGGCACTTACCCAGGTGGCCCGGCACTGAGCTGGCAGAAAGGGAAGAGCTGACAGGTGAGATGACTGCGATTGTGTTTAATTAAACTCCACACGTCATTAAGGGAGAAGAGCAGAGACATGGGACTGACAACAGAGAGAGGAAATGAATTGTGGGTGGGCGGCACAGCGGATGGGATCAAGTTATGGCAAGCCGTCGTTTCAAATTTACCATCTTTCTTCTTCTGCTGTGTGAATGTGTCAGAAAAAGAACAGAGGGACTGTTTTCTGGTCCAGCAGATGAATATGGTGCATCTGATCACTTAGTAAACTAGCAGCGCACTCTCCTCAACACATTTGAGGATTCATTTAGGTCTGGAGCATGAATGCTGCACTTACACAATCGAATTTTATATTTAGTGTATGAGGAAAAAGTACAGTGATACCCGCCTTAGTACGCTTTGACATGTTAATATTAACCGTAAAATAAAGCTGTGAAAACACGCGGCTCGAGCTATCGCCGCACAACACGAGCTCATCTGGCGCTGGTTGTCCTGGTGATGGTGGAGCGCTTGGTGTTCAGGCCCACGGGGGATATCAGTACACTAACAGTTTGAGACACCAGGCAGCTGCGCTCACACACACACACACACACACACACAGCCAGGGGATTTGTCTTTACATGTAAGGCTTCAGTGCTTTGTTTATTTCAAATGTCTTCATGCATCTCTGAGTTATGGCTAATGTGTTTGTTGACAGCATTTATCTCCTAATACAATTACTGTAGTGTCACATTAAAATTACATAGATTTAAAAAAACAAAAAACAAATTCAGTTTGGATGGTAATACCATGATGCTGTTATTATTATTATTATTTATTATGGAACAGAAAATGGTTTCAACGAGTACCACAGTGTTATTTTATTATTATTACGAATATTACTCATTATTAATTTTACGTACTATTATTTTTTTAGTTCTAGTCATTTTGTTATGTGCTTTTGTCATTTTTAATAGTTTATTTCTATTTAAGCCAGTTTTAGTCATTTTAGTACCTAATCATAAAGTTCGGTTAGCTGTCAAACCAACATTTCTATATTTCCCTTTTTTTAAGTTGAAATTTTTGATCTAATAATTATTCAACTTTATTCCAATTTTAAAACCCCTTTTCATAGTTTTTAGTTAACAATAACAACAGTGCCTAGAAGATGCACAGTAGAGTCTTATCATGGTACGACCATGCTACAAATAAAAAATCTAGTGCTGTCAAATCGATTAATCATGATTAATCATATCTAACATAAAAGTTTGTGTTATATATATATATATATAAATACACACACACACGCTTACAAATGTTCAAATCGCAATAAATCGATTTGACAGGTTTGACATTTGACATCCATCGACGGTGTCGAATCGATTAATTGCAATTAATTGCATCTAACAAAAGTTTGAGTGTGTGTGTGTGTGTGTGTGTGTATATAAACACACACACACACACACACACACACACACACACACTCACACTCACATATATATATACATAAACACACTGACACATTTACAAACATTTATGTTAGATGCGATTAATCGATTCGACAGCACTAAAAATCGATATCATCAATGCTGTCGAATCAATTAATTGCAATTAATTGCATCTAACATAAAAGTTTGCGTGTGTATATGTGTATACACACACACACGTACAGATGTTTATGTTAGATGCGATTAATCACGATTAATAGATATGGCAGCACAAAAAAAAACGATATCTGTAGATGCTGTCAAATTGTGATCAACTGCATCTAAAATAAAAGTTTGTGTACATATTTATATATATATATATATACATACACATGCACACACACACACTCATATATTTATAAACATTAATGTTAGATGCGATTAATTGCAATTAATCATTTTGACAGCTCTAAAAAAACATCACAAAATCAAGGTATTTTCTGTAAGCTCTGCTTGTGCCTTTATTTTTGTAGTGAAACAGTTTGTGTACGCATGCTTCTTTGTGCTTTGGGTGTTTATGCAGACTTTGCCACTCATGCATGTGTGGAAAAGGTGAGTTAATGTGTGTGTGACAGTGCAGCTGGTGTAATAATAGAGGTGGGCGGGACCTGTGAGGTGTTTTTACCTGCCGGCGGCTCCCAGGTGGCCGTGCTGCATGCTGAGTTCAGGTGAGGCTGTTAATGAGGCTAATTAGGTGTAAAGGAGGTTGGTACAAGGATCAGCTGTTCCTGGATCTGTTCTAATGATAAAGCTGTATAATCTCCAATGCCACACAACAGATGACCAGCCGCTCAGACCCCCAACAGCCCACCACAATACATCACCAACGCCGCTCCCATGGGCTCCTCACCGAGTCTGGTAACATATGCTGCGCAGAAGAACACAGAAGAATACTGAGAACGTCCAACACTCCAGCGTAATCTACTGCGGTTCACTTGACAGATAAAAAATCTAACCGAATATTAAAAGTGTGATATTTACTCACCGCTTTGCTTTGTCGGATAAAATGGCAGATTCTGGGTTATGATTGGTCAGATCGCCTGTCAATCAAACTGTTATAGCTATAATCCTACCATCCACAGCCAAACCTTACACCTTCCATTAAATTCAATTTACTGTAGAGTTTCATAGTTAAAATATGTTATACGATCTGATGGCTTATCACTAGGTGACGATAGTGAAGCTTAAAGGTACAATATGTAGAATTTTAAAATATCCAAAAACCACTTGCACAGTGTTATATATTTTGTTAAGCATTATCCTAAATGTTTCCAAGAATTTGTAAATTCAGAGAAAATCACAATTTTAAATAGTGGGCCGCCCCGGGTCTTTTCACTTCACATTGCGCCTGTAAGAGACGTAATATATCCCTGGGCTCACAGTAACCATGGCAACAGACACGGACAGCTGCGTAACGTGAAGCGGTGCGCTGCTGTTGTTTTGTCCAAACATTATGGACCATGGCAAGCAAACTTTGGGTCATAAGGAGAAATAAAGCGAGGATCAATATCGGCGTGACGTTTCCGAGATGGCGGGAGTTTTGCGACAAACTTTGACTTGACAGAGATGGCGCTCTCGCACGTTATTAGACAAGATCACCAAATGTAGGCTATAAGACTAATCAGTGTTCTAAAGCTCAACACGACGAAGTGTTAGAATATCATCAGTATGATAATCTAATATTGATCTATCTTACTGTTAAGTCTATTACAGCCAAGAAACTAATACTAAACCTTACAACCTTCAACACACTCATCGTGTAACAGGTGAATCAGCGCTGCGTTTCCTCACAGTTTTAATTCGTCAGATAAACTGACCTGTATGAGGAGTATTTCAGCACTTGTGAGTAGTTCTGTAGAATGAAATGTCCTCTTTTCTTTATCCACAGGACTCATGTGTGACACTGATATCTGTCTCTCATTAGTAATCGTGCCCGTGATTCTCGGCCACGGCCACTTCACACCGCAGTCATGATAAAAACATGCATTCAGTCATCCATAAACATTATTTCGCCATGAATATTATTAGATCCATCGGCATGACGACAAGTTCCATGATCCCATATTCACTGTGTCATCAATCTACGCCTTTGTTATTGTTTTGAATTGCCCTAGTGGTGAAAAACTACGGATTGTACCTTTAAAAAGCAAGGAAAGTGAAGTAGAAGAAGAGCAGTACTAGTTACAACATCAGTGATTTCAGAGGAAGGGGCTCAAATGATTTTTTTTTATCATTATTATTCATTCAACTTTCAGAAAAACATACAAAGACATTAAACATAAAAACAACAACAACAACAAAAAAAAGATTGGGGATATATATATATATAGGGATATTGCGTATCTTTTACAGGCGCAATGTGAAGTGAAAAGACCCGGGGCGGCCCACTATTTAAAATTGTGATTTTCTCTGAATTTACAAATTCTTGGAACCATTTAGAATAATGCAAGTACACAGCTTAACAATATATATATATATAACAGATCTTACAGGGGTTCTGATGATCTTCTCGCATCATCTCTTTTTGACATCACAAGTCACGCCCCCTGCGACAAGTTACGCCCCCTTCCTGTAACACCCCTCTTGCAGTCCGCAGACAGATTCTATTGGGACCGTGTGGATGAATATGACCCTATTTTATATTTATATATTTTAAAAAAAATCTTTGCCTTAGCAACTAACTAAAATATCAACTATATTTTAAAAAAATATTAATATTTAATTTAATTTAATTGCAAATGATTTTTTTTTTTTTTTTTTTTTTAAATAGTTTGAGTTGATCATAATAACAAAGCTACATGGCAAATCTGAATATGCAAATGAGTGCAAATGAGATTTGAGAGCTGAAGCAGAGCATTCCAAAATGAATTCCTTTAAAAGTAAGACATACTCTCGGCAGCTGTTGCAAAGATTCATACACTCAAGTGCTTGCACACACACACACACACACACACACACACACACATACGGAAATGTATCAATGGGTTTTCATTAACCAGTCAACACACATAAACAAACACACACTATTCGATATTAGTGTACTGCAGGCAGTAGGTTGAGCTGATTGATTAGTTTTGGGGCCAGAGAGGCCACAGGCCATGCAAAGATCAGGACGAGAGACCTATCGAAAATCACTATGGCTTCTTCCTCGCCTCCTGCTTTTCTCCTTCTCTCTCTCATCTATGCATCATATACACAGCCGTTAACGCCCACCATGGGAGCGATCTGTCAATCTTGAGAGTCTCCATTACTGCGACGGTCACACACAATCTCCCACACTCGGAGTGGACCAGCGGTTCGGACAACAAACGCAGATGGTGTTTAAAGCAAAACAGTTCATTTACTCTGACTTGAGGTCAGTTGTGTCCATTTTTTTTTTTTAATTTTAATTAGTGCGGCTTGCAGGGGAAGCATCACTAACTTCAGCGCATACTGCATAATTTGTGCTCAAATATGACGGAGATGTTGAGGAAAAAGTTCTGCTTTTACTTTGCTAAGTGAATGGATTTACACTAAGTGGATGAAAAAAAAATCCCTGTTCACACCAGACCACTGACAATGTTTTAAAATCATTATAAATGCAAATGAGTAGCGGCGTCTACGCCACAATTATAACGGCACAGAGAAACAATATTGTTCGATTGATTTCACAACAGCTTTTTTTTCCCAGATGATGAACCATAAACATTGACAACCAATCAGAATCCGCCCTGCTTTAAAGAGCTTTCGCATTTTTGGCTTACAACAAAACTGCAGCGCAGCAGAATACGCAAAAATGTTATCATGCTTTGCACTGGATTAATATGGTTATTATAGTTATCTTACCGCTCTTGGTGTAAACAGGCCTTCAACAACACCCAAGTCGCACTGTAGCCAGAGCAAACACCACTTCCATAATCTTCAGAAAATACAAAAATGTAGTTAAACTCAGTGATTAATGAAGTCATTTCTTCCCTATTTTATCAGTAATCGTACTACCCCTATTATAGCCAGTAAAAGGGCTTCTCATACAAGAACAAATGTAGGGCGGGGCTTGATTTTGTCTGTGGGGATCTGATTAGATGGTTGTGGTTTGCTATTGGTGGATCTCATGTGAGTGACAGGTTGCCCCGCCCTCGTCATCAGAGAAGAGATGTTGGGGGGGAAGATATTCTGATTAAAGATTACAAAGCACTTGAATAAAAAACAATTGTGCTTGGATACATTATGTTTTTAAATCGAAGTTAAAAACATATTTGTTTGATTGAAGCGCCTTTACATTGTACTTTATTGTTATTTTATAATGTCGAAGCACTTATTTTATGTGTGTATGTGTGTGTGTGCGATTTTGTGATTTATGAGGACACACATTTGTATAACGACATGGGTGTATCACACTGGTTTCACGACGTAAACATGGAATATCAGGACATTTCATGAATCCATTTAAAAATGTAAAAATGCAGAATGTTTTCTGTGATGGGTAGGTTTAGGAGTAGAGTTAGTGTAGGGGAAAAAAATGTACAGTATCTACAGTATAAAAACCATTACGGCAATTGAATGTCCTCTCTAAGATAGCAAAACAACCTGTGTGTGTGTGTGTGTGTGTGTGTACATTTTGACTATACTTGTGAAGAACAAATGTCCTCACTTATATTGTGAAATACTTTCTCAAGCCACTTTGACATTGACTGTAATCACTAGATAAAAAGGTTTATAAATCAGCCAAAAGATGTTTTTATTTAAATCTAGTGATGGTCACATGTTTCTGTGATGGTAGGTTTAAGAATTAGGAGAGAGAAAATACCACTAACCTGATATAAATTCAATGGAAGTCGAATGTCCTCACTTAAGATAGCAAAACAAACCTGTGTGTGTGTGAGCGGATATTCCCTACATTACGGGGACCAAATGTCCCCACAAGTATAGTAATACCAGTAAATTTTGATCTTGTGGGGACATTTTTTTGGTCCCCATGAGGAAACAAGCTTATAAATCATGCAGAATTATCTTTTCTGAAACTCTAAAATAGCAGAACATTTTCTGTGATGGGTAGGTTTAGGGGGACAGAATGTACAGTTTGTACAGTATAAAAACCATTACGCCTATGCAATGTCCCCATAAAACATGAAAACACAACGTGTGTGTGTGTGTGTGTGTATTTAGTTATTGTAGCACACTGGACATTTTAGGTTGTATTTAATTGTGCCATATGAATAATTTTCCATTGCAATTTATAATAAATACCACAATATTCTATAAAAAAATAAGAATTATCCCGTTTTGATTTCACGGTGACCGTTTTACTGTAATTCACACCTCATATAAAAAAACAAGTTTTTGCATCACTTTGTTGTGCTTTATGTCACCAGCAGTGACCGCCATTACCATCTTAATAATAATAATAATAATTATTATTACTTAATTGGGTCCTATATCATGTAAAGCACATGCTTTTTTTTTTTTTTTTAACTCACCAAATCACATTGAACACTTGTGAGTCTGTGCTCCGGCCTGTGGCCGCTGGATGGCAGTGTGGTGACACTATCGTCGATCTGAAAGCATCTGAAGTTCGAACCCCGGCCGTGTACAAAAACGCACCGCGCGCTGCCCCCCGGTCCGCTCCTCCAGCCCACGACAGCCGCACCGGTATTCCCTCACATATCCGAGGTGGCGCACGTGCCATTTCCCTCGGAGAGCGATTGAATGTGGCTGTTCGAGAAATGAGTAAATCTGAGCGCTGTGTGTTTCCAGGCTGCCTAATTAAAACTCTCGAGCGCAGCGTGTGTGTGTGTGTGTGTGTGTGAGTGAGTGCGCGCGCGCGCCGCAGAGCAACGTGTGCTGAATGTGGGCCTACGCGCGCGGCGAACTTGGATCTGGGTGGTTGTGCAGCACGAGATCTGTGCGCGTGTGGCTTCGTGATCTCCCGTGAGTCTCTGCAGAGCTCCGAGGCCGCTGTAGAAACCGAGCGGAGATCACTGCAGGCTTCTGCCCCCAGGATCCAGCACCAGCCCCGCACAGCTGCCACCGAGAAGTGCCAGGAAATAGCACCCTGTGTAACACACATGCGCACACACCAGGATATTTGCTTCTAAATTGGCTTGACAACATTCAGAAGTATTTGTAGTTATTAAGTAAATTAGGCAATGAACTGTAAACTGCCTTCCTTGTATAAGAGTATATCAGTTTGCATGTGAGTGGCATCCAGTTATCATTAATGCATTTGTAAAAAAAAAAAAAAAAAAAAAAAAAAAAAACTGCAATATTTACATTGTGTTGAACCGCACAGTGTCATCCTGTAGAAATAATAATAGTATGGCTCATCAATATTTATACAAACTACAATGCAACGTTCCTTTCATATTCATTTTTCTCATCCGCTTCTGAAAAAAATGCCACGTCTAAACCCTGCGATATTAGATTTGAGATGATATATAGTTGTAATATGAAGACAAATGTTTCATAAATGCCATAAATATCTCGATAGACTCAAAGCTAGTCAGATTAAACATGCTTTGGGCATTCACTGTCATTGTTATTGCATTAAAAGCAATTTAAAGCACTAAAGCATTACTTGTGCAATAGACAAATAAAGTTTCTTTGCCTCTATTGTCTTCTGCTTCAAAGTGTAATTTCTTTGCTTCCCTAGAAACATACATATTCATATGACATTCATTTACATGCAAAAATACACTGGGGAATTCATTAATAGTATCTTTTGACAAATATGTCTCTTCATGTTTTAAACAGTGAAACATAAATCTACCTGCTTCCATGAAACAGACTTCTTTGAGAGGACATTAATTCGTCTAGTGTTTGAAACTCATGCAATGTGTACAGATATAACTACGACTCACACTCACAAGGTAGATGCGCGTCACATTTACGCATGACATGCATGCGCATTAAATTGACTTTGTGCGTTGTGCACAAATATGCATTGCTGTGTTTATGTTCCATCCGGCCTCGTATTCATAAGGTAAATGTTCGTGGAATGTATGCACACCAGAACAGCGACGCATGCATGTTTTTGCGCATGCACATTTTCAATGCATGCAAATGAATATTGTATTAAACTCGTGCGTTGTGTGCTTTAAACGGTTTGCTGAGTTTCTATTCTGCAGCCTCATATACTTGTAAGGTAAATGAATGCCAACTATGGCAAGCCATTCTGACGGTTATTCATTCTCAGGATTTGAATTCTTGATATCAACAAATCAATTTTCACTAGTTAAAATGCTAATTCTTGATATCAAGAATCACATTTCCTCTAGTAACAGTGTTAATTTATGAAATCAACAATTCAATTCTTGATATCAATAATTAGAAATCAAGAATTCAATTTCCATTAGTATAAACTATAATTGTTGATATACAAGAATTGTATTTTTACTAGTGAAATCTCGCCATTAGCTGCCATTCAAATTCAATTGTTGATATCGAGATTGTATTCCAATATTCCAATTTCACAAGTAAAAATCATCATTTTTGATTTCAATAATTACATTGTTACTAGTAAAAATGCAAATGTCTGACATCAAGAATTCAATTGTCACTAGTGCAAATGTCAATTCTTGATATCAGCAATTGAATTGCTACTAGTAAAAATGTTCATTTCTGATATCTAAAATGGCTTTCTAACTAGTAACAATCACATTCATGATATCAGAAATGAACATTTTTACTAGTAGCAATTCAATTGTTGATATCAAGAATAGACATTTGCACTAGTGACAACTGAATTCTTGATATCAGAAATCTAAGAATTGTTTTCCTGATATGTGAAACTGGAATTTCAACTAGTAAGAAATTAATTCTTGATATCAACAATTGAATTTCTACTAGTAAAAATGTTCATTTCTGATATAATGAATGTGATTGTTAGTAAAAAAAGCCATTTTAGATATCAGAAATTATATTGACATCAGGAATTCATTTTCAGATATCAGAAATGAACATTTTTACTAGTAGCAATTCAATTGTTGATATCAAAAATGATGATTTTTACTTGTGAAATTGGAATTTAAATGAGTAAGAAACCAATTCTTGAAATCAACAATTGAATTCGAATGGCGGCCTACGGCGAGATTTCACTAGTGAAAATACAACTCTTGATATCAACAATTAACATTTTAACCAGTGAAAATGTAATTGTTGATATCACAAGTTCATATCCTGAAAATGAACAAAAGTGAAAACGGCTTGCCATAGCCAACAGAAAGCTGTGCAAGTACACAACATTCATATGCATGCTTGTTTTTAAAACATGCAAATGAAATGCATTTTGTATCATGCATTGTGATTGAGCGTCTCTTTGTGTGCCCCTCAAATTCACCTGCCATATTTGTGTCTGGTCCTCATGTCATATTATCAGTGCAGGTCCAGACTTGGCTCCGGGGAGGTGCAATGGTCACCTTACCGATCCCGGGAAGGCCAGCCAGGCACGAGTCGGCCTCCGCCACCCTATCGCTCCGCAGGATGGAGGACCAGGGGCTGCAATTAGGAGGCCAAGGAGCCTCTGTACAGCTCACCTGTCAGCCAGTGTCCCAACGAAGGCGCCGCAGGGCCGGCTGACACTGGCAGCACTATGCCGCCCATGACAGGGCATCTCCATGCAGGAAAATCTCACTAACAATCCCCCCACACGAGCTGTCACTCAAACGGCACCGCTGACCCCGTGGCCGACAGACTAGCAGACCCTTTGCTCAGACCAAACGGGTCAGCACGGTTGCCACGGCTTAGTCACCCTGACACAGAGTGACATTAACGACAGAGGTGGCGTGAGAGGGGGCCGAGAGGCTTCTCAATCACGAGGAGTTGATGATGAAACCGCAAAAAAAAAAAAAAAAAAAAAAAAAGGCAGGAGACGACGAGGAGGAGGACTGACCCGAGCTTTTGGCCGCACAGCAGTTAGAAATGTTGAAATGTCTCCATCTCAGGGAAGTTTTTTTTTTTTTTTTGTGCCGTTCACTGACAACATGTCAGGAGGAAAGATGGCAGCTACACCTGGGAGCTTGGCAAAAAGTGTGTCAAAAACGTAGGAGTTTTGGGACATCTTGTAGAATTAACATTGTTGCATGCCAGCGCAGTGGTGCAATCGGCGAGCAAATATTTCAGCAAGTTTAGTTTGAGCTTTTTTTTTCCTCAAAAAAAGAAAAAAAAAGAGGAAAACATAACAAAAGAACATGTCAGGGCCAGAAACACAGCTAATTGGATTGTTTTGACGTGCGCGCGCTGGCCGCTTCAAATGTAGCGAGCGTAATGTGTCGTTTGATTTACTGACGTTTGCGCTAATCTATTTAATTTTCTTTTAAGGGGGAAAGCGTCCACATGAATGGAGCGGCATGTTTTAATGTTGATTATCTGAAGACGACGAGGACAGGGACGGGCCGGGATGCTGAAGCTGCTCAAGGGGAATGCGCGCTTGACAGGACCACAGCTCTCCTGCGCCGTTCACGAACCCGTCTATGTACTGGCATCAAATCGTGCGTCGCTAGATTTTCTTTTTTGCTGCCTGCTTAGTCACTGCACAGTTTGCTTTAAAACTATTTAATGGTTTCTGCTGGCGGTGGAGAACTTCTCCCTTCTTTCAAGGTCTGCACACATCGCGTAATTGACGCGTTATCTTGAAAAGGGGTTCGCGTAACCGCTTTTTTCCTCCACAAACAGGTATGCATTTGACTATTTTTCATATTCAGATGTAGATTAAATGTATAAAGATCCATGCAGTCATTCCCCCCTGGCGAAGGAGGCTCATCTCAGCCCATTGTTCTCTATCAGTAGACGAGGCAGATTCCTGTAATTAGCTGTCAGCGCAGAGCCCCACAGCAGCTTAGCGCTGTCCGCTCAAATCAAACTAATGAAACACAATCCCCTCAAATGTCCTGGATACAGATTTGTGGCGATACTGCACGAGGAAAGCAAAGGAGGGGTGAGTGTTGTGGGCTGGCATGGGCGGGGGTCTTCCTCATCTCCATCCAGAACTTCGAGATTCACAAACTGGGGTCGTTAATCCGTTAATTCGCCACATTTTTGACAGCCAATTAATAGGGGTGATCCGTGAGGCCGTTTGGGGTGAGGGGGTAAAGGGCGCACTCATGTACACATTCACCAGGAAGATGCTACTGATGTTTTTGAACGCCAATGCGGGGGGCCATTTTCTCCGTGAGGCTTCCGGTGTCGCTTCCGGTTATTTTTAGCTGGTATTTCTGTACTATTTGTGTAATAAATGTATGTTTTGTCATAATTATAAACACAGTTTTACACCTCTTTATTTACCTGTGGCCTGGTGGCTAATAAAACTCGCACGTTTAGCTCACGTCTGCTTTGCGAGATAAGATGGATGAACATTTACAACACGGATTTTGTATCTGGATTCCTTCAATTTATTATTAATATTATATTTTTTTGTAAAACTAATGCATGAAATATAGTCATAACCAGGGCTGGGCGGGTTACTTTTAAAATGTATTTCGCTACAGATTACAAAATACATGCTTTAAAAAGTCATTTGTAACGTATTTCGTTACATTACTCAAGTTTAGTAACTCAATCGAAATACTTTCGAATACTTTGGAACACTAATAAGTGTGAAACAAACACAAAAAAGGTCATTGCGAGTTTTTATCTCACAATTCTGACTTTTTCCCTCATTATTGCGTGATATAAAGTTGTAATTGCGAGTTATAAAGTCAGAATCATGAGATATAAACTCACTTACTAAATTCACAATTGGAAGAATAAAAGTCAGTATACCAAGTTCATATCTCCCAATTCTGACTTTATAACTTGCAATTGTGAGTTTAAATCTCGCAATTGTGAGAAAAAGAAGTCAGAATTGTGAAACACAAACTCACAATTGTGAGGGAAGAAACTAATTGTGAGAAAAAGTTGCAGTGACGAGTGAATAATAAAATGACTCCCAAAACATGAAAACAGTGGAAAACATGAAACTGAACTCGTCTTTTTCAGACGGTCAGAGTCAGAGAATCACCAATCGCTGTTTAAATGACATTAAAACTCAAAGTAATCACTAAAACACTTTTCAGATGGAACTGTAATCTGATTACCACCCATTTAAAATGTCAATTCCGAGCTAGTTTAACACAACGGCCATCTCTTATCATTCATAACAATTGCAATCAGACAAAAGCAAAATACAGATTAATTTAGCGAGACCAGTTTACATTCACACTCTCAATTCTGATTGCTCAGATCCAATTTGCTTTGTTTGCCTGTTCACATTGTCTTTTAAATGTGGCCGATATCATATTCGAGTGAGCATTGGTTATGTTCCTGAACTGACCCGCATGTGCAAAAGAATGATTTTTTTCCCTCAAGTTTGAGCTGTTTACAACTCCAATTTAACTTCACTGCCGTCTTCCACATTCAAAGAACTTCTGGTATGTAAAGTCTTTGGAGTAATTTCCATCAGAGCAGAATTGTGATGAATGTCGATCTAGAGTGAAATTCCACTATGACTGTTCAGACTGAGGTCGCATTGCAAAACATCAGACCTGTGTCTGATTTAGGACCACAAATGGAAGTGACTCACATCGGAATTGAAAAGATCAGACTTCATGTGGTTTGTGCTGTTCACACTTATAAAAAAAAAAGTCCGATCTGAGTTACACATGAGCAATTTGATCCACTTTTGCCTGCAGCCTTTGAATTTGTTTATTTTATAATCAATTAGGGTTACCCAGTGGGTGGGTTAAATGTTAAATGTTAACTAACCTACAATAACTCAACTATTGTTTAAAAATTACTCTATTGCTTGCTTAAAATGAACCCAAAGTATATTGGAAATAGACATTAATTGATGTTTAATAAATAAACATTCATTATTATTGCCGCCTCTATAATGATGTGTCTGATTTTTAATTTGAAACATATATTGGGTTCATCTTAAGCCAGACATATAGTCATTTTTAATTAATAGTTGAGTTAAATAAAACTCCCCAGCAAACATTTGTCCATTTTCAGCCCAACTTGGGTTGTTTTTAACCCAGTATTTTTATAGTGTATCTGAACACCTCTTACCAAGACCATAAAACCCTAAACCTTATTTAATGATACAAATCGACAATACACTCATATATAAAAATGTGCCAATGGTTTGGACGTGGGAAGATAAAGCAGACGGTCCAAGGATGAGGGCTTTAAAAGTTTGTAATTAAACTTAATGCATAAACATTGTGAATATGAATATAGATAATAACACCACAATCCAGCACAGACGATAAATGAGTCTCAAGAAAATAAAATTTCAACTTCTTCGCTAGTTGCTTTATATGAGGTGCAAAAGAGGGAGTCGTCAATTAAGATTCCTAATTATTGAGATACTGATGTGAAAATGTAAAGCTTTTGTATTTGAACATCGTAAGTTTCGTTTTAGCATTTCAGACAAGTTCTAAATGTGTTGTTTTTAGTCACTTTAGGCGTCGCGTTGATGGTGAGCGACTTCTTCAATTTATTTACTAAGTTGCCAATGGGGAAAGTGTTTGTATAAACTGCAGGCAGGGTTGGGGAGTAACGAAACACAAGTACCTTAGTTACGTATTTAAAATACAAAATTTGAGTCACTGTATTTCATGACAGTTACATTTGAAATGGGTGGTAATCAGATTACAGTTACATCTGAAAAGTGTTTTAGATGACCAAAGTGATTACTTTGAGTTTTAATGTCATTTAAACAGCGATTGGTGATTCTCTGACTCTGACCGTCTGAAAAAGACGAGTTCAGTTTCATGTTTTCCACTGTTTTCATGTTTTGTGAGTCATTTTATTATTCACTCGTCACTGCAACTTTTTCTCACAGTTTGTTTTTTTCCCCTCACAATTGTGAGTTTGTGTTTCACAATTCTGACTTCTTTTTCTCGGAATTGCGAGATTTAAACTCACAATTGCAAGTTATAAAGTCAGAATTGGGAGATATAAACTTGCAATACTGACTTTTTTCTTCGAATTGTGAATTTAGTATGTGAGTTAAATGTCATAATTCTGACTTTTCTCAATATTGTGAGTTTATTTCTCATAAGTCTGACTTTATAACTCGCAATTGCAACTTTATATCACGCAATTCTGAGAGAAAAAGTCAGAATTGCTAGATAAAACCTTTTTTGTGTTTGTTCCACACTTATTAGAATTCCAAAGTATTCTAAAGTATTTCGATTAACTTGAGTAATGTAACGAAATACGTTACAAATGACTTTTTAAAGTGTGTATTTTGTAATCTGTAGTGAAATACATTTTAAAAGCAACCTGCCCTGACTGCAGCAGTGCAAAATGAGCAACATGAATCAATGCACTGAAAAAAATCACAGAATTTCTGACACAGTTCGCATGCATTTATCATATATGTACGTGTGTCATATAAACCAGTGAAATCACTCGCTGTACCTCAGGAGCCTAACTTGAGCTGTAATGAACTATTACCGATTAAATATTCTCATTAACTAATTATTGTAATTAAACACTGACTTCTTTTATCGGTTTTGCTGCATAAGAAAGCCACAGTAAAATGACTTTCTCCTCTCCTGTCCTCTTGGTTTATAGTGTCCCGCTGCTGTGACACCCTGAGGGCATCAAAAACAACCGGCAACCAGAGAGCGCAGAAGAGCAGGGCAGGTCATTCATCCGTGACGAAACAGGCCGATCGGATACAGGACAGCAGGACATGGCCTACGGGCACAAAGATGAACTTACACATAACACGTCACTTAATGCACTTAAACGCCTTATATGATGCCGTATATGAATATATGCTCTCTTTAATTGCCAAAAACATCCAATCACATCTGATCCGTTCATGTCTGGGTCTCATAGCCATACATTCATTAAAATTCACAAGAGGCTTTATCGTTTGACAGACCCAGAGCTGGAGGTATGCAAGGACATATGCATTTAAAATTCTATTAATGTATATTTGAATATTCCTGTCATGTTATGCTAATGGATGCCGTCGCAGTGCATCTCACACGGCAAGATTTGCATGTCCACTGACTGAAGTCAGACATGTAGATAAAAATGTTAGTTCAACAGGGGAAACCTTGTTCACTTCACAACAAATGAAAAAAGATGTTTGCACCATAACACGCTAATGCAGCGCTCGCAGGATTCAGAATGAAATGTATCCATGCTCAAATTCACACATTTAAATCTGATGTGAAATGGTGAATTGGCCGGTACAAACAGGGGGCATGATGGGACACGGCAATGCATCACTTCTCACGCGTCGCTGTCAGACATCATTCTAGAGCACGTCCTTTAAACACAGATATCCACATCACATTAGTGTGGCTATACTGTATATACAGTATACACACAAAAAAAGGGTCAAGCCAAAAATAGCTAAAACACTAAGCTTTTAATTGTCCTAACCACAAATTATTGGTCTGCAAATGCACTGCTTAAAAAACCATTGCTGTCTCAGAAAAACATCAAAGACAAAGGCATTTGGGTGACGCTCCAGAGCGGTGTCTTCAAAAATGAGCTGAGAAATATAATAACGAGTGAAGCATGGAGGAAGAGATGCTCAGGGCTGGGTGTGTTACTTTAAAAATGTATTTCACTACAGATTACAAAATACATGCTTTAAAAAGTCATTTGTAACGTATTTCGTTACATTCCTCAAGTTTAGTCACTTAATCTAAATACTTTAGAATACTTTGGAATATTAATAAGTGTGGAACAAACACAAAAAAGGTCATTGTGAGTTTTTATCTCACAATTCTGACTTTTTCCCTCAGGCTTGTGTGACATAAAGTTGCAACTGTGAGTTATAAAGTCAGAATTATGAGACATAAACTCGCAATATTGAGAAAAGTCAAAAATATGAGATATAAACTGAAAACATTGAGAAAAGTCTGAATTATGAGATATAAACTGACAATATTGAGAAAAGTCAAAATTATGAAACTCACAATATTGAAAAAAGTCAGAATTATGAGATATAAACTCACATACTAAATTCACAATTGCAAGAAAAAAAGTCAGTATTGCAAGTTCACATCTCCCAATTCTGACTTTATAACTTACAATTGTGAGTTTAAATCTCGCAATTCTGAGAAAAAGAAGTCAGAATTGTGAAACACAAACTCACAATTTGTGGAGGGGAAAAAAAAAAATTGTGAAAAAAATTGCCAGTGACGAGTGAATAATAAAATGACTCACAAAACATGAAAACAGTGGAAAACATGAAACTGAACTCGTCTTTTTCAGACGGTCAGAGTCAGAGAATCACCAATCGCTGTTTAAATGACATTAAAACTCAAAGTAATCACTTTGGTCATCTAAAACACTTTTCAGATGTAACTGGAATCTGATTACCACCCATTTAAAATGAAATACAGTGACTCAAATTTTGTATTTTAAATACGAAACTAAGTCACTTGTATTTCGTTACTCCCCAACCCTGGACATGTGATTGTGTGAGGAGCATTTTCAGCTGCTGCAGTTGGAGAGAGGCTTTGCTGTGAAAAGTCGCTTTGGAGAACAGGAGAATATTGCAGAATGACTTGATTCTCACAAATGTATATCGAGGAATGATCAGATGTTATTTTTCAACAAGACGATGCTCCTGCCCAAAGACAACCATGAAGTGGCTTGAGAACAAGTCCATCAGGCTCATGTTTTGACCTGGTCAGAGTCCAGATTTGAACCCATAGTCAATATTTGGTGTTACATTAAACTCATACGAGACATTTTCCATCGAAGACGTGAACAACACTGACTCTTTTTCCTGTAAAAAGCTGTCTGCAGACTGGGGAAGGATAATCCGTGCTACTTTGTCTACAGTATTTGTGCAATTCTTGCTAATTTCCTGACCAGTGATCTGTGCTTAAAATGGTTGAGACCATTAATAGACCACTAAATATACTGACATTTTTGGCTTGACCTTTTTTTTTTTTTTCTCACAGGGTGTGTGTGTGTGTGTGTGTGTGTGTGTGTGTGTAGGTATGTATCAGGTGTGTTTCCTCTGAGGAAGCAAAAAAAAAAAAAGCAAAAAAAAAAAAGAAGACAATAATCTATATTACAAAATGTGACATTAAAAAGTGTATAAATCACTTGTTTTTCTGAAGTAACTGTCCAACAGCGACACCAGCAGGTAAAGTTACAGCGGGACACCTCACCATTGCCCTATAACAAACTGAGCCTCTAGTCTGAATTATGGAGCCCAGCACATGACATGCAAGAAAAAAATTTAATCGTGCTCACGATTTAGTATTTCACTCCCTCGATTTACTAAAACGTGCTTACTATTTAATATTTACTAATTCGTTCCCTGGATTTACTAAAACGTGCCTACGATTTACTAATTCATTCCCTCGATTTACTAAAACGTGCATACTATTTAATATTTACTAATTCGTTATCTCGATTTACTAAAAGTGCGCACGATTTACTAATTCATTCCCTCGATTTACTAAAACATGTGCACGATTTACTAATTAATTCCCTCAATTTACTAAAACTTGTGCATGATTTACTAATTAATTCCCTCAATTTACTAAAACGTGCTTACTATTTAATATTTACTAATTCGTTCCCTGGATTTACTAAAACGTGCTTACTATTTAATATTTACTAATTTGTTCCCTAATTTACAAAAACATGCGTACTATTTACTAATTCGTTCCCTCGATTTACTAAAACGCGCATACTATTTAATATTTACTAATTCGTTATCTCGATTTACTAAAAGTGAGCACGATTTACTAATTCATTCCCTCGATTTACTAAAACATGTGCACGATTTACTAATTAATTCCCTCCATTTAAGTGTGCAAGATTTACTTATTAATTCCCTCGATTTACTAAAACTTGTGCATGATTTACTAATTCATTCCCTCGATTTACTAAAAGTGCGCATGATTTACTAATTCATTCCCTCGATTTACTAAAACATGTGCACGATTTACTAATTAATTCCCTCGATTTACTAAAACTTGTGCATGATTTACTAATTCATTCCCTCGATTTACTAAAAGTGCGCACGATTTACTAATTCATTCCCTTGATTTACTAAAACCTGCATGCGATTTACTAATTTGTTCCCTCGATTTACTAAAACGTGCATACTATTTAATATTTACTAACTCATTCCCTCAATTTACAAAAATGTGCGTGCGATTTACTAACTCATTCCCTCGATTTACTAAAACGTGCGTGCGATTTACTAATTTTTTCCCTCGATTTATTAAAACGTGCGTACTATTTAATATTTACTAATTCGTTACCTCGATTTACTGAAACGTGCGCGCGATTTACTAACTCATTCCCTCAATTTACTAAAGTTTGACTTGAAGCAGCGCTGCACAGACCGATCGGTGTATGACATTCCGCGAGAACGATTTTAAAAGGCTTGTTCAAGATGCATCGGCGCTGTACAGTCCTGTCAACCTATGACGTCAAAATACCGCGATGCATCTCAAACAAACCTTCTGCTTTGGAATCGCTCTCGCGGTACTTTCATATCACACACCAGTCGGCCTCGCTATGATTGATTGTAATTGGTTATGATTTCTTTACAATTAAAAAGAACAGCTGAACATCAGTTCAAAAATAAAATATATCGTTTAAATGGTTTCTGCCTTTATTTATTATTTTGGAATAGATACTTGGTTTTAATAAATATAACATAATAATGTAAAAATACATGTATTTGCATGGTTTCAATATTAAGTGTAACTAAGACATGAATTTACATTTGATTTATAAAAAAACAAAAAATTCTGAGGACTGGGCCTCACAGCACTAATATATATATCTATACACACACACACACACACACACACATATATATATATATATATATATATATATATATATATATATATATATATATATAAACTATGAAATGCAAGTTAATTTATTGACTGAATAAAAACCTACTTGACTTTGTTTCCCAGTTCCTGATTCCAGCTTGTGTTCCCACGATAAACATGTTCTCTGCCACCTGGACACTGCAGGTAAAGTGGCTTTTTAGCTTCCTCATTACCGCCGTGATGTCGGTGTTTAACCGAGGCCGCAGTCTGTCCGTCCACCTGGTCCTGAGTGAAACTGCCTGGGCCTGCTGCTCCCTAATGGCTGCAGATTAGAGTATTACCATTACAGCACTCGGGACCGGCCCGCTGGCTCACAACTCCACTTCATTACGCAGACTTTGAGTCAGCCAAGGGCCCCTAAATAATTTACCATACTGGGACTTCGGCACATGACTGCTGCAGTTATAATATGTTTACCATGTGCAGCTTGAGTAGAATTTAAGTAAAGGCTCACCTGTTCATTCATGCAGTTTTGGACAATAAAAGAAGTACAAATTAAGAGTATATTTACAAACACACACACTCTCTCTCTCTCTCTCTCTCTCTCTATTATAATATATATATATATATATTCATATATATATAAAAGTAATTAATTACTAGCTACTAATTACATCTTCAACAATGCAATTAGATTATTGTACTATTTACTCTCTGTAAAATGCATTATTATTACAAATTACTTTGTCTAAATCTCATCCTCAACCAGTTGAACAATACAAGGATAGACAGGAAAATGCTCTTTTAATTCTTTCAAATAAAAAAATATAAAATTGCATATATTTTTCTTGATCTGACTGGAGAATTTAAAGGGAGGTTACATTAAAAATGTATACATTTTAACATTAGATGTTAAAGTTCGATGTTAAATCTATTCTATTGTTTTACATATGATTGTTCTATAAAGTATTTAATGCAATTTCATCAAGTGATTTTTCTTCTGTCAAATCAACTTAATAAATGTGGTTCAGATAACATAATATTTTCGGGTTCTGTTCATTAAATCAATCGCCTGCATGAACTCACAATTTTTAATTTCAATGAACTCACAATTTTAAGGTAGCCAGGTAACTTACTTTAAGTTAAACGACAATTCTGTTTACAGTGTAATTAAATTTCAGAAAAATTAAGAGCAATCTCTTACTTTACTATCTCAAGGGAAAAGTAATTACAGTAATTACTTAGTAATGCACTGCATATATATATACACATACACACATTTTTTTTTGCCAAATAATTGTATAAATACCTTAACCAAGTTTAGTGTTTTGTTCTATTTTTAAAGAAAGTAAAGTAAAAAATATTAAATATTTTCCTCATTTTTTGATGGTTTAATCAAACTCGTAGGGTCATTAAAAATATAATTTAATTAATAATATAATTTAATCAAATACATTAATCATGTACATTGTAAAGCGTCCTTGAGCCCTGGAAAGGAGCTATATAAATAAAATGTATTATTATTTTTAAAATTAAACATGAATATGAATGCAAATGTGAGGCTTTGTCGAGTAAAATGTCTCGTGTGTCGGAAACGCTAAAGTGATCCAATGATGTTTGAGTCGGGATGTTTCCTCACTCAAAATGTGCTGAAAATGCATTAAAATGCATCTGTCTTATTTTAGCGTTGCATTCCAAATAATTGTGACGGAACAGAAAAGCAGTCAAGCTTGCATATGTATGCATGCGTGTGTGTGTGTGTGTGTGTGTGTGTGTGTGACTGTGCAGTGAGCATCCTCGCTCAGAACTGTACGGAAGCATGTCTGTCTCACTGTCTCCTGAAATTCCTTCTGGGTCAAAACTAATTGGTGCAGCTGCAGGAAAGGCTGGGGTCAGATAATGACCACGAGCGCTCGGAGCACTCACGCGTGAACGGGCCAGCACCACCGACCCACTCCAGCGCACTGTCACATGGACCGCAGAGACGAGGAGAAAGACAAAGAGAACAAGAGAGCGAGCGGAGGACAGATGGGAAGCAGGAAAAGAGCTTATAAGGTCATTCTTTTACAAAATAACCCATCTACATGTCGTAAACAAGTACAAAGTCCCGCGAGATGCCCGTTCTTGATGGAAATGTAATTCATTGTCCCTTCCAAACTTCCCTACAGTGGGGCCCTAAAGCTTAAGGGGCCCGCAGTGACGGCGCTCCCAAAACATGTAAATCTCTGAAGCATATGGATGAATATATGAATAAAAAAGCCCCACCCTGACGTTTGCTGCGCGGGACCTGAACACGATCCTTTTATGATATTAATAGAAACGTGAGAGCTTATCATGATATTTCCTCAGGGTCTGTCATGGAGCTGAAGGGACAATACAACAGCTTTTTAAAAGCATCTGGCACTGCTGTGACTCCTCAACACGTCGTCTCTCAGAGGCACTGACCCTCTGAATTACAGTACCACGCTTCGCTTTTTGGGAAGTTTAAAGAAAGTCTCGGCACACGCCGCTGAAGTCTAGTCAACACAGACCCAACTCATCCATTACTTTATTACACACACACACACACACACACACACACACACACACACACACACACACACACACTCACAAACAAACACACACACACACGTTGTGTTTTCATGTTTTATGGGGACATTGCATAGGCGTAATGGTTTTTATACTGTACAAACTGTACATTCTGCCCCCCCCCCACCCCTAAACCTACCCATCACAGAAAATATTCTGCAATTTTAGATTTTCAAAAAAGATAATTCTGTATGATTTATAAGCTTGTTTCCTCATGGTGACCAACAAAATGTCCCCACAAGATCAACATTTACTGGCATTACTATATCTGTGGGGACATTTGGTCCCCGTAATGTAGGGAATACCCCCCACACACACACACACACACACACACACACACACACACACACACACACACACACACACACACTCTGAAGCTGAAATAAAGTGAAAAATTACTAATCAATAAAATCCAAAAAGAGTTTTTTTTTAAAGTGATAGTGAAACAGTGACTTAATAATAATAAAGATTAACTATTATATTTTTTGAATCCTCCATATGCTGTATTATGTAAACGATTTAAAATAAAACAAAACAAAATATAACTTCAGGAAGAGTAAATGATGATAATAATAATAATAATAATAATAATGCAGTTTTTGTAATTACGATAACATTTGAATTTCCCATGCTGAATTAAGCAAGCTGTTTACTGGCTAAAAAGTAAAATAAAATACTATTGAATATAGAAAGTCTGACCACACAAATCACAAACACTGATTCGGCGAATTGATGCTTAACTGTCAGTTCTACTGCTTCTCCAGCTCAACAGTGAAGTCATGTGACCCACGGCTAGAGTCAACACAACTGATCCATCACTTACTAAGACCTTAATTTAACAGGAAGAAATCTAAATGAGATTAAAAGTCAAATAATAGAGGGAAAACAAACCAATTAGAATACAAATAAAAGGGAATAAAAGCCTAAAATAAAATAATAAATATTCCCTTTTGATAGTTTATATTTAAATAACCTAATGCAAGACAAAGCAGGCTTTCATATGTCAGGTAACACTAGAGCTGCTCCCTCGGAAAGCGTCCTGCGCTGATCAGCATTCCTCAAACATCCTCTGAGAAGCAGGCATGATCAGTCTGCGGTTGAAAGTAAATAAGAGTCCATGTGCATGTTGGGAAAGGTCAGAACAGGCCTGGAAGAGGCTGAGCTCTGAATACCTGCGCTCTGAAGAAGAAGAGCATGAAGCAGCAACTTTACACCATCAGAGGTGTCAACATCACCACACACCACAAGAAACACCCTCTTTATCCGTCCCATATGTGGAAGTTTTTGGGGCCCTGCAAGCCGTTAGGCGAAGAGCCAGACCTCTGGTGTTTGAGATCAGAAGTGGATCGTGTGACTGTTTATACACAGAAAAAGCTGCAGATAAAATAATTGTGCGTATATGTTTTACAGCAGACACAGTTTGCGGAATTTTCCTCCTGTAGTCGCCATGGCTATAGAACAAGAGTCATGTGACACGCAACCCAACATGTGCTCACACAGTGGCAATTCAAGCTTATTTAGAAAGTGTGTTAAATACACATTTGACGCAAAAGCTCACAATTTAAAACAATTCGTGAATGGATGTTCGGCACTTAATTCTTATTAGATATTTGTGTCAAATGAATTGAATTAATAAATAATAGCAATAATAAAACAATAATGAAAATTTAAAATAATAAAAACATGTTGTAATATACTATGACTACCTTTTTTGAAATTCCCCCGCGCTGTATTATGTATGTTGTTAAGATCAGATAAGATAAGGAAAAGAAAACATTCAAAAGAACATAAATAAATACAATAATAAAGTTGAAAACACAGCACCAAAAATCACAGCACAAAATAAAATAAAATAAATAACAAAAAATAATAAAAATAAATAACAAAATATAATAAAAATAAAATAAAATGAATAACAAAAAATAATAAAAATAAAACAAATAACAAAAATAATAAAAATAAAATAAAACAAATAACAAATAATAATAAAAATAAAATAAAAATAAAAAATAAAATAAAATAAAATTTACAAATTCATTAATCCATTTAAGGAAAACAAAACATTTAAAAGAACATAAATAAATACAATAATAAAGTTGAAAACACAGCACCAAAAATCACAGCACAAAATAAAATAAAATAAATAACAAAAAATAATAAAAATAAAATAAAATGAATAACAAAATATAACAAAAAAAAAAATAAATAAATTACAAAAACATAATAAAAAAAAAAAAAATAACAAAAATAATAAAAATAAAACAAAATAAATAACAAAAAATAATAAAAAAAAATAAAATTTACAAGTTCAGTAATCCAGTTAAGGAAAACAAAACAACATTTAAAAGAACATAAAAAAGATACAATAATAAATTTGAAAACACAGCACCAAAAATCACAGCAAAAACTAAACTAAACTAAACTAAAATAAAAGTACAAGTTCATTAATCCAGTTAAGAGAAACAAAACAGTTCAAAGAACATAAAAAATGACAATACAAATAAAATAAAAAACAATTAGAATAATAAAAGTTGAAAGCAAAACATCAATGCAAAAATAAAATAAAAATTTTGGAAACATTTTACATGCTCTTTCATGATACATTAAATTAACTTCATTTTTCTTCAGTTAAGTCTTGATGATAAACACTTCCATGCACTGTCCAGCACAACATGTGCTGATGGGATGATTCCCAGCGAGAGCACATTTTAGATAATAACACAGAAAACTGTCATATCCAGTGTTCAGTCCAGGCTTTCAGTGTAATAACAAAGAGTAAGACAGAGCCGCACGCGCGCACAGTGAGCTCACTCCAACATCTCAGGCATAAACCATACCCTGCAGTGTCTGACCCTTCCCCACTTCAAATAATCAGCTCCAATTCGTTTTCTTTCAGGTAAGATTAGGAACCTCTTTCCAACCGGCCTTAGTGGGGCGAGAAAGCCTTTTATGAGGAAGCACACAAGAGGGTATCGCAGTGGAAAGTCGACAGAAATGACATACATCTTTTGCTTACTTCAAACAGCTGCGCTCTCGAACATTTACCCAGGTAAACGAAAGGCACAATACGCTTTATTTCAACAAAAATAAACTCAAAAGGCAGCTTGGTGTCAGTCACAATTTAGTGAAAGGCTAGTATGCGATTGATCAAAGAGCCACGCTAGCTAGCCAGGCTTCCCAACACTTAACGCCTTCTCCGAACCTTTGATCCTGATAATTAAGAAGCTTTCTGAGGGGCAAAAGCCAAAAATATTCAACTGCATCCAAAGACCCTCAACCTACATTGATGTCTGTCAGTACGCCATAGCATAGGCTACATTTAATGGGCAGAGACGTCGAGCATCCAACCGCACTCGCTGGGGGCGAAATAAGGTGGATATTTGAGGAAAAAAAAATGGTTTTTGAAGATGAAAGTCCAAATGGAGTCTTGAGAGAGAGCTGATGGAGTGTGTTGACCGCCTGAAAGTAGTCATGGTGAAACAAGCTTGGCTATTAGTGTCACTGGTGGCCTTGAAATGGCCAAACAAAATTATGGTTTGGGCGAGAGGTGGTTTGATTCAGATGGTCCATTATTTGTTGAAGAGCTAGAGCAGTGCTTTAAGGGCGTATTTGTGACTGTGAGCTCGGAAGGTTTTAAGATAAAGAAAGCTGGAAAGGGAGAAAAAGAGACACATTTTAACAGGCGGAATGTTGATATATCAGAGCGAGAATCTATAACATGCGTTCATGTGCGAGAGAGAGAGTGATATGGAGCGTTCGTACCTGGAGGCATCTCCATCGGCTGACGGCGGCGCTGAGCTCTTCACTGGTGGCTAGAGCGAGCTGTGAAAAAAAGTGGCAAAACATCTCCTGTGATTAAACATTTGCAATTGCAGAAAATGATTGCATCAGAATACACGAACAAGAGAAACTGAAGTCATGTGATCCGCCACCACGCAACATGAATTCAAAAATAATTGCGGCAAAGCGAATGCGAAAACATCCAATAAAACAATTCAGGAACGAGAAAATCGAACGCTGGGGCACTAATTAATTAATTAAAAGGTTCAACAAGTCGATCACATGTATATAGAACGAGCGAACATTTCAAGTTATGTGATCGACAACGTGTTACTATGAAAATGACAGTTAAAGGCACAATATGTAAGATCCACTAGAACGGCGTTATATCTTTTGTTGACGTGTGTACTTACATAATCCCAAATGTTATTCCAAGACTTTTTAAATCCAGAGAAATAATCAATTTTAACCAGGACACGGACCGCGTAATGCGTCACCCATCAATGACATCATCCACGCATCACCCTCGATTCCCGGTTTTATTTTGCAGAAACCATGGAAACACCGAAGCTGCTTTAATATACGATGTGTTTTATTAGAGAGGCGAGCAATGTTTGGATACATTAATAGACAGAAAACTAATATAGCTCAACACGTTTAGTCTCGGATCTCGT
>CM074288.1:21721509-21771509 GCA_037194245.1 Opsariichthys bidens
AAACTTTACTAGTATGTATATATATATGTATATGTGTGTGTGTGTGTGTGTGTGTGTGTGAGTGTGTGTGTAGATAGATATGTGTGCAGATATATAAATATATATATATACACCCACACATTATATATATACATAACACACACACTTAAAAAAAAAAAAAAAACATATATATATATATATCCTGCTTTCTCTCTCTCTCTCTCTCTCTCTCTATATAAATATATAGTATATATATATAGTATATATTTGTATATGAAATTAGATTTCCTTATATCTGAATGATTTCTGAAAGATCATGTGACACTGATGCTGAAAATTCCGCTTTAATCACAGGAATAAATTACACTTTACTATATATCCACATAGAAAACAGCTATTTAAAATTGTAAAAATATTTCACTTTTTAATTGTATTTTTGATCAAATTAACAGCCTTGGTGAGACTTACTGCAATGTGCTAATTATATGTAAAGTGGAGAAGCTGTGTACTGCGTGAATGAGCTGACACAGGTATAAAACAGTAAGTAATGAATTAATTTGTCTAAACAAATGTCGTGGTCATCTCAGCATGAACCCATCAAAACCGACACTTGACGGAAGCTCCGTTCCTCTCTCTACTCTGTCCTGGACATCACATCCTTGTGTCCTTGTCCGCATCTCTGCAGCTCATCCACCTCTTTCCCGCCAGACACGGCTGGAGAAAAAAAAAAAAAAACGTTTGGGGCAAAAAAGAGAGAAATAATTGGATTCCCAGCTTCCACCTCCTCCTTCCCCCACACGTCGGACACCCCTAATTAACAACAGGGAGAGTCAGAGAAAGCCTGGAGAAAAAATCTGCTGTTTGGATTGGAAAAAAAAAAAAAATGACCGGCAACATATTGTCTCCTTCACGTCCACACGGGCTAATAACAGCTAGTGGCTGGTGCACGAGAACGAGAAGGCGTCAAAACCTGGCAAAGTCACTCATTCATAAAATCTCAATGTGTGACTATAGCTCTAATTACAACCCACGTCGGCCTCAATTAGACCACAGCTTTTCTCTCCGCGTTAACTCTTAATTAATGTATCGCCGGTTAATTACAGGTTTTGCGAGTGAGGCTCTGTCAGACGCTCGCTGGTTTTCTCAGCGGGAGGTTTTGGGGGGGGGGGGATTTCTTTACATCAGCTCCGTTCCAAAATCGAGAGAGCTGCCTTGCTGCCTAGGCCTACATAGACAGCTGCCTTCTAAGACAGTTGGTGGAGCTTCATAAATGAGTGAACTGAACTCCAGAAGTCACTCCAACAGCAGTGCTCATGGAAAAACTCGACTCACAACTGATTCCAGCGCTCTAAAAACTCCTCATAATGGGTAAAACTTTTGACCGGCAGTTTGATTGACAGGCGATCTGACCAATCATAACCCCGAATTCGCCATTTAATCCGACAAAGCAGTCAGAGGAGTTAGTAGATTAACGTTTGTCCTCACGTCTTGAAACAACATTCCTTCTGATGTTCATTCATGTTTATTTGATGCTATAAACGAACTAGTTATGAAGAGATGATCGAGGAGCTGCAGCGACACGTTAAACACACACTAGACGCTATTTATTGATTAAACTTCTTTAAAAAAATCACAATATATTAAATGTTTCATACGTTATCAGTGTCACCTTTGCTCAACAATGTATTTTTCACTGCGTGAGAACATGATGTGTGGCGGGAGAGACATAGCAACAGTAACTAAAGGGGGCGGTTCTCAACATTTTTCTCATTTTGTCAGGAATATACAAGAATTTTATTTCACAATAAATTACTGTAGTTGGAAATTTACAGTGAAATGAATGCATGCTAGGTCCTTTTCTTATGAATCAACAGCTAAATGATGCTGACATTACAGTAATTTACCGTGAATTCACTTCATAACGCTGTCTTTATCCATGCCACTGTAAGAAATTATATCGTTAGTACTGTAATTGTTTTGAAGTCACGATAATGGTGATTAGTGTTGCATTTGCTTGGTATTTTTACTTATACACTGTAATGAATTGCTGTAAGAATTACAGCATTATTTTACAGCCGCTGGCTGTTTTTTTTTTAATAATACAGCATATTGCTGTAAACTGCAATGCATTCTGGGGTCATGTGTTGGTTTGACTCAAATTTACAGAATATTGCTGTAAAATGACCCTTCGTAATTTAAAAAAATTCAGTTATTTACTGTAATCAGAGAATACAGGGAAATTCTGTAAATTAAATTACAGCAACACTACTGTAAATTTTACAGTAACTGGCTGGCAACCCTGCTGCCAGTATTATACTGTAAAATTTACAGTAATTTTTTAACAGTGTACATTCAAATTTATGTTCAAGCTAAGTCAGAAGTGTGACAAATGAAAGCATTAATAAGATAAGATATAAAATAAGCTATTTTTCTGATTTCAAGTAAGTCAAAGTATACTAATATTAGCGTTATTTCAACATGAAGATTTGCCAGTGTCATTTCAAATTCATAATTGTTTAGTTTTGAAGCAGCTGCTGAGATTCATCTTTGAAAGGTGTGACAACACAAGATTTTTTTTCTTCCGTCACCTAATGATGGTCAGACATCAATCCTCCACACAACAATGACACTCAACAAATAATAATAATAATAATAATAAAAAAAAGATAAATGCAGAACATTACGAAATAAACACAAACTGCTAAAAGCACTGTTAAAAAATTACTGTAAATTTTACAGTACAATACTGGCAGCAGGGTTGCCAGCCAGTTACTGTAAAATTTACAGGAGTGTTACTGTAATTTACAGAATTTCCCTGTATTCTCTGATTACAGTAAATAACTGTATTTTTTTTTAAATTACGAAGGGTCAATTTACAGCAACATTCTGTAAATTTGAGTCAAACCAACACGTGACCCCAGAATGCATTGTAGTTTACAGCAATATGCTGTATTATTAAAAAACAGCCAGCGGCTGTAAAATAATCCTGTAATTTTTACAGTAATTCATTACAGCGAGTGAAGCAAAAATTAAAAAGCAACAAGAATCAAGAAACTCCACTGCATAATCTATTCATCTAATCTATTCACTTATCGTGCAATTATTAACTTAAATCAAATTAATTAAATATACACTAAAAAATTTTAATACTGTACACAGATTCAGATTTGTCACTGAAGTTGGCCTAAACAAAGCCGTAAGATGTTTTAATATTTCAGCTGATAAAGCATTTCCAGTTTCGTCTTCACGGATGTTTCTTCAACCGTGGCTACTTTAGATTGAAAGAATTAATAATAATATTAATAACGATTTTTGTTTTACCGCAAATCACGTAATTTGGTTCATTTAATGCTGGAAATGGCTTGTTTTTGACTAAACTGTCTGGATTTTGGTATAATTTTACACAATTTCATTTTCAGACACACACACAAAAATTAAATGTTTATTTTACTGTTTGTTCATCTTATATATATATTAAAAAAAAAATCATTTTAAGATTTTAATTCAAATGTTGTGTAAGGGTTAAACAGCAACTAAAATAAAACTAAAAAACGGTAACACTTTACAATAAGGTTCATTAGTTAATCATTAGTTAATGTATGAACTAATCATGAGCAACTCATTTGTGACTGTATTTACTAATCTTCGTTATAGTTATAAAAACTTTTTGCATTTGAAAAATATAAAAAAAATGAAGGAAAAAAAATAGAAACATTCATGTGTTAAAAATCTGATAATATTTGCTTAATCTGATTAGTTTATCAACATTTTACAGTGTGAAACAGAATGAAATAAATTTCACTATAAGGAACATTTCGGACAACTAGCCAGAGATACGTTTTCCTTGGACCTCGGCACAAAGCATTCTGGGATTGAATCCTCGGCAAAGCCTAAATGTGCCGAAAGGCATCTGATCACAGTCTCGCATTGCAGACAGACATTTAACACAGTGTTTATTTCCCTAATGCAACCAGGCACTTCCTGTCTTCCACGTTTCATGTCTTCCATCGTCTCCCCCAGTTCTTGGAAGCGCCGGCGTGGACCAGGCACCATTTTACAGCTCCTGGAAAAGAGAGAGGGGTCGAGAACAAGAGATCAAGAGAAGCGCAGGAGACATCAATAACACAACCAGGGAGAAAGAGGTGGGAGATGGCGAGTGAAAGCGAGGGAACGAGCGAAAGAGGAGAACAAAGCTCGTGTGAAAGAGAGCAAGAGTGAGAGAGGAGGTGAGAGGGAGACGTTTGTAAGTGTGTTCGCGTCGAGAAAGAGCGAGAGAGTGACATCCAGAAAAAGGAGGAGAAACTCAAGCGAAGAATGAGAGCGCTTTCTCCCGCTGTCCCTGCGCGACAGGTCCCGCTCGCCTTCCCATGTGTTAATTACACATGTAAGGCCTATTATAACCCTGCAAGGACACCCGCTGACTGGGAAAATGAAGGCGGCGTACTCGAGCGCGCCAGACTAAAGATAATAGTTTCCCTCCTGCATTTTCACAGGCCGCGGTAACTAACTCTGGAGACGGAGGCGAGTCGGGGAACACGGTTAGCATGGAAATGTTCTCTATAACTACCTAAGAAAGTGTGTCGAGCAGAGCCTGGTGTTTCATTTAAGGCGTCGGCCTGTTACCGAAACGTGTGATCGGACTGGAAGGCGGGCGGCTGTGATATTGGGAGTTTAAAGGAGCGATACACTCGGGGAAATCATTTCCCCCGCTTTATACCGTCCGTCGGCGGTGCACGCGCGCACGTCTGGAGATGCGGCGGTATTAAATCCTAATGTTGATTTGCACCTGCCCATGATAAAACATGGAAGTCGTATCTGGAGAGTTTAAGAAGCGAGCAAGACTCAGCAAAGTCTAATATTTATCATTTTGAATATTTCTAAAATTGTCAAAGAATCAGTGTAATACTGTGGACGTTTTCACTTTTCATTACATCATGAACTAACAATGAAAACTGTCTAAAGCATTTGTTAACCTCTAGTTAATGAACCTGAATTAACATGAAATACATATTTTTATGAATAAATGTTTTATTAATAACGTTAATGCATTAATTCATCTTGACTAATGGCACCTTATTGTAAGGTGTTATTATTTTTTTTATTACTCACTAATGACAATGCTGTGTGTTAATAAAATGAATAAAATAATAAATATTACAAATAAAAGTAATATTAAATTAAATATAAAAAAATAAAATATTTGAATAAAATTACAGGAATGTACTACGATATTGACAGTCATGGTAATGTGTATTTATGATAAATTAATAATATTGCTGTAAGTTAAGAATTCATATTTTATGCGAATTTTTATATTAACCATTTGAATACTTATAGAAAAGTAATAATAATAAAATATATATTTTTTAAATATTTATAAAATAGGCTAATAAAAAGAAGTACACATCAGCGTTATTAACAATAACATAATATTTTAAACAAATAAACAAAATAATGAATATAATAAAATTCCTTATAAATACTTGAATATTTATTTAATATTAATAATATTATAATAATTATATATTTAATAATAATAATAATAATAAAATATTAATAATAAAAAGAAAATAATTAAAAAAAATACACAAAGTCATAATGCTGCGGTATGTCTGATTAATTTGACAATGCAGTAAGTTAATGAAAGAAACAAAATAATAATATAAAATAATCTTCTCTGCTGAGCAGATTGAGTAGCATACTTACTACTAAGTATGTACTTTGTAAATAGTGCATGAATGTGGCATCATTTCACAGCGTGACCTTTCTAAATCACCTTATAGTTTTAAGGGTTTACATACAGTACAGTACAGTATACAGTAAAAAGTCCAATTTAACGCGAGGCTCTCGATGATGCACGTACTCACTCTTTTCCGTTGTTCACACGAGGACACGTGATCAGCTTCCCTCGCAGCAGGGCATGCTGGGATAGCACTCGGGTCTACATCCCGCCCCGGGTCACACGTCTTCATAAATATTCATGCCGGAAATTCACAGCTCGCTCCGTATCTGCAGCAATCACAGGATTTAATTCATTCATTAATTTTTGTGACTTTTTTAAAAACTTTTTTTTTTAGAAACGCATTGTTAAGAACAACAATAAGAGCGACGAGCTTGTTTATCATGCACATCAAACGCAGCCTCAACTCTTCTTAATGGTGAACCTTCAAGGACAAACAAAGCCTGAAATAAGAGCGCGAGGGTTTAACTCACTGTCTTTGTTTTTAAACAGCACAAGGCCATCTGAAAGCTCAGCATGACCGTGGGCTGATCTCATATTCTCCAGAGCTTCTCATCATAATGTCTGTTAATCTACACAGCTGCAGGGTTCGCAATTGACCTCCTTTTTTGTTTGACGGCAGAAAACGCTGCATATTCCATCACTTGCTGAAGCTTTGATGAGTTTGGTGCGGTTAAATCCGCGTACACAAGAAGAGGCCGACGCTGATATCAGATCTACTGCATGAAACTAGAAGTTTGAGACCGGCAGACACCGTGCTGACCATCAAACGCCGTTTTATCCTTCCGCCGCATCGCACGACGGTTCGTCGCAAACCTGGCTGTTGGTATCTGAAAACAAAAAAGCCTAAAGTTCAAAAATAAGTGAAAGAAAATGAATAAATAAAAGCCATTTTCTTCTGTTCTTCATCTGTAGATCACATGCATGAGTTAAAACATCACAGGACAGAAAAGCACCGTGATAAAACTAAAGCTAAATATGAAATCAGTAAAATGTAAACAATAAAATAATCAATGTAATGTAATAACATGGAGTGCAGGAATGTGCTACGATATTGACGCAGTCGTGGTATGTGTATTTGTGATAAGTTAATAACATTGCTGTAAATTAATAAAATAATCAAAATAATATTTTAATGAATTAAAAACAGAAATCCGAAAAAAAAAATCAATATTAAATCATTTAAATATAGAAATAATAATAAAATAGTAATGATGAAAAGAAATGAGAGTGACAAAGTAGTATTTATGATTCACTTAATATAAAATAATGCCTTAAGTTAAAAAAATAATCACTGAAGATAATTTTGATGAAATCCGATGGTTCAGTGAGTCTCATCAAGATAATGAACACTTTCAATGTCCAGAAAGACACTAAAACATATTTAAAACAGGTCATGTGACTACAGTGGTTCAACCTTGATATTATTTAATATTATGAGAATACTTTTTGTGTGCCAAAAAAACAAAATAACAACTTTATTCAACAATATCTAGTGATGGACGATTTCAAAACACTGATTCATGAAGCTTTACGAATCTTTTGATTCGAATCAGTGAAAAGTCACATGATTTCAGTAAACGAGGCTTCGTTACGTCACAAGTGATTCGCAATTTCATTAGTTCACGTGATTTTGGCAGTTTGATACGCGAATCGAACCACTGATTCGAATCAAAAGATTCGTGAAGCTTCACGAATCAGTGTTTTGAAATCGTCCATCACTAGATATTGTTGAATCAAGTCATCATTTTGTTTTTTTTGGCGCACAAAAAGTATTCTCGTCTTTTTATAATATTAAGCTTGAACCACTGTAGTCACATGACCTGTTTTAAATATGTTTTAGTATCAAAGTGTTCGTTATCTTGATGTCAATAGAGACTCACTGAACCGTCGGATTTCATCAAAAATATCTTCATTTGTGTTCAGAAGATGAACGAAGATCTTACGGGTGTAGAACGACGTGAGGGTGTTCGCCGTGATCGAACGTGTCAAAGATTGAATAGCCAGAGCCGAATCGATGTCATTTAGGAACGGGGTGTTTGAACCGAAATCGCGATCTTTTAACGATTAATCGCACAGCTCTTCTCACGTCCATTAATAATATTAACAGATGCACTGTTGAAAACAACATTAACAAATGATTTTAGAAGTATTTTGCAAATGGAACCTTTTTGTAGAGTGTTGCCAAAAAAATGCTGGGTTAAAAACAACCCAAGTTGGGTTAAAAATGGACAAACCCAGTGACTGGGTTAAATGTTTGACCCAACATCCTGGGAAGTTTTATTTAACTCAATGACTAGGCTTGAAATGAACCCAAAATATGTCGGAAATTAAAAATCAGACACATAATTACTAGAGGCAACAATAATAATTACTCTTCATTAAACTTATTAATAAACGTTCATTTATTAAACGCATTAATAAATGTTCATTTCCAACATATTTTGGGTTCATTTTAGGCGAGCAATACAGTCATTTTTAAACACTGTAATGAATTGCTGTAAAAATTACGGCATTATTTTACAGCCGCTGGCTGTTTTTTTTTAATAATACAGCATATTGCTGTAAACTCCAATGCATTCTGGGGTCACATGTTGGTTTGACTCAAATTTACAGAATATTGCTGTAAATTGACCTTTCATCATTTTAAAAAATACAGTTATTTACTGTAATCGGAGAATAGAGGGAAATTCTGTAAATTAAATTACAGTAAACTGCTGTAAATTTTACAGTAACTGGCTGGCAACCCTGCTGCCAGTATTATACTGTAAAATTTACAGTAATTTTTTAACAGTGAACAACAGTTGAGTTAAATAAGTTTGGGCAAACAGCTAGGTTAAAAACCCCCACATTTGATGGGTTAAACAAGCCGAGTTTCTGGATTTGTCCATTTTCAACCCAACTTGGGTTGTTTTTAACCCAATGTGAAGAGGTTCGGACCTCGCGAGGGCGAGTAAATAATGACCAAATGTTCATGGTTCCCTTAAAACGTCCCTTTCAGCCTAAACCGATGCATTCGCATCGTGAAATCCCATTAAACTGCACTCAGCTCGCGGACAGATGTTTTTTTCCCCTCTGGCCAGCGGTCGGGGAAGTTCACGAGCAGGGCAGATCTCGGCCAATGGCGCTCAGGAGAGACAGTCGGCGAGATTGGCCGGTTCCTGTCGAGCTCGCTCGATTAGTGCTGTCAGCCCCACAGCCAAGCTGTTTCTAATGAGACGTGCAGACAGAGAGATGTCGCGTCCACGGGTGGCCCTCTCACTCGAAAATGAGACTGGTCGACACGTACGGGTGACAGGGAAGGTGGGAAAGGTGACAGAGGAAGGGGGTGGATGTCACGGGGGGCGGAGGGGCGAGACGGGTCAGCCGAGGGCTGCCAGAAACATGAGTTGAGTGACAGGTGAAGGCGGGTGAAGAGATGTCAGGGAGCCGTCGCGCCTGCCATCTGAGGGACATGAGTGGATAATTACATGGTCAGTGATGTTGCTCGGCCTCTCCAGCCTCTTTATTTTCCGGCTCCTTCTCGCGCGGGTGAACGCGAGGCCGGTGTGGAAGAGAATAACACTGATTACCGAACAAAATAACACAACTTAACACGTACGCGTCAACCCGGGCTCGGCATGTGGTGACACTTCTGCAGAATTATATATTTTATTACGTCGCTTGCGTGTTTCGTGACACTCTCGAGGTGAAATGTCCGGTGACGCTACGCTTAAGAAGAAGTAACACACTGAATTAAACGTGAAATTTTGACATTGTATTTTCGGCAGCACTTTATTCGACAGTCCCGTGTACGTACTATACGTACTTATTATATTAATTGGTAATAATTCTGTGCGCAGTAAAATCCCCAGAGTTAAATCAACTCTGCTCAGATCACATTTGGTCCCTCTCTAAATAGTCACACTCTTCAGAGATTGAATGTCTTTTATCTTCAGTTGATTTCATCAGTTGTAGTTCTTGTGTTTCTCTATTCTTCAGCGTTCATCAATAATGTTCAATCTTCGCTTAATTAATTGCTTAATCATCTCATTAACTTTAACTCTGCTTCAGTGTGACTTTAACACTGTTTAGAGAGGGACCAAATGTCATCTGAGCAGAGTTGATTTAACTCTGGGGTTTTTACTGTGTACTAACCCTGAACCGAACCTTAACCCGTGAAGTTACCTTACATTATCCAGTAAATTACCGTAAAATAAAGTGCAACCGTATTTTCTCTGATAATCTTTGTTTACAAACATCGGATTTACTTTGAAACAATTTTCGCTCAGAAATTGTCCCAAAAAACAACCCAAGTTGGGTTGAAAGTGGACATACTCAGCGATTGGGTTAAACGTCTGGGTAGTTTTATTTAACTCAACTATTGATTAAAAATGACTGTATTTCTTGTTTAAAATCAACCCAAAATTAACATTTATTAATATGTTTAATACATTTAATGAATAATAATTAAACAATAATAATGCTTCACCTTTCAATTATTATTGTTCCCTCTAGAATTTTTAATTTCCAACATATTTAGGTTCATTTTACGCAAACCATACAGTCGTTTATAAACAGTACTTGAGTTAAACATTAAACCCAATCACTGGGTTTGTCCATTTTTGACCCAACTTGGGTGTTTTTTAGAGTGTAATGTGATGAAAAAGTCCAAATGTATGAGTAAAAAGTGGTAAAAAAAAGTGTTTTGAGGTCATAACACACTATTGTGCAAGGAACCTAAGGAACGTAAGTGTTTGTTAATGTACAATCTGACCCTGAAATCATCGTTTGTGTGAAAAGGAATAAAAGTTGTTGGTTTTTTACTGCAACTAGTGTTCATTTCAGCTGGGAACTGCAGACTGGTACGTCTTTGGAATTAGAGGCATGTTTTCCCAATGAGCTTCTGCTGGTAAATGACACTGGGAGATCGCACTGTCGGCAGTAAAGCAGCGTTCTCCAACGTATATTTCACACTTTAGTGCTTGAGATAGAGTGGAATATCAGCCAGGCTGATTTTCACCTGGCAGGCGATGAAAAGAGAGACGACCAACAGAGCAGAAATCACAGAGACTCGGGGAAGTAAGTGCGAATTTTCCTCAGAGAATGTACTAAAATGCTTAAAAACGTCAACAAAAAAAAAAAACATGGTAATATCATGCAAGTCTTTGGTACTTTATCCATAGGCTACAAAATAAACCCAACCCAAGTTGGGTTGAAAATGGACAAAACCATTGGTTGGGTTTTATTTAACTCAACCGTTGTTTAAAAATGACTATATGTCTGGCTTAAAATGGACCCTAAAATACGGCCACCATTCATTTCTCATGCGTTCCTCAACAGAAACACTTTAGAATCCCTACCGGACGTGTTTGTGGAGTTACTTTGAGCCTGTCGCACGTGCGGAGATCACAAAGATCTCTCTCATCCTCACACGTTTGTTTCATCTGGAGAGAATGATCTCTTTCTTGCCGACGACATTCCCGTCCTTCAATGCGCTCCTGTTCCATCTGCCCACAAAACTCATGGGATTTCTCTCGTCTCTCGGAGCTCGGCGGTCCCATCCCGCCGCCTTTCATGTCCTACAGGATATAAGACAGGAATCTCAGATAGTGCCGGTACGGATGAGAGAGGCACACGCTACAGGAAGTCGACTACAGAGAAAAGTGTGTGTTCCTCCTTTAGCACCATGTCAGACGGTAAACGATGAGCATATGCCGGTCCAGGACTTCAGATTCAGGTTTTCCGCAGGACGTTCTCAGAGGTTTTACCTGTGCTGCTCACGACCGCCGGCTTCAGTGTCAAGATGGTTGGACTCTTGGAAAAAGCACAAAACACAATATAATAAATCAGGACGCATTATTGGTTATACCTGTAGACTCAGCTCGTGCCAAATGTGCGTAAAATTGAAGTGATGCACAAGAACCAAGAAGTGATACCAAATCAAAGAGTAACAGTCTGTCCACGAAGATCACATCTGTTGTGGCTTATGAGTGGAAAATTTACTTCCAGAAGATTATCTAGGATTACAGAGTTGCTTTTCTGCAGATCTCAATGTACCGAAATGTGGAATATTAAACCACCACAATGCAATTTTTAGTGTCCAGACTTTTGACTGCAGAGAGCTAAATATATTCAACAATTTTATGATGGATAAATTGGCAGATGTGTGTGTGTGTTATATATACAAATTTAATTAATATACAAAATTAAAACTGAACTGGAAAAATCTGAAAAAAATGGAAAAAAAACAGAAATGACTAAAAAACACATATTGAATAAACAACAATAAGATTAAACTTAAGAAATTTCCAATTCAATTTTAAAATTTCAATTTTTCACTATTTAAACTCAAATTTAACTACAAGAAGAGACTAAATAAAAACAAGAAAATAAAAATGAGTAAAAGCACACAATATTTAAAATGAACAAAACTGTATTATGCACTAATGTGGGAAATAATAATACAATAATTATTTATATATATAATTAAAACAAATTTAATTGATATACAAAATTAAAAACTGAAACTGGAAAAATTTGCAGAAATTAAAATTTATATAAAATATAGAATTATAAAAATATAAATTTTTATTATCAAATATAATATTAAATTAAATATTCAATTATATTAAATTATTCAATTATCGATACACTTAATTGATATACAAAATTAAAAACTGAAACTGGAAACATGAATGGAAATTACTAAGAATAAAAAATAAGATTTATTAATTTTATTTAACCATTTTTCACCATTTACTCAAAATGAACTAAACAAAAACAGTAAAATAATAATAAAATTATATTTCAAAATGAAAGCACACAATATTTAAAATTAACAGAATAAAAAAAATGCATTATGCTCTGACATGGGAAATAATCCCACTGTCGTAGGGACAAAAATGTTTTATAATAAAAATCATGCAAGTTTAATGGCTGGTTGGCTAATTCTGGACTCTGAACCGATCTGTGAATAAACACTCGAGATGTTTTCATAGCATTTTGGCTGATTTCGGTCTTGATTGTATGAAAAATCTTTCCACCTCTACAACACAAATCCCCCTTTTCACGAGATCTTTCACTGGATTGTCACAACAGCAGGGAGAATCATGAAATGTCGGACAAAATAAACAGCAGAAACATGAATACGGTACATTAAGAAATCGATGCGGAGTCAATGCATGGACGGCTCAAAGCCTCTGCTTGCACTCCAAGAAACCTTTCCTTTTGACTCTGCTCCTGTGCAAATCATTATTCATATCTAGACACATTTTTATTGTAACGCATTGGTTAGTAAAAAATAAATAAATAAAAAGCACCTTGGAAAAAGCCCCCACGGTATACTCTGAGCTTTGATAAAAGAAGAGAAACTCTGGCTCTTGAAAGCTTGAGGAGTCAGCTCCACCAGTCGAACAGAAGAGCCCTACAGCGAGCCGCGCATTTGGTCCTGCATGGTGGGCCCAAATCAATACACATTAACAGGTTAAAAGAAATGGGAGAGAGGGGCTGCGTTTACGCACCACATCTCAATAATATCGACGGGAATGTGGTATTATATTTGTAAGAGAGAGGCAGAGAAAGACCTTGAGAGCTGCTCCATTGTATTGATGGGCTTTTGCTCTTTGCCAAAGAGGAAGCACTTTCCAGCCCGCTCTTTAATCTGAAGCAGGTCTGATGGGACTCGAGGAGGAAGACTTCAGAGCTTGCAGCGGAGGGGAAAAAAAAAAGCAAGCCCTGCTTTCTCTGCGTAATGACGAAGAGGCGAAAACATGAGTGGAGGAGAAAGACCAAAAAACCCCAAAACAAACAGAACTGAAAGAAAGCATCAGTATTGGCCTGATGAGAGCCGTCTGAGTTCACTCATGAGTGCCTTTGTGCATTACAGATTCAGATGAATGCTCGTAAGTGCATGACAAGACGTCTCTAAAAGCCGAGCGTAAATGTGGACCAAAATGTTCCGGCCCGGCAGATTCTTCTGACAACGAGAAAAAATATTTTTAAAACATGACAATCGTAGTTAATGGGGTTTGCTAAGATGAGAATCACAAGTACTCGTGTTCGCAGTGATGTGATGAGACTTCTGCAGGACTATCAGTTAGTATTAAAGTTAGAATTAAAGGGGAGAGTCTTCACACACCAGACAGGAAGAAAACTCGCCTAGGAGCCACCCTGAACACCTTAGCAACTGTATGGCAACATTCTGGCAATCAGCCGGAACACCCTTGAAACTGACTTCATAGCAACACCCTAGCAAACAACCCAGAACACTATAGCAACTGCATAGCAACGCCCTAGCGACCACCCAGATGACATTAGCAACTATATAGCAATGTTTTAGCAACCACCCAGTGACATTTTAGGAGTTGTATAGCAATGCCCTGTCAACTTCCCCAAAACACCTTAGCACCACCACAGTAACTACCCAGTGCACCCTAGAACCTGTGTAGAAACGCCCTAGCAAACAACCCGGAACACCTTAGCAACTGCATAGACAACTCTGAACACCTTAACAACTGCATAGCAACATCCTAGCAACTAGCCGGAACACCCATGAAACTAACTACATATAAACGCCCCAGCAAACAACCCAGAACACCTCAGCAACTGCATAGTAACGTCCTAGCAACCAGCCAGAACACCATTGAAACTAACTGCACATAATTGCCCCAGCAAACCACCCAGAACACCTTAGCAACTGTCTAGCAACATCCTAGCAAACAACCCAGAACACTTTAGCAACTGCATAACAACGCCCTAGCAACCACCCAGATGACATTAGCAACTGCATAGCAATGTTTTAGCAACCACCCAGTGACACTTTAGGAGTTGTGCACCCTAGAAACTGCTTAGAAACCCCCTGGCAACAACTCTGAACACCTTAACAACTGCATTGCAACATCCTAGCAACTAGCCGGAACACCCATGAAACTAACTACATATAAACGCCCTAGCAAACAACCCAGAACACCTTAGCAACTGTATAGCAACCTCCTAGCAACCAGCCGGGACACCCTTTAAACTAACTGCACATAATTGCTCCAGCAAACAACCCAGAACACTTTAGCAACTGCATAATAACGCCCTAGCAACCACCCAGATGACATTAGCAACTATATAGCAATGTTTTAGTAACCACCCAGTGACACTTTAGGAGTTGTGCACCCTAGAAACTGCTTAGAAACCCCCTAGCAACAACTCTGAACACCTTAGCAACTGCATAGCAACATCCTAGCAACTAGCCGGAGCACCCTTGAAACTAACTACATAGAAACGCCCTAACAAACAACACAGAACACCTTAGCAACTGTATAGCTACATCCTAGCAACCAGCCGAGACACCCTTTAAACTAACTGCATAGAAACGCCCAAGCAAACAACCCGGAACACCTTAGCAAATGTATAGCATCATCCTAGCAACCATCCAGAACACCATAGCAATTGCATAGCAAATCCCCCCAACAACCATCCAGCAAACTTTAGCAACTGCATAGCAACATCCAAGCAACCAGCCGGAAAACCCCTGAAAATGACTGCATAGCCCTAGCAACAACCCAGAAATCCTTAGCAACTGCATAGCAACATCCTAGCAACCTGTCAGGACACCCTTGAAACTGACTGCATAGCAACATCCTAGAAACAACCCAGAACACCCTAACAACTGCATAGAATGTCCTAGCAACCACCCAGAACACCTTCGTAAATGCATAGCAACGCCCTTACAATCACCCAGAACACCTTAGTAAATGCATAGCAACGCCCTAGCTCTAGAATCATGCTGGTATACCACTCAAAATGTTTTCAGAAAAAGTACAGTACTGAAGTACAGGGTATTGAATGTATAATAACATATTGTGGGCCAAATAAACTCCTGTTAACCCATGAACATTTTTTCGCTGCTGACATTCTCCCTAAAGATTCAAATATTCTGCAAAAACATCATCAACAACATAATAAGTAGAAGCGCCTGCCTGGGTTGTTTTGGTGCAAGACCCTTGGGCAGGGCTCCAGAGGGCCAGCAGGGTAAATGTTCCTGTCCCTCACTGGAGTGGTAAATAGACCATGTGATGTGGCAAGAAACCCTGTAACCCCCACTGGGGAAAAGACCCCCTCCCTCACTGCACTTTGATACCCCTCCTCGCTCCACTGGCTGTGAGACCCTCAGCATTCCTCCAAACCATCCGCACTAAACCGCCCCGCACAAATACATCATCACGGCACAGACACGCCCACGAGTCACCCTGGCCTTTAGGGGTCAGGCTATGGTGTTTGCCAGCTCTCTCTCTCTCACACACACACACATAAGACCCAACAGCACAGGGTCACTGCTCAAGTCCAATGACTGACCCGACAAGAGCCGACAACTGCTCGCTGTCTGTTAGCATTAGGGCGGCCGCAGCTGAAGCAAGGTTAATCTTCCCACTTTATTTGGGGGTTTTGGATTCTGTGACCCGCTCTGAACACGGAGCTCCAGCCACCTGTAGACTGGAATGCCAGAGTTCTGGAGGAAAACAATCAATTGTAGATTAAAAAAAAAAAAAAAAGAACTAAAATGTATATATCAACTTCAAAAGTAACTTCTCCAAGCACAAAAAAACAACCTTAACAATATCAATAATAAATAACAATAATAAACTTCATAATATATTACATAAACTGCTTATATAACATAAGCCTATTACATAAGAATTTACATAGTAAAAACAACCTCAACAATATTATATATGTGTGTGTGTGTGTGTGTGTGTGTATTTCATTATTATAACTTACAAATGCTAAAATATTGTCTTGCATTTGTAAGATGCGGAATAAAAATATCCTAAATAATTTGTACAGTCAGGGCGTGTGGATAAAAACACCGAGGCGGTAACAGTATACTGCTGTTTTCAGCTTATTATGATTACCATATTTATGTACTACGATGTTTACATTGTGCATTCTTCAAGAAATACCATTACAGTATTCTTTGCAGTATTATATGCAAATACTATGGTACAAAGATTTTAGCATCACGGCATATATCAAAGAGCCACGTTATTTTTGCAAGGGATGGTCCAAACTCCTACCACTTTTGACCTACTTTATGGTTCGTGGATGTCGCTGTGGTCCTGAAATGAGATGACAAAGACAGATGTAAATAAATCGCCTCCTGAAGTCTCTTGCTTGTTCTTCCTTCAGATAGACACACACACACACACACACACACACACACACACACACACACACACTGAGGGCCGGAGCTTCACTCCTGTGGGATTCTCAAGGGCAGTATTACAAAGAGCTATGCTGTGCTTACATCAGACAGAGAACAGTGGAAGAACCAGGATTACGGGATTGAATCACGAGCGCTCAACCACACGATTACCGTCAGATTCATGTCTGTGCATGTTAATTTCTCATGTTTTCTACATGCACATTAAGGCCCATGTACTGTAAGTTTCAGCACTTATTCAAAACAATAACGAAGGCGTAGCTTGATGAGGATGGGCATGAGTTCTCGTCTCCACCTCCACAGCCGATGGAAAGCAATTCGACGGACGCTCAGGGAGAAATCATGTTCATGGATGAGCTGACGTATTAAAGTTTTATTAAAGGGGTGGTTGATTATGAATTCACTTCTTTAACTTTAGTTAGTGTGTAATGTTGCTGTTTGAGCATCTGCAAAGTTACGACGCTCAAAGTTCAATGAGAGATATTTACTTTTACAGAAATCGCTGTTTAAGGACTACAACAAATGGCTGGTAGGAACTACAATGAGCTTCTTCGAGGGTTAGTGACATCACAAACCCCCAAAATTCACATAAACCCCGCCCCCGAGAACACGCAACAAAGGGGGCGGGGCCATGTTGGGCTGCTTTAGAGAAGAGGAAGAGTTGTTGTAGTCGAGTGTTGTCGATGCCGTAATTTTACGCCGGACTGCTTCACAAACGAGGGTCGATTCGAGGAAAAAAAGACGAACGTGACGACACATGCTAGTGACGAGTTGATCAACTCCACAGCAACTACATCAATTTATCCACTAACCGTTCAGAAACGTCTAAAAGTTGGAACTTCTTCCTGAGTCTCTCCATCAGTTTGAACACTTTCCTCATTTTGTCTGCGTGAGATTCTCCAGCTTTGTTGGAAAGGGGGCCGGGAGCAGCAGCAGCTCATTTGCATTTAAAGCGACACACAAAAACGGTGTGTTTTTGCTGTTGCATATTGCAGTAAGCTAACTTTATTACAAAATCACATTAATGAAAGCCTTGTGTTGCTAAATAGTGTGGGGAAAATGACTGTTACTACAAATAAAGCTCTTTCTGATTTTGCTGTTAGCCACTTAACAAAATCACATTATCTCTGAGGTGATGTTACTTCACAGTAAATCAAGGAAATAAGAGATTCAAGCAATAAGACTAACTATGTAATGATTAGTTTTCTGTCGATAAATGTATCAAAACAATTGCTCGCCTGTCTAATAATACACAAATAAGCGTCTTTTGTGTTTCCATAGAAGTAAAACCGCAAATCAAGGGTAGTGACGTCATTGACAGGAGACACAATGACACTGGTTAAAATAACTGATTTCTCCGGATTAATTCAACATTGTTGGATGCATTTGAGATAATTCAAATACACATGTCAACACGTATAACATTGTTATTTTTTTGTGGACATTTTAATCCAAAAATCTTTCATATTATGCTTTTAAGCTTCATGAGAGATAAATAAAATAAACCATCTTATAATATATTTGGTGATATTAGAATTTAGGCTATTTTCACAGACGATCCCATTTTCCTCTGCCATTATCGCCTTCTGTTTGTTGTAATCTTACAGATTTTGGTGTGAAATAACACAGCGTTGCAGAAAACAAACCAACAAAAACATCAAGAAGCCCGTTGATACTCATTAACGGAAACTTCATGTGGGAAATCGGTCGCTCAGCAGAGGAAATATCCAACCTTGAGTTCCTTTCATTAACCCTCCATGTTTATTCATTAATGCTGCTCTTACACTTTCGAAGCTGAGAACAACCGACTCATACACAACACAACACTATGTTTTTCTTTCTCTCTATAAACAAAGAACCATTGTGCGGGGAAGACGTGTTTGTTTAATGGTGACACGTACACATGGACTAATCAACTCCTCGTTTGCAGTTCTGAGCGGTTCTTCAACCTTCTTTCCAGCTGTTACAGCAAACAAACTTCAAACGAAACTCAAGGACTCGAGTTCCTCTTCAAAAGTAGGTTAAAAAGGATCTTATCAGTTGCGACCTCCTTACAGTGCCTCTTTAGTTAACATGTATAAGTAAAGAAAGACTTTTGAGCAAACCTTCATATCGTAATCACCATCTGACAGTGACAAACTATACAGACTATATACAGATCATGAAATCTGGAGAATTATGGAGCGCAGCATGAATCCTGCATCACAAAGCGGCACTTCTCATTCTGTTTAGCATCATTCCATCTGTCTGTTTATCCTATAAACACCCTGGTCACTGTAGAGAACATCCAGCAACACACTTGCAAAAAGTATGTTTTATATAGTATGTATGAAATCACACGTCTGCATTTAGCTTGTAAAAAATGTGCCGTTTTTGTGTGTGTCCCTTTAAATGCAAATGAGCTGCTGCTCACGGCCCCCTTTCCAGAAGAGGGCGGAGCTTTAACTTCTGAAGCAAAGCTGTATGTGCTTTAGTAAGAAACATATAAACATATCCATAAATATAACTTTATAAACTCGAATCACTTGCTTCTGGTAACTATGAATGGGAGAAAGTGCAAAGCACAATATGGCAGAACAAGTCCCGCCTTCTAAATTATACAGCCAGTCGGCAATTGGTAACTGCAGCGAAAACAAAACAAAATAGAAACAAAATTTATGAGACAGTTTTTGTCAGATTTCATTGGTGATCTAAAATATGAAATTTATTCATAAGCTTGGTGAACAGCTTTGAGAGCGTTCAAAAAGTATGTTTTATATAGTATGTATGAAATCCTACGTCTGCATTTAGCTTGTAAAAAAATGTGCCCCTGTTTGGGTGTGAGCAAAAACATGCCGTTTTTGTGTGTGTCCCTTTAAATGCAAATGAGCTGCTGCTCACGGCCCCCTTTCCAGAAGAGCTTTAACTTCTATAGCAAAGCTATGTGTTTTAGTAAGAAACATATCCATAAATATAATTTTATAAACTCTAATCACTTGCTTCTGGTAACTATGAATGGGAGAAAGTGCAAAACACAATATGGCAGAACAAGTCCCGCCTTCTAAGTTATAGAGCCAATCGGCAATCGGTAACTGCAGCGGAAACTTCAGTTGGTCCAACCTGAACATTTTAGGGTTTTTTTCTAGATTAGTGTTTAGAAACAAAATTTATTAGACAGTTGTTGTCAGATTTCATTGGTGATCTAAAATATGAAATTTATTCATAAGCTTGGTGAACAGCTTTGAGAGCGTTCAAAAAGTATGTTTTATATAGTATGTATGAAATCCTACGTCTGCATTTAGCTTGTAAAAAAATGTGCCCCTGTTTGGGTGTGAGCAAAAACATGCCGTTTTTGTGTGTGTCCCTTTAAATGCAAATGAGCTGCTGCTCACGGCCCCCTTTCCAGAAGAGCTTTAACTTCTATAGAAAAGCTATGTGTTTTAGTAAGAAACATATCCATAAATATAATTTTATAAACTCTAATCACTTGCTTCTGGTAACTATGAATGGGAGAAAGTGCAAAACACAATATGGCAGAACAAGTCCCGCCTTCTAAGTTATAGAGCCAATCGGCAATCGGTAACTGCAGCGGAAACTTCAGTTGGTCCAACCTGAACATTTTAGGGTTTTTTTCTAGATTAGTGTTTAGAAACAAAATTTATTAGACAGTTGTTGTCAGATTTCATTGGTGATCTAAAATATGAAATTTATTCATAAGCTTGGTGAACAGCTTTGAGAGCGTTCAAAAAGTATGTTTTATATAGTATGTATGAAATCCTACGTCTGCATTTAGCTTGTAAAAAAATGTGCCCCTGTTTGGGTGTGAGCAAAAACATGCCGTTTTTGTGTGTGTCCCTTTAAATGCAAATGAGCTGCTGCTCACGGCCCCCTTTCCAGAAGAGCTTTAACTTCTATAGCAAAGCTATGTGTTTTAGTAAGAAACATATCCATAAATATAATTTTATAAACTCTAATCACTTGCTTCTGGTAACTATGAATGGGAGAAAGTGCAAAACACAATATGGCAGAACAAGTCCCGCCTTCTAAGTTATAGAGCCAATCGGCAATCGGTAACTGCAGCGGAAACTTCAGTTGGTCCAACCTGAACATTTTAGGGTTTTTTTCTAGATTAGTGTTTAGAAACAAAATTTATAAGACAGTTGTTGTCAGATTTCATTGGTGATCTCAAATATGAAATTGATTCATAAGCTTGGTGAACAGCTTAGAAGTATATGATGTTTCCCCACTCAAAAGCTGTGTCCGAAACCGCTCCCTATCCACTATATAGTGCACTATATCATTTTGTAGCGCTGTCCGAATTCTGAGTGAACGACTTCATTCCCTACATTCGTTCACTACTTTTACCCACAATCCTCTCTGATTTTGAGTGTACGTTCGATGTTCGCTCGTTAAAGCGCCGTTAACAGAAATCCAACGCGATAAGACGATCGAGCGCGAAAGAAAAATAAATATGGCGGACGGCAATACGGGAAGCGGCAACTTTTACAAATGTAAGTGTCATTTTTTATTCATTAGAACATCTTTGTAAAGATATTTCGAAGCGAAATGATACAGGTTTATATCATAATATATATACTTGTTATCATATGATAATTTGGTCGATTTTTCTCATATGTTAGTGAACTGTTGTACAGTGTATACTGTTGTTTATATTGTATTTATTTACTATTATATTTTTATAAACAAATGTGACAGTGTAGTGTTTTTTGTTCCGTTATTTTTAAATATAGGAAATGTTAATGACGAAATTGTCTGTTAACGTCAGCGTCTGAATTCGCTCACTCATTTTCGTGCACTCTTTGCTGATATAGTGCGCTCAACTGCCGTGCACTATATAGGGGTTAGTGAACGAGTGGGCGGTTACGGACACAGCTAAAGAGATAGGAGCTGCAGTTGCATGAGGTGTTTCAAAGATGGCCGCAGAGTTAAATGACTTGCCTTAAAGGGACGGTATCGGCTTGACGACAAGTTCCGTGATTCCACGCTCACTCACTGCGTCATCGGTCTTCGCCTCTGTTATTGTTTTGAAGAGTTAAGCGACCCCTAGTGGCGAAACATACAGACTGTGCCTTTACAATCAATGAAAGAAATGCAGGATTAGACTTATTATCCAGCTGGAATTAATTAGAAGGTCTAAAAGTTGTTTTTATATAAAATTCGAGGTCTTCCTGACATCTGCCAAAAAATGTAAGTTGTTTTAGAGGTGGATAAAACTCTTCTTCTTCTTCTTCTTTTTTTTACTTCGAATGACTGATGAAATGTTCATAATAAGACTAGGGATGTGTGTTAAAAAGTACATAGATGACTTCACATCGACAAAACCTCACATTTCAAAAATCTGACAGATCTGTGAAAGCAGGGGAACTATGACATGCCGCTCACCGTTCACGATAGTCCAAAAACACAATTTCCAACAAAGACGTAATTTTAAAGTTGGCTCTAACTGGCTGTAGAGTGAAGAGAGGAGAGACAGACTATTGGTATCACAGCTCACTCATTAAGAAGAGAGAGCCTTAATTTAAAGCGACTTGCAAAGCTCTTTGAGCGGGACAGACATATTTACATTTAAAAGATCCAAAGTGGCTGACTGCAGCTACCTCCGTCCTTAATTGCAGCCTTCAGTTGTCCATGAATGTATCCGCTTCATTGCGGCTCTCATTAACTGGCAGAGGCCAGAGCGGCATGTACGCGCTCACACACACACACACACACACACACACACACGCATGCTTCATCTCTGTGTTTTTTCTTGCTCTCCTTTCCTCTTTGTCTCTCTATCCCTCCTTCACTCTCTCCATCTGTTTTTACTCTAAAGGGTGTGACAAGACCACAACAAGCTGGCAAAGACGAACAGAGAAAGACACAAACAATCTGTAGGGATTACACTCTAATCCTGTTTGCACTTTTATCCCGGCTGCGTTTTTAAGGGGGGGGGTCACACTCTCTGACAGCGGATTAAACGAGACCTTCCTTCATCTAGTTATGGATGGACTTTGGCAAATTAGCCGAACGGAGTGATTGCTTTCCACAATCTCTTGCCCGGCTGTAAGTCTCCGTTGCAGCGCAAACAAATTCCAGGCGAGTTGTGGGATAATGAGGCTGGCGTGATGTTTGAAATGCAGATACAGGTTATTCTGCGCTCTAAGCTTCACGAGGATCAAACACGCGGAGAGTTGCAGAGTCGGGGACGTGTTAATGCTTATTTACAAAGAGAGTTAAATATACATTTGGTAAGAAGAGTTACGATTTAAAACAATTTATAATGAATACATACGACACTATAAGTTTAGCCACATACAAAGGAATAAATATGCACCACAAATTAACTGAATAAATAAATGATAAATATAGCTGCAAGCAGCAATCAACGGGCCGAGCACTACAGACGCAAGCATCAGATCAACTGTAAAATGAGTAAATAAACACATTCGAAGAGGATTTGAGGCAAAAGTTTAAAAACACTTCAGTTGCAATTGTTTATTCTGAGCAATAGGTGGCGCTGCCACCAAACTGAATGGGGTGTGGCCAGTGTGAGGCGTCAAAGTTTGGATATGAGATTTGGATATTTGAGATACGGCCATCAAGTTCGTTGATGCGATATGTGAAAACCATTTCATCTGTCAACCCGAAATCTATGACTTTTTGCAAGCACATTTTTGCAATTTGGTAAAAATCAGACAAATAGAGCTTCCCAAACTTGAGAGGGGTAAGGCCCCCCAAAAACATTGCAAAAGCTCCACGACCCCGCCGTTAAAAAATCTATACCGACATTTACCTACAAATACATTTATTAACAAGTTTGTAAGAACTTCATGTGAATTATGAGAACTGTGATGTAAACATTCTTTACAAATATATTTAAATCCATAACACTAACCTTACATACTTTCAAAAAAATCTAATTTTAGAACAACTGGAATATTTGAATTATTTTAACATGTTGATTTGGACTAGCTACGGCCCGCCTGCAATACCGCTGCGGCCCACTGGGCTAGGAGGAGTTCGAAAGAGTAAGCTTTGAAAGGAAATCAAAAATGGTGGACAGGAAGTTCAGCCGACTATGGCAAAATTTGTTCTTGATATGACACAATGAATCTATTAAGGCCAGTTTGATTACAATCTATTTATGTTTTAATTATAACTTTTGACTCCAAGATGGCGCTGTTGAGCACCTCCAGGGCATGGTGCTGACGGCATAATGATAAGCCAATGCATTCATAAAATATAACATTTTATGACAAATTACTGTATTGTAGTTATTGCCAATTTCATGTGTCGTACAATTATAGCGCCACCAAGAGATGCAATACCACCGATGTTTTTTATGTCCTCAGCGTGCCCCCATCCATAAACATGTCAAATTTGGTGAAAGTTTAGTGAGTTATAGACATTTATATTTATGAGAACATAAAAAAAAATGAGCAACATTTGATTGCTTGATTTTCGAAAATTTTTACATTTGGTCATTAGCATATGGGCAACGACCTATATTTTTATATTCTGGATTGGAATATTCAAAGATATTCGTGAAAGTTGTTTAAACACTAAATCGCAACATTGCACAAACCATAACACAAAAAAATGACTAGTTTTGCTTATAACTTCGGAACGGTTCGTCTAAAAATCATAAAAGTGGTCAGATTCGGGACACATGCTTGGATTCCCATATCGACCATTTTGATTTTTGTAGTGAAATGCTGTATTTTATGAACACATTAGCGTATCATTACGAAACTTGGTATGGGTCATTGGCACAATGCCCTGAAAGAGTCTGAAAAGTTTTGAGCCAGCGCCACCTAGTGTTAAAATCAAATATTCATATATATTCATATATATATATATATATATATATATATATATATATATATATATGTATACACACACACACACACACACACACACACACACACACACACACATATATATATATATATATATATATATATATATACACACACATATATGTATATATATATAACAGATTCCCCCATTCTGTATTATGTAAGATGTTTTCTGGCTTGGCTAAAATAAAAAATAAAAAAAATAGATAAATAAAAAAAATTAAAAATAATAATAATATAACAAAACAACAATAAAAATTAGATTAATGAATAAATAAATAAATGAATGAATTAATAAATAAAAAATAATGATAAAAAAATTAATTACATTTAAATGAATGTAAATTAAATTAAATTAAAAAAATAAAGCAGGAAGTTGCACAGCAACTGTAAACAGCCTACAGTTAAACTAATAAAATATTTTAGCAGGTGGAAGACTTGTTCATTATGTTTACTTAGTGAATCTTTATTGTATAGTTGTTTTATGTTTTATTAATTTCACATTAATTTCGGCAATCACTACCTCTCATGCCCAACATTTTGTAGAAAATTATCAGACGATTTGCAATATTTAAATTCACACACATCCTGCTGCCTGATGTAATAGAAAAGAAAAACTTTATGAAGCAGGCTATTAGAAAGCAAAGTCTACACGGACAGACTAATAGAAACCTGGCAGAGAGCTGGTGGTTTAAGAGGGGTCGCTGCGTCACTCCTGAAGGTCCCAGCGGAGAGATCTGATCCGGAGGAGTATCACAGCACAGCTCTCTATTCCTCTGCTCATTTATCCCTCACGGACACACAGGTGCTGCTGTTCACAGCCTGAGCACGTCATTCAACAGCCCCGGACTAAAAACACACACAACACACACACTTTCACACATGCACAGCGGCCCTAAAAATATGTGGATACTTAAGTCACACATTAAAATGTCTGAATGTCATTTCATTAGGCGATGTTAGATAAATATATAGCAAAGCAAATGCAATTTACTGTAAGGGAATATGCCACTGATTCACAGATGACACATGTGACATTCAGATATTTTTAAGTGTGACTTAAGCGTTCGAATACTTTTCTGGTGCTAAAATAAATTTAGAACGCGTGATCAAATTAGCAGTTCGCCTATTAAAATGAGGGACGGTTGTCATAAACACCTGAGGAGAAATATATGTTCACGTTCATTTTAATCACCGCAGTTACGATGACGTAACTTTATCAGCCGAATACGTTTGGCTGCTTAAATTTAGCCGTTAGTTACCCTGCTGAAATTAAAATGAATACTTTTATTATACAAGTGAGAGTAAAGACATGCATAATGTTGCAAAATAATTGTGTTTAAAATAAATGCTGTCCTTTTGAAAATTCCATACGTCAATGAATCCTAAAGAAAATGGATTGTTTTCAGCAATCGATAATAATCAGTTTCTAGAGCAGCAAATCAGACACTGCAATGAACGAATTACTGTTCTACTGTATCTCTGTATCAAATAACCTTGGTGAAGATGACTTTAAAAAAAAAAAAAAAAAATCTTTCGAAAGGTGGTTATTATTTGCAAGCACAATTGGCTGTTCGCAAAGACCCGCCGCCTTTAGTTACTTTAGTTCGACAGTGAAAAATGTATCGCACAGCAGTTACTTTTGATGTGAAACAGTTTCATATTTAAAATCTCTGTAAAGAGCCTTCGCAAAGCCCCGCCCCCTTTAGTTACTGTTGCTATGTCCGCTCTCCCGCCACACATCATGTTCTCACGCGGTGAAAAATACATCGTGGAGCAAAGAGGACGCTGACAACGTATGAAACAGTTTCACATTTTAAATATTGTCATTTTCTAAAGAAGTTTAATCAATAAATAGCGTGTCTTTAATGTGTGGTGACAGATCGCTGGAGCTCCTCGACCATCTCTTCATACTAGTTCATTTAAAGCATCAAATAAACATGAATGAACATCAGAAGGAATGTTGTTTCAAGACATGATTCAAGTTCACCAACGTTCATCTACTAACTCCCCTGGCGGATTCTGGGTTATGATTGGTCAGATCGCCTGTCAATCAAACTGTTGAAAACTGTGACATATTTTTCTGAATTCTTTGGAAAGTTCTTATTTCAAATATAAATCTTTTGTAACCTTATTAATAAGTGCATTTACTGTGACTTTTGATCACCCTTGGTGAATAAAAGCATTCGGTTACACTTTTACAGTGTCATTGTTACACATGAAGCTAATAGTAATAACTAGAAATTATGCGTAATTACATGTAACTGACCCAAAACCTAATCCTAACCCTAACCCGATAGTAAGTACATGTTGTTAATTGTTATTACTCAGTAATTAAATGTATAATTACACTGTAATACTGACACCTTAAAATAAAGTGTAACCCTACATGACAGTGTAATGATACATTTAAGTACTGAGTAATGACAATTAACTACATGTACTTACTACAGGTGTAGGGTTAATTGCATGTAATTAATTTTTAGTTATTACTACAGTAAATACACTGTAAAATAAAGTGTTACCCAGTATTCTCTCTTTAAAAAAACCTGTTTTGAACAGTAGAGTTCAGACATATTTGATGTTCTCCATCACGAATTCACAAACTGCCACAAAAAGTCTTTGAGCTCTCTTTGATAAATGGGCTCTAAGATTAGAGAGACGCTGAAACGACTTCTCAAGGCTACACACACCAACGTCCCTTCCTCTGCTCAACACCCAGCATGTGCGTGACCCTTTTCCGTTCCAGGTGTCTTTATTTACGCTCTGTCCACAGTGAGCGATGGACGGAGAGCCCGGATCAGCTGAGCGGGCCGCTCGTCAGCTGATGTTTACGGCGTAACCTCCCTCGACCGCGGCGGAAGCCAGAGAAGAGAGAGGGGACGTTAAAACGTCCAATTCAGAAACGCGAGGGACACTGATTGAGTGTTTTCATCAAGATCGCTTATTCACAGACAAACATCTGGTAATTATTTGTTCAAACACTTCAAAATGGATCTCAGGAGAGCCTTGTAGATTTTTGTCAGCGAAACAATAACTTACCGCCGTTTAATAACAAGCTTGGGAAGGAATCAAAGGAAATATCATTTGTCATAACGCCTCCTGGTGCTTTTTGGATGCACGAAGGCATCCCGCCTGAAAGAGACTAATAGTTATATTACAAAGATTCACAACTGGCTGTCTGTTCCCCGCGCGCCTCTCCATCCCTCCTTCGTGTTCCTTCGCTTCCATCCCCCCGTCGGCCGCGAGAGATACCGATGGAAGTGAATGCTTTAAAACTTTATTAGTCGACACTGTGTGCCACATGCCGTTTCAGGAGCGCCGACGCTAGCAGAGCCCGTGGATTTATGGCTTATGACATGCGCATATTTAATTTGTAACCCTATACTTCCTGTTCCTCGCGTCTGGCCTCAGAACCGCAGGCCCGTACGGCTCGCAGGGGTCAGGGGTTAAGTAAAGGAGGGGAAGCGCTGGATCCGAGGAGCCGAGGGTTGCGCTGACACGGGGCTCTCGGACGCAACGCTCCGGGTTCAAAGGTTTAGCTGTGATTTCCAGCGGGAGGCCGGGCCGCGATCACAGGAGGTCGTAAAGAGGAAAGGAGAGAGTGCCGTGTCCCGCTTGCGTTTGATTTGGACGATGTTTCAGAAAGTTACAACCAGGATCCTCTTACAAGGCCTTTCTCTCTGTCTCTGGCTGTAGAGCATGACACCTTTACATCCTCGTGCCCCGTAAACCCCCGGGGACCCGTGAGCGAGCGCGGTAACACGCCCCACTGGCTCCTCTGTGGCGCGCCGTCTTGTGTAAACATATAAGTTTATTTAGTGTGAAGGGCCCGTGGAGTTGGATGCTCTTGCCGCAGTAGGAGCTCTTCGTAAAGGCTTGTCCTCCCTGACAGAGACACGTCAGACGTGAGAGGTGAGTTGAGGCCAGGCTCGCTCGGCGCTCTCCAGATATATGGATCAATCTCACAGGTTAATGAGGGGGATTTTACCATTTTACAATCATTTAATAAATGCAATTTCTTCTGTGAAAAAAACCAAAGCCCCTAAAAAGGTTAGTAATGCAACCCATGCCAGAGCAATTCCACATTTCATAAATCAAAATAGGACATACAGTTATTAACAGTGGTTGAAAACAGCAGTATAGATACAATTGGGTCAAAAAATATTTGAACCCAACCCGATTTTGGGTTGAATCAACCTAGTTTAACCACATAAAGTACATTAATATATTACTGGACTGTTATTTAACCCTCGTGTCAATTTGACCCCTTTAGATTTTCTAGTCGTTGGAAATACTGTTTTTTTTTTTTCTTGATATTTTGTGACTTTTTCTCATTTATCATCATGCACACGCGTGCAAAGTTTCAACATGCTGGTGTTTTTTGACACGTACAAACACAATGACTGTTACGTTCGTGATGTTCGCATATTTTAACGCTCTAAAGCAACTGTACTGACCCAAAATAATGACATTATTTTATTTTTTTACTACCTCATGAAGCTAAAAAATGAGGTTTTCCACACTTATTTCAATACAGTGTGTGAAGTTCAGATCCAGAGAGCTCTTGGCTTTATGAAATGAGTTTACAAAACAGCCAACTTAGGAAAAGTTCATATTTTCATTATACAGCTGCATTTAACTGTTCAGTTATGATGTTCTAAGAAAAAAAAAGTAAAAAAAAAAAAAAAAAATGTATGTATTGTATTTAAAATTATTTTCAAATTTTGTCAAAACAAATCGGTTTTAAAAAATGGTTAAAAAACATTTTCATTAAATCGTATCTTCAGATATGCATTTTTTGGAATATTTGACAAATGTTGATATTAAAAGTTTACAGTTTGTACCTGAATCTTTGTTGATTTTTGAGGAATTGTATTGAATCCAATTAGGGTCAATTTGACCCGCTCCATAACGAGTGGACGCAGAAATCCAACAGCGCATAAGGGTTAAATATATATATATATATATAGTACTGCTGTCAAAATTAAAAATGAATGCATGCGATTAATATTTTCATTTTTTTTTTCCCATCACCCCTTAGCCAGCTTTACATTATATGATCACGCTCTTATTCATGCAAATGCTTTTAAACCATTCAAGCGCAACAAGACACAAAAGAGAACGCAGTGAGATTCGCAAATAATGGTACCTATAAGATTGTGCTACCAACAATATATGACTATATTTGCATTGTTTTAAGGCTAGGTTTAGGGTAGGGGTAGATAACCACATGAATATGACGCTGGTAGCATTTACCCCTGTCGAATTGTGCTATTACCTATTAACCGTCCGCATTGAGTTCTCTTCACGCTTCAACAGACAAAAACACACAATTATGCCAAAATGCTCGTTTTGTCGAGGATCCTCGAAAGCAGAGCGTCTTAAATGAGTTAAAGTCTTAACGGTTGTGAGAAAACAGGATGTGCTTAAAGTGACAGCAGCCTAATAAACCTGCTCCAGTCTGCCATTAATGTTCATCAAAGTTAGCCACTCACTGCTCTTCAATGAAGCTTTAATAAAAAAAAAATCAAAATTTTAACCTAAATATATTATGAGTGAGACTGTGAAAGTGTTTGATAAACTGCTTTGATTGGATGTGTTTTTTCATCATTTTTGGAGATTAAATGTGAAACGATTACAAATAAAATAATATAAAAAAAAACTTTAAAGTTAGTTGCGATTAATCGATTGTTAATATTAAAATTAGTTCATATTTTTAATCGATTGAGAGCACTAATATATAAATATATATAGTTATATATTTTTTTGTGATGTTATCCAATAGATCATGTCTCTTTTTAAATCTTTTGAACTATTTCCTGTTTGAAGACACTATGAAAGCGGAAGGTTTTGCAAAACCCGTCTAAGGTTCTGAAAACATCATATGGCACATTTGATCTTGTCTATCATCAAGGATGCAGCCAAATATATAAGACCGGGCAAAGATAAAATTGTATGAAATATCCACTAATTTGAATATTGTAGAGGATCAAAGCCCTTCAATTTCTATGATTTTCAGTGTATCACTGTTAAAGGTTAAAGGTCTTGCAACCAGCTGATCGGTGGACAGCATGCATGCAGCTATTGTTGTTTCGCAAAGGTCAGAGGTCGTCTTTCACGTGAGCCCAAGCAGGTGTTTGACTGCGACGACAATTAAACAAAACGAATAACAAAATAACATCAATTAAATGGCATCTTCATCATCACAGTGAAATCAATACGTTAATTCAGGAGAATAGCCATGATGGGATTCATAAACATGACTCATCTGACTAGTCGCAATCAATTAACCTTAACGACAGAGATGTATATTAACGAGCTTATTTTAGTGCATGTCGCTCCAAAGACAAAATGGGACAATTCATAATCAAATTGACAATTCATAGACAATTCATAATCAAAATGCAACTTTCTGAACCTCTGAAATGACTTTTTTGTCATCAGAATCACAGCTGCATGGACAGAAGATATTGACTAAGAACAATATTAACCAATATGAACCCATACTGAACCACATGGAAAGTTCAACCTCAATGTCCCGCTCTAATAATGCAGTATCGTAAGTCCATGGCACAAGCTCTGCTGATATCCGGACGCTTCCTGGCCTCCCGTGACACTCGCGTCTTGTTTTGAGTCGGAGCTGTTTTGGAGCGTGTCTCTGGGCTGTTGTCAAGCAGATGGAAGACATTAAAGAAAGACAGACAGCAGGTAAATCACAGAGACCCTGTGCTAACCAAGAGCAGACCGACACACCAACACTGGCTGTTAGATTACAGCTGCGAAGGAGGAAATGCTGAGAGCAGATCGCTCACAACAGCGCTTGAGCCGTCCAGATACCGAGAAGCTTTTAAATACAAGCAGATGCTTATTTAAAGCTGAAGTGTGTCACTTCTGCACTGCAAGCAGAAGGAGAAGCAATTGGACAAATAATGACTGTTTCCAAACATGTTTCCAAAAACTGTCCCATTCTACATCTACCATTCATCAGATAAGCATATCTATGGATATATCGATTATATCATATGGATTACTTCTGACTGACTATGCATACAAAAAAATGGGATATGAGCAGGGTTGGGGAGTAACGAAATACAAGTCACTTAGTTACGTATTTAAAATAGAAAATTTGAGTCACTGTATTTCCTTTTAAATGGGTGGTAATCAGATTACAGTTACATCTGAAAAGTGTTTCAGATTACCAAAGTGATTACTTTGAGTTTTAATGTCATTTAAACAGCGATTGGTGATTCTCTGACTCTGACCGTCTGAAAAAGACGAGTTCAGTTTCATGTTTTCCATTGTTTTGTGAGTCATTTTATTATTCACTCGTCACTTTTTAACTCACAATTTGTTTTTCCCTTACAATTCTGACTTCTTTTTCTCAGAATTGCGACATTTCAACTCACAATTGCAAGTTATAAAGTCAAAATTGGGAGATATAAACTTGCAATACTGACTTTTTTTTCTTGCACTTGTGAATTTATTATGAGTTAAATGTCATAATTCTGACTTTTCTCAATATTGTGAGTTTATATCTCATAATTCTGACTTTATAACTTGCAATTGCAACTTGATATCACACAATTCTGAAACTTGCAATGACCTTTTGTGTGTTTGTTCCACACTTATTAGTATTCCAAAGTTACTAAACTTGAGTAATGTAACGAAATACGTTACAAATGACTTTTTAAAGCATGTATTTTGTAATCTGTAGGGAAATACATTTTAAAAGTAACCCACCCAGCCCTGGATATGAGAAAGTATTTTAATATCCAAACAATGACACACTTTAGCTTTAATACAGCAATAATCCAATGCATCTAAAACAGCCCATACCTTTAGTAAGATTTCACAAACTTACAACAGCAAAAACAGTGTGATTGTGTTTAAATAGTATGAGGTGTTCAAGCGCATAGCTCTTAAACTCTTTTGTATTTGTTAAGATTTCCAAGGATCAGCGTTCTCCCCTACAAACGATCGGGCAGACCAAACTGTAAGTCATAGAGACTTGAAACTTGGAAGTACTCACGACGTCTACAATGTCACAATCGGCCCGACGGGGGCGCTATAGTGGTCAAAAGGAAGAAATCACTCATAACTCTTAAACCGTTAGGTGTAGGTTTCCGATATCTTATATCATTGGAATCCTTGGCTCAAGATATATAAAATGCATGCCTCAGATTTGATCGGCAAACTTTTGGGGAATTCTGGAAATTTTGAAAAACCTACTTTTGCGAACTAGTCCGAGGTTTAGCAACCAACCACTTCAGTCAATAATTATCAAAAAACTTGTGAACGCAATGAAATATTTTCACCAAATTTGGTACACGCTTGTATGGGCTCAATCTTTGGTCATGTGAAAAAATTTGCAGCGATTGGCCACTTGGTGGCACTATAATAGGAAAAAAACATGAGAAAACATGAAAATGGCTATAACTACTAACCGTCAGACCGATTGACCTGAAAATTGGCATGCAGTGTCTTTGTCCAAGGTGCCACGATTGTCTATGAGTACATTGCTGTATCTCAAATAACATGTCCGCCATTGGCCAATGAAGTTTGAGCAGCTATCAGACAAAGTTAACCGAGGCCGATCAGAATGAAACTCACGGGGACTGTTTAACTCATGGCCCTAGAAGCTTGGGAGAAATTTGATAGAAATCGTCTGTTTTTGCATTTTTCAGGTGCATAAAGGATTGTACATCATGCAATTTTTCGCACAAACTCACAACATTCACACCACATGGTAGAACTGCCACTAGGGCCGCCGCTGTCCATTGAATCGTTTGTTAAATATTGGAAATTATTTCAAAAAACAACTAGAACTAATCCTAGGTTTTTGGCTCAACCTCAATAACTGTTAAAAAGCTTTTAAAACCATATATTTCCTATAGTAAGTTGCCTATATTGGCTGTTTAGTCTTTTCCATCTATGATCAAGATGGTTACAGGCTTTCTAATTAAAAGCTTATACGCATAAAGTCCTAATAGTGTTTGAATTGCTGCCTGCAGCTATATTTTTTGTTGCTATTACATTTCATTGAAGTAATAAAAATCTTAAATTATTATTATTATTATTATTAAATTATTGTTAATAATAATAATAATAATAATAATGTATTCTTTATTATTATTAATACATTCTTAATAACAAAAATAAAATAGTAATGAGGAGCACGTTATTATTGTTATTATTATATAAATAATAAAATAATATATTATACAATATAATTATTATTCATCAAATCATACATTACATTAGTTACATTAACTGTGGACTATTTAAGGCTAAGAACTTGGTACATTAAAATAGAAGATAAAATGCATTTTTTTAAAAACTGCTTTGTAATGACTTCAAACTGTTTTCAAAGCGTCTCTCTATTTTAGACTAATTCTTTTACCTAAGCACATGATTTTGAGCCGAATCCGAACATTTCATATAGAGTACATTGTACTAATGCTCAAATACAGGGAGTTCCTGAAGGTAAAATATAAATGAATCTGACTTTTGATAGAACGATGATTGAGCAACAGCATCTGCCCTCCACCCTAATACTCACGTCTGGCCTACAAAAGCCAAGACAGCACCGGAGGCCATCAGAAATAAACATGTTTCTCTGCTCTGAAGTGAGGAGAGAGGCTGAACACTAAAGCCAGAGCCGAATCCAGAGTCAGGGAGGTTTGCGAGGGATCCAGCTGTGCTGAGCAGACTGTGAAGGCCTCCCCGCCAAGACCAACACAAGAGGAGGGTCCGAAATCCACCCGCCTGCCATTGTGGAGCCCCGGCAGGCACTTCCCCTATCCCAGCATGCAACAGACTCAGTTCGCCAGGCTGACGGAGGGGAGGGGCGAGACGCTCGCTCACCAAACTGTCTTTATTCATTCCTTTGATTTGCAGGTGAGTGTATTCTTCTTATTTCCAGCGTTAGTCATTCTCTTTGTAGTGTCTTTTCATTTAAAGACTACGACGGCTGAAAGATTTAGACCTGCCCTCTGAGCACGAGTCCCTAAAGAGAGAAATAATAGAGAATCATCACAAATCATTGATGATTTAGATGTTGGAATTTCTGGCAAGAGTTAGAAGACGCCCGAATGCCTTATACATCAGCCTACAATACAGAACACAGGGAAATATTTTATTACAATCACATCATTTCTGTACACAAGACAATTATTACTGCTTTTAAGAATATTACTTTTTTAAATGATTACATTTATTAATAATTATTTGTAAATGCACTTAAATAATTCAATTAAATGTATTTATATATATATATATATATGTGTGTGTGTGTGTTATATGTATATTATATATATATATATATATATATATATATATATATATATATATATATTGTGTGTGTGTGTGTGTGTGTGTGTGTGTGTGTGTGTGTGTGTGTGTGTGTGTATATATATATATATTACAGATGCATTACAGAATTTGGAAGATCTTCGGAAGAAAATTATGTCAAATGGTCCTAAAAAAATCATAATTTCTTTATGCAAAATATTCATATACACTTTATGTCTTTTGATTTTGAATTTAAGAAAAAAAAACATTTCATTAAAATTTTATTTAGCATTTTTGGATAGAGTATACATGTGTGTGTGTGTATATATATATATATATATATATACATATATATATATATATATATATATATATATATATATGGTGCTAAAAAATCATAATTTCTTTATGCAAAATATTATATCTTTTGATTTTGAATTTAACAAAAAAAAACATTTTATTTAAATGTTATTTAGCATTTCTGGATAGAGTATATATGTGTGTGTGTGTGTGTGTGTGTGGGTGTGTATATATATATATATATATATGGTCCTAAAAAATCATAATTTCTTTATGCAAAGTATAATGTCTTTCAATTTTGAATTTAAGAAAAAAAAACATTTTATTTCAATGTTATTTAGCATTTCTGGCCAATATGTTTTTGTTATTAAATAAAAGTTGTTTTGTAAAAATGTTTTTTTTTTTTTTTTGTTCATATCAACGCCTTTGGAATATTGCATGCCAAATAAACTGATTTGAAAGTGAAACTGATATAACATACATGTACAGTCAAAGGCAGAGAAACAGAAAGTTTAGTCAAACACATAATCACCGATCACATGACCGTCTCTCCGTCTCCCGTCTCTCCCAGCGCTGGGATTGGTACTTAACCCCCTGAGGAGGTTCACAGTGGTCCATTGAGAGGTGGCTAAGCTAATCTTGATTGATTTTTTCTTGAACGGTGCACATCTCTTTCAGTGGTTAACGTGCTATATAATCTGTAGCCTGGGACCACGTTAATTCACTCAGCTGGACCAGAGAGAAACCACGGTGCCGTCATTCTGTGAGAGACGGATAACTCTATAGGTGAAGAATAAAGACACAGTGAGAGCAAATGGACCGTGCAATTCTCTCTATGGTTTGTTTGCATTTGCTATTTGCGTTACTTGTGCATGATTGAACCTGAGAGCTGTAATTATGAGCCCTTGATAGCACACAAGAATGAAATTAAGAGCACATCCAGAGAGCTGATGGCCTTACTTGAATATCTGATCGATTTCAAAGTATAGAATAGAGTCATTTCAGCACGGATGACCCATGAACTTATTACCGGTTCAGTCCTCGTTCAAGGGCATGACGGTGATAAACTCAGATGAGGATCAAACCGGCAGCCAGTATTACTGTAACGCACTAAAAGTCACGATAAAGCTGTAAAAGATTTCAATTTCAAATAAATGCTGTTCTTCTGAACTCTCTGTTCATCAGTTTCCACAAAAATATGAAGCAGCACGACCGTTTTCAGCATGAATAATGATCATAAATGTTTCTTGATCATCAAATCATCTTATTAGCGTGATTTCTGAAGGGTCATGTGACTCTGAAGACTGGAGTAATGATGCTGAAAATTCAGCTTTGATCACTGGATATAAATTATATTTTAAAATATATTCACATAGAAAACAATTTAAATGATACGAGTATTTCAAAATGTAACCGTTTTACTTGATCAAATAAATGCAGCTTCGGTGATTATAAAAGAATTCTTTCAAAAACTCCAACCCCAAACTTTTAAGTGGAAGTGTACAATTTAAAAATGGTATATATATATATATATATATATATATATATATACATATATATACATATATATATATATATATATATGTATGTATGAGATGGCTCACAAGATGAGGCGAGACACAAGATTTCATGAGAATGAGACGAGATTTTAACACAGTATTTTTAAAAAATACTCAATGCTGAAATGCAATCAGTGGTTCGGATCGCCAAAGTCACGTGATTTCAGTAAACGAGGCTTCGTTACGTCATAAATGAGTCGCAATTTCAATAGTTCACGTGACTTTGGCAGTTTTATACGTGAACCGAAATACTGATTCGAATCAAAAGATTCGTGAAGCTTCATGAATCAGTGTTCTGAAATCGTCCATCACTAGATATTGTTGAAAAGTCGTTATTTTGTTTTTTGACACACATAAAGTATTCTCGTCACTTCATAATATTAAGGTTGAACCACTGTAGTCACATGACCTGTTTTAAATACGTTTTAGTATCAAAGTGCTCATTATCTTGATGAGACTCACTGAATCATCTGATTTCGTCAAAGATATCTTCATTTGTGTTCTGAAGATGAGCGAAGGTCTTGAGGGTGAGTAATTAATGACAGAATTTTCCTTTTTCATTTTATTGCAGACAACAAGTGCAACTATAATCAAAATACTACAAATACAAATTTTCTTCAGTCATGATTCAGAGCTAAGAGACGGTCACAACTACACAGCCTAAGATAGCTTTCACATTGGGAGATCTTTGCTTGCGTCAGGGAGCCGCTTTCAAAATGCGGGGTACTGAAATCACGCTTGAATGCGTCCTCGCGATCAAGCCGACTCTGTGCGCGAATTCTACGAGATAAGGCGTTTGTCAGACGTTTTTAGTTGTGCGACGAATCCTCCGCCACGGTCTCGTCAGTCATCTCGCCACGTGATCAGTGAACTCTGATTCCCGCCGCGCCACGCACGACTCGTGTTTGATGAGCCGGATGGGATTGAAGTGACCGTCATCCAACCGAATTAAATGCTTTTTATTTATATAGAAAGCAAAACGACAGTGGAGGCGTACTGTAAACATGTGTATACAAGTATATGTGTAATGACAAGTGCTTAATTGTCAAGAAAATCACGTCCTAAAACTTCTTTATGTTGCAGAATGTAACGTGTTTTTATTTTGGGGTGAAACATGACTTGTTTTCAAGAGGTTCACCTGGTAATCGGCAGGACAAAGCGAGACACTTTTGGATTACGACCACTTTGCCGCTCTGGCCGGTGGCCTGACCTGGTCCGGGACTGACTCGCTCTTTCTCCATCACTCTTTCATTCGCTTCCTATGTGCCAGTTGGCAATCCCAGGCCAGGAATCTGTCAGTGTCGATTGAGCTGAAAGGGCAGGGTCCGGGCTAAAGCAGTCGCGCTGGTCGTGGGCCCACCGTTTCTTCCAAATAAGCCTGGGAAAAAAAGAAAGAGAGAGCGAGAGAGAGAGAGAGAGAGAGAGAGAGCACATTCCAGCAAGTAGAGCTGCCAACACCCTCCACACACACACAACTAGTTTTTTTGCAAAAGCGAGCCATGAATGAGATTAACAAAAGGGTCCTGTAAGAGCCCTTCTTGGCCGCCTTCCATGTCAACAGCTCTCGGGGTCAAAGGTCGCACTAACTACATTCATTCCCAGCAGACCCTGCTGCTCTACAACACAAGCTGCCCGAGTCTGGCAGCGGCAGAGAGAACGGACAGAAGAGAGAGCGAGAGAGAAAAGTTGAGTTTTTCCTCTTCCACTAATCCCCGGAGATATTCCAGATCTCTCCACATGTTTCTGCTGAATTAAAGCAATATCACACCTTGCAAATGGAACGGAGGGAAAAAAAGAGACAGGACGGAGAGCGGCAAAGAAAGAGGCGAGAAAGGAGGAGAGGGAAGGTTATTACTGCGCGCACATTTACGGCCCCTCACACATCGAGCCGAGCACCTGATTTCACTCAACGCGAAAAAGGCCCCGAGCTTTCAGCTTAGCTACATAAAAATGTCAGTCATTTAATAGATGCACAACACACCTGGGCTGACAAGCGGGATCATGTAATCCAATTACACGGAAACGCATTAGGTAAATAGCGTAAGGGCTGATAACAATGTTAAATCGCTGCCAGATTCCAGCGCCAAACGCTCATCCGGTGGAGATTGTGGAATGTATTGAAGTGAATTGATCTCGCTGGGAATGCAAAAGAATTTTCAACAACATGGTCAAACTTATTTTACTTCCGTAAAGGATTTTAGCTGTGAACGGATTGGGTCAAGATATTGACACTACCGCTTTTTGTTAAAAGCAGTTTTTGTACACGTATAAGATGAATTGAACTTTCTATTCGGCAAAGAATCGTGGAAAAAAAATCTCCACATTGATACACACTCAAAATGTTGGGTTAAAAACAACCCAAGCTGAGTTGAAAATGTGTAGTTTTAACCCAGTGGCTGGGTTAAATGTTTGCCCAACCTGCTGGGTAGTTCTATTTAACTCAATAATTGTTTAAAAAGGACTGTATTGCTTGCTTAAAATGAACCCAAAATATGTTGGAAATTAATATGAATAATAATGAATAATAATTAAATTGCTTATTAATAAATGTTCACCTTTTGATTCTTACTAGTAATTATGCATCCGATTTTTAATTTCAAACCCATTTTAAGCCAGACATACAGTCATTTTTAATAAATAGTTGTGTTAAGTAAAAAAACCCAACATTTAACTCAATCGCTAGTTTAAAAGAACCCAATCTCTGGTTTTTTCCATTTTCAACCCAACTTGGGTTGTTTCTAACCCAGCATTTTTAGAGTGTAATCAATGTTTCTTGAGCAGCAAATCAGAACGATTTCTGAAAGATCATGTGACACTGCTGAAAATCCAGCTTTGATCATGGGACCAAATTACATTTGAGCATAGATTCAAATAGAAAAGTTATTATTGTAATAATGTTCCAGAATATTACAGTTTTAACTTTTAAACTTTTGAGCACATTAATGCGTTTGGCAGACATCCAAAGCGTCTTACATTTCACTCAAAGTATAGATATTTTCTCAGTTCAAGCATTCCCTTGTGGATCGAACCCATCACCTCTGCATTGCTATACCATCAAGCTCTACCGCTTGAGCTTTTGAGTCGCAAACATGCGGAACATACAAAACTGCTCAGTTTCAGTGTCGTCACATATGCACTCAAACACGATCAAAATTACATGCTTGCCATCTGTCGATCACGGTGGTCTCGCACACAACGCTAAAGCACTTTTGTAAGTCACTCAGTACAACAGTGTCTGCCGAATGCCTTAAATATTAATGCATAGCAGTCTGGAATGGAAACTTGGAACTGAAATGTAAAAAGCAATAAGATGTTGAAAATGGGAAAGCGCAGTCGTGCTTCAGCTGTATCGGTTTGGCATTTCGAATTCGGTTTAGAACATTCCCATCAGGAAGATGATGTACCAAAAACATGTCAAATGTCCACAAATCGTGTTTTTAAATATACAAATATTTATTTTTTCACTGTGTGGTGCATCTCTGATCACATACACACGAAAACAGCTTCACGTCTACACTGTAAGAAATCATTTTCACCGTTTGTTATTTTTTTCCTTTTGTCAGAATCAACTTCAATTCGATTCAAGATTTTTGACTTTCTGTTGATTAAACCAATCGTTGACCAATTGTATGAACGCAAATTTTTAATTTCTATCAACTCAAAATGTAAAGGCATCACTGTTAAAAATTACCTGTAAATTTTACAGTATAATACTGGCAGCAGGGTTGCCAGCCAGTTACTGTAATTTCTACAGTACCATTACTATAATTTAATTTACAGGATTTTACTGTATTCTTTGATTATGCTGTATTGTTTTTAATTAAATAAGTCACTTACCACAGTTGTAGACCACTCTCTCTTGCTGCTACCAGAATCTCAACCGTTGAAAATCCTACAATGCCTCTTTATGCTTGAAATTTACAGTAATATCCTGTCATTTTGAGTCAAACCGCCACGCCCCCCAGAATGCATTGCAGTTTACAGCAATATGCTGTATTATTAAGAATACAGCCATCTGCTGTAAAATATTGCTGTAATTTTTACAGCAATTCATTACAGTGATTTCTTTTATATAGTGCAGAAGTGAATGAGAGAGCATTAGTGACACTATATGAATTTATTATCATGCATTTGGCAGATGCTTTAATCCAAAGTCATTTACATTGCATTCAACGCATTTGATCATTTTATGCATTTCATGGGAATCGAACCCATGTTTGAGCTACAGCAATGCATGAGAAATGAATGCAAAAATGCTTTCCAAGGTACGATTACACACATTCGCATTGTGTTCGTTTCTGAATCTTTGTGAGGAACCAAAGACGCATTTCTACTGTAGTCAGAACTTTTTCTGCATGTAATGTGCCTTATTTGCACTTAAATGCATTTTAACGTAAATTATATAAGACTTATCTATATAAATATGTATACTCTTATTCCTATTTGCTATTTATTTGTACCATACGCTGCACGAGTTGAATCTAATATAATCCAAAAAAATCTCAAAAGTGAATGAACTGAGCATCTCAGTAGAGGCTCTAACAGTGACATCAAGCGAATCAGAAATCAATACACTTGTTAAATCATTTTCACTACGGTCTGAGTGCACCTGACATCGAATCTAACAGCGAGCATCTACTTAAAGAAGACAGAAAAGAAGAAAGAAGACAGCGCAGTGGCCGAGAGAGAGAAACGGCTGCTAGTAAGAGAAGTAGAAGATAAAAAAGAATCGGCCATGGGGGGGAAGGGGAAGGTGCCAGGGGGAATCACAGATTTCTTTTTCATTTTATCCTTGATCTCCTTCTTTTTCTCTTTCAGCGAGATCCAGAGCCCCTCCCCAGCCCCCTGCAGAGCCGCGGCCCAGCCGAGAGCAGCGCTGCGCGGGCACAACCCCGACCAGCTGCAGGGTCCTCTGGAGCTCCACGCAGAGAGAGAGAGAGAGAGAGAGAGAGAGAGAGAGAGAGAGGGGAAAAGAGAGAAAAAAAAATGTGTGTGTGAATGAGAAAGAGAGAGACACTTGATGACAGGCAAAGTTTTTGGGGGGGATTCGCCACTCAAAGACACAACAGAGAGAAGTGGAGTGCTAAAGTTTCAAAGACACAGAGCTGGAGGATTTCCACTGGGCTGGACTTCCTCTCTGGAAGGCGTCCTGTAAGTTAGCAGGAGGTCAAACGTCAGCCAATGATGTATCTTACAGTCAAACACCCAGCAGCTGGTAACCATCAAACCTCGGGGACGTGACAGATCGCGGAGATCACTCGACGCTGATGGGATGAGAGGAAATGTCTCTAAAAATGTCTCTAAATTAAGAACATGGTAACTTGGCAATAAATGCGTGCAATTAATCCAAAACCAAAAAATGTTTGTGGGAGTTTGGGGCGGGGCTACCCGTTTGATTGACCAATGGAAGGCAGGGACGGAATTCATTATATTTGCAATTGATCCACACATCATGTTCTCACAGTGAAAAATACATCCCGGAGCAAAGAGGACACTGACAAAGCGTCGACAAAATAATATTCTAATTTTTTTAATGTATTTCATTACAGTTACATTTTAAATGGGTGGTCATCAGATTACAGTTCCATCTGAAAAGTGTTTTAGATTACCAAAGTGATTACTTTGAGTTTTAATGTCATTTAAACAGCGATTGGTGATTCTCTGACTCTGACCGTCTGAAAAAGACGAGTTCAGTTTCATGTTTTCCACTGTTTTCATGTTTTGGGAGTCATTTTATTATTCACTCGTCACTGCGACTTTTTCTCACAGTTAGTTTTTTTCACTCACAATTCGGACTTTTTTTTTCTCAGAATTGCGAGATTTAAACTCCCAATTGCAAGTTATAAAGTCAGAATTGGAAGATATGAACTTGCAATACTGACTTTTTTTCTTCCAATTGTGAATTTAGTAAGTGAGTTAAATGTCATAATTCAGACTTTTCTCAATTTTGCAAGTTTATATCTCATAATTCTGACTTTATAACTCACAACTGCAACTTTATATCAAACAATCCTGAGGGAAAAAGTCAGAATTGTGAGATAAAAACTCACAATGACCTTTTTTGTCTTTGTTCCACACTTATTAGTATTCCAAAGTATTCTAAAGTATTTCGATTAAGTGACTAAACTTGAGTAATGTAACGAAATACGTTACAAATGACTTTTTAAAGCATGTATTTTGTAATCTGTAGTGAAATACATTTTAAAAGTAACCCACCCAGCCCTGGTTATAGCATCAAATAAACATGAATGAACATCAGAAGGAACGTTGTTTCAAGACGTGAGGACACACAATTTTTCAAGTTCAAGTTCAGCAACGTTAATCTACTAACTGACTGATAAAATGGCGGATTCGGGGTTATGATTGGTCAGATCGCCTGTCAATCAAACTGCCGGAGAAGGGTCAGTTCCGTTTGGTGCCTCTAGAGGCACAGAATTGCCTTTAAAAACCGTCACTGTATTATTCACAGTTTGACAAGAAGCACTTACTCAATTGCTGTTCATTTATTACAAACAAGCAGGTAAGATCATCCACAAAGTCAACCTCTCCTGCTCAGACCTTATGAAGCACCTGACAGGTGTGTTATCAAGACATCAGGCTGAAATCCTCAACCATTTCAAAGTGACAGCTCTTATCTTTACAGCTGAGCCAACACCAAACCTCTGCCATATGACAGGACATACGGCGGGCCGCTGTCAGCCCACCTACAGCACATCAATCACGAACACGAGTCCGTCCCACACACCTGTGGCCGCGTGTGTGCGAATGCCTCGCAGGAGCCGCGAGCTGCACAGGTGAGGACATTTAAACCCTGAACAACAGCGAAATATTTCAAGGTGCACTGGACCGTCAGCGACGATGCATTTCAAAAATACGAGTATAGCATCAAGTGCATTTGTAGAGCAGAAAACTCACGCTTTAAAGAAAGAGACGACACCGCCTTGTCAGTCCAACCCTGTATGACTTCAGTAAAACGCAAAATGAAGCAATGTTCAAGCTGCTCTTTTACATACAGTCAAAGTTCTGAATCAAAAAGCAAAAAAAAAATTCACCATAAAAGGTTCCATCGACTAAAAAAAAAAAGCTGGGTTAAAAACAACCCAAGTTGGGTTGAAAATGGACAAACCCAACGGTTGGGTTACACTGTATGACTTCAGTAAAACACAAAATGAAGTATTTAGCAGAATGTTCAAGCTGCTCTTTTATATACAGTCAAAGTTCAGAATCAAAAAACATTAAAAAAAATCACCATAAAAGGTTCCATCGACTAAAAAAAAAAAAAATCTGGTTTAAAATTGGGTTGAAAATGGACAAACCCAACGGTTGGGTTACACTGTATGACTTCAGTAAAACACAAAATGAAGTATTTAAACCCAACGGTTGGGTTACACTGTATGACTTCAGTAAAACACAAAATGAAGTATTTAGCAGAATGTTCAAGCTGCTCTTTTATATACAGTCAAAGTTCAGAATCAAAAAACATTAAAAAAAATCACCATAAAAGGTTCCATCGACTAAAAAAAAAAAAAATTCCATCGACTAAAAAAAAAAAAAGCTAGGTTGAAAACAACCCAAGTTGGGTTGAAAATGGACAAACCCAACGGTTGGGTTACACTATGTGACTTCAGTAAAACACAAAATGAAGCATTTACCAGAATGTTCAAGCTGCTCTTTTACATACAGTCAAAGTTCTGAATCAAAAAGCAAAAAAAAAATTCACCATAAAAGGTTCCATCGACTAAAAAAAAAAAAGCTGGGTTAAAAACAACCCAAGTTGGGTTGAAAATGGACAAACCCAACGGTTGGGTTACACTGTATGACTTCAGTAAAACACAAAATGAAGCATTTAGCAGAATGTTCAAGCTGCTCTTTTATATACAGTCAAAGTTCAGAATCAAAAAACATTAAAAAAAATCACCATAAAAGGTTCCATCGACTAAACAAAAAAAAAAGCTGGTTTAAAATTGGGTTGAAAATGGACAAACCCAACGGTTGGGTTACACTGTATGACTTCAGTAAAACACAAAATGAAGTATTTACCAGAATGTTCAAGCTGCTCTTTTATATACAGTCAAAGTTCAGAATCAAAAAACATAAAAAAAAATTCACCATAAAAGGTTCCATCGACTAAAAAAAAAAAGCTGGGTTAAAAACAACCCAAGTTGGGTTGAAAATGGACAAACCCAACGGTTGGGTTACACTGTATGACTTCAGTAAAACACAAAATGAAGCATTTAGCAGAATGTTCAAGCTGCTCTTTTATATACAGTCAAAGTTCAGAATCAAAAAACATTAAAAAAAATCACCATAAAAGGTTCCATCGACTAAACAAAAAAAAAAGCTGGTTTAAAATTGGGTTGAAAATGGACAAACCCAACGGTTGGGTTACACTGTATGACTTCAGTAAAACACAAAATGAAGTATTTAGCAGAATGTTCAAGCTGCTCTTTTACATACAGTCAAAGTTCTGAATCAAAAAGCAAAAAAAAAATTCACCATAAAAGGTTCCATCGACTAAAAAAAAAAAGCTGGGTTAAAAACAACCCAAGTTGGGTTGAAAATGGACAAACCCAACGGTTGGGTTACACTGTATGACTTCAGTAAAACACAAAATGAAGCATTTAGCAGAATGTTCAAGCTGCTCTTTTATATACAGTCAAAGTTCAGAATCAAAAAACATTAAAAAAAATCACCATAAAAGGTTCCATCGACTAAACAAAAAAAAAAGCTGGTTTAAAATTGGGTTGAAAATGGACAAACCCAACGGTTGGGTTACACTGTATGACTTCAGTAAAACACAAAATGAACCAGAATGTTCAAGCTGCTCTTTTACATACAGTCAAAGTTCTGAATCAAAAAGCAAAAAAAAAATTCACCATAAAAGGTTCCATCGACTAAAAAAAAAAAGCTGGGTTAAAAACAACCCAAGTTGGGTTGAAAATGGACAAACCCAACGGTTGGGTTACACTGTATGACTTCAGTAAAACACAAAATGAAGCATTTAGCAGAATGTTCAAGCTGCTCTTTTATATACAGTCAAAGTTCAGAATCAAAAAACATTAAAAAAAATCACCATAAAAGGTTCCATCGACTAAACAAAAAAAAAAGCTGGTTTAAAATTGGGTTGAAAATGGACAAACCCAACGGTTGGGTTACACTGTATGACTTCAGTAAAACACAAAATGAAGTATTTACCAGAATGTTCAAGCTGCTCTTTTATATACAGTGAAAGTTCAGAATCAAAAAACATAAAAAAAAATTCACCATAAAAGGTTCCATCGACTAAAAAAAAAAAAAAGCTGGTTTAAAATTGGGTTGAAAATGGACAAACCCAACGGTTGGGTTACACTGTATGACTTCAGTAAAACACAAAATGAAGTATTTACCAGAATGTTCAAGCTGCTCTTTTATATACAGTGAAAGTTCAGAATCAAAAAACATAAAAAAAAATTCACCATAAAAGGTTCCATCGACTAAAAAAAAAAAGCTGGGTTAAAAACAACCCAAGTTGGGTTGAAAATGGACAAACCCAACGGTTGGGTTACACTGTATGACTTCAGTAAAACACAAAATGAAGCATTTAGCAGAATGTTCAAGCTGCTCTTTTATATACAGTCAAAGTTCAGAATCAAAAAACATTAAAAAAAATCACCATAAAAGGTTCCATCGACTAAACAAAAAAAAAAGCTGGTTTAAAATTGGGTTGAAAATGGACAAACCCAACGGTTGGGTTACACTGTATGACTTCAGTAAAACACAAAATGAAGCATTTACCAGAATGTTCAAGCTGCTCTTTTACATACAGTCAAAGTTCTGAATCAAAAAGCAAAAAAAAAATTCACCATAAAAGGTTCCATCGACTAAAAAAAAAAAGCTGGGTTAAAAACAACCCAAGTTGGGTTGAAAATGGACAAACCCAACGGTTGGGTTACACTGTATGACTTCAGTAAAACACAAAATGAAGCATTTAGCAGAATGTTCAAGCTGCTCTTTTATATACAGTCAAAGTTCAGAATCAAAAAACATTAAAAAAAATCACCATAAAAGGTTCCATCGACTAAACAAAAAAAAAAGCTGGTTTAAAATTGGGTTGAAAATGGACAAACCCAACGGTTGGGTTACACTGTATGACTTCAGTAAAACACAAAATGAAGTATTTACCAGAATGTTCAAGCTGCTCTTTTACATACAGTCAAAGTTCTGAATCAAAAAACATAAAAAAAAATTCACCATAAAAGGTTCCATCGACTAAAAAAAAAAAAAAGCTGGTTTAAAATTGGGTTGAAAATGGACAAACCCAACGGTTGGGTTACACTGTATGACTTCAGTAAAACACAAAATGAAGCATTTACCAGAATGTTCAAGCTGCTCTTTTACATACAGTCAAAGTTCTGAATCAAAAAGCAAAAAAAAAATTCACCATAAAAGGTTCCATCGACTAAAAAAAAAAAGCTGGGTTAAAAACAACCCAAGTTGGGTTGAAAATGGACAAACCCAACGGTTGGGTTACACTGTATGACTTCAGTAAAACACAAAATGAAGCATTTAGCAGAATGTTCAAGCTGCTCTTTTATATACAGTCAAAGTTCAGAATCAAAAAACATTAAAAAAAATCACCATAAAAGGTTCCATCGACTAAACAAAAAAAAAAGCTGGTTTAAAATTGGGTTGAAAATGGACAAACCCAACGGTTGGGTTACACTGTATGACTTCAGTAAAACACAAAATGAAGTATTTACCAGAATGTTCAAGCTGCTCTTTTACATACAGTCAAAGTTCTGAATCAAAAAACATTGAAAATGGACAAACCCAACGGTTGGGTTACACTGTATGACTTCAGTAAAACACAAAATGAAGTATTTACCAGAATGTTCAAGCTGCTCTTTTATATACAGTCAAAGTTCTGAATCAAAAAACATTAAAAAAAATCACCATAAAAGGTTCCATCGACTAAACAAAAAAAAAAGCTGGTTTAAAATTGGGTTGAAAATGGACAAACCCAACGGTTGGGTTACACTGTATGACTTCAGTAAAACACAAAATGAAGTATTTAGCAGAATGTTCAAGCTGCTCTTTTACATACAGTCAAAGTTCAGAATCAAAAAACATAAAAAAAATTCACCATAAAAGCTTCCATACACTGAAGAAAAAAAAAAAGCTAGGTTGAAAACAACCCAAACTGGGTTGTAAATGGACAAACCCAACGGTTGGGTTACACATTTGTCCAACTATTGTTTAAAAAGGACTATATGTCTGGCTTAAAATGAACATAAATAGGTTGGAAATTAAAAATCAGACACATAATTACTAGAGGCAACAATGATAAACAATAATAATAAGAAATTTAATTAATGTTTATTGTTTAATTATTATTCATTAAACCTAAATGTTCATTTCCAACATACTTTGGGTTCATTTTAAGCGCGCAATACAGTCCTTTTTAAACAACAGTTGAGTTCAATAAAACTACCCAGCAGGTTGAATTAAACATTTAACCCAATCGCTGAATTTGTCCATTTTCGACCCAACTTGGGGTTGTTTTTAACCCAGCTTTTTTTTACAGTGTACTGTACATTATGAAGTCATTAAGTCACTTAAATCTTTATTCACTTAAAATATTCCTTTTCAAACTCATTTGTATCGATGGGTTTGGAATGTTTCTATGATTCAGATCTTTCAATGAATTTGTGCTGGAAAAACATCTAACGAGGAACATTCTGCCAAGGTTCTCTCAAAGTCATCTGCTCTTTAATAACGTTCTCAAAACGGGTCACAAAAATGTATTTATACATTGTTCGTGGGACTGTTCTTAAACATTTTGGTTGCATCTGATATTTTTGAACGATGTTACTTCGATTGTTCCGAGAGCATTCAAAAGTACCAACGTTTGTTGGTCATTCCATTAATGATTTCTCTATAACAAAGGAAAAAAAGAGCATTGGATGTTTTGAACATTCAACATCACGTCCAGAACATATTTGAGAGTTTATCAGTACAGAGAGGATATTATCTAATTTAGCTGCACAAAGACGTCTGTGAATCAAAAGTAGATGGTCAGGTCTGCTGTACTAACACACTCCAGAAGCTCCGGCAGGCTTTGATGTGGTTTTGACCAGCTCTGCCCCCCCCCCCCCCCATCACAGCCCCGTGTCTGTGTGGACAACAGACATGAACAAATCTGAACTTCTGTTTGTTTTAATACACGTATCCATTCCTGTCGCCCAAACAGATTGGAGGCGGAACACGCTGATAAATAATTCACCCGTCTGACAGCAGGTCCACACACACACACACACACACACACACACACCTTTGATGCTCTGTGGCACAGTCGGGGTTATCGTTTGCTTCATCCTACACAAACGCACATGTTTTTTCAATGCGTTTCTATATACAAACACCGACCACAGGAGTAAAGTGTGCATTATATATTTTTTTTTTTTTTTTTAGAACTAAATAAGGAAAAAAAAAGGCCCATAAAAATGAATTATATGTGCAAAGTTTTCATCAAGGTTAGTGTAACATTAAAACCAAACATAATATCTGCGTTAAGTGATCTTCACAAACATTGCATTTTAATAAAACAATTTCCAATGTGCAATAAAATCATGCTTTTTGGTAAGCGTAATAATAATATCCAGCAAGCAAGAACATATTTTGTATAATTAATTATGACATATTTTATATTAATAATAGTGAGAACACTGAAACTTTAATGACGTTGCTGATCAACAGAGGGCGCTAGGACTCAATATGTGTGCTGATCAGTTTATAGTGCGATTTATATACTAAAATTCAGTGCATTAAACAATGCTTAATTTTTTTTTTATTATTATAATAGTTTTATTTCCATTTTAATTTGAGTATGATGACTTGAAATGAAGGAACCGATGTTAAAGACTTACAAAAAGTACACTTTTTTTTAAAAATGATTTCTTGTGGAGGTTCACTGTCCCATATGTACTTTCATTTGTTTTTGTTGTTTTTTTTTTGGACTTGTACACATGTTTTTTTTTTTTTTTTTTTTTTAACATGCACCATCATATTGAATTCTTAAAACATCAAGAGCAACCAAAAAAAGCTTTCTTAAGGTAAAT
>CM074288.1:21779009-21796509 GCA_037194245.1 Opsariichthys bidens
CAATTCTGACTTCATAACTTTCAATTCAGACTTTATATCTTGCAATTCAGACTTTATATCTCGCAATTCTGACTTTATATCTCGTAAATTCAGGCTTTATAACTTGCATTTCTGACTTTATAACTCGAAATTCTGACTTTATATCTTGCAATTCTGACTTTATATCTTGCAATTCTGACTTTATATCTCGCAATTCTGACTTTATATCACAAGTCTGACTTTATATCTTGCAATTCAGACTTTATATCTCACAATTCTGACTTTATATCTCGTAAATTCAGACTTTATAACTCGCAATTCTGACTTTATAACTCGGAATTCAGACTTTATATCTCACAATTCTGACTTTATATCTCGTAAATTCAGACTTTATAACTCGCAATTCTGACTTTATAACTCGGAATTCTGACTTTATATCACAAGTCTGACTTTATATCTTGCAATTCAGACTTTATATCTCGCAATTCTGACTTTATATCTTGCAATTCAGACTTTATATCTCGCAATTCTGACTTTATATCTTGCAATTCAGACTTTATATCTCGCAATTCTGACTTTATATCTCGCAATTCTGACTTTATATCTCGCAATTCTGACTTTATATCTCGTAAATTCAGGCTTTATAACTTGCAATTCTGACTTTATAACTCGAAATTCTGACTTTATATCTCGTAAATTCAGACTTTATAACTCGCAATTCTGACTTTATAACTTGCAATTGTGACTTTTTATCTTGCAATTCTGATTTAATATCTCGCAGTTATCACTTTATATCTTACAATTTAGACTATATATCTCGCAAATTCTGACTTTATATCTCTCAATTCTGACTTTATATCTCGCAATTTTGATTTTATATCTCGCAATTCTGACTTTATATATTGCAAATTCTGACTTTATAAATCGCAATTGTGACTTTTTATAATGCAATTGTGACTTTATAACTTGCAATTCTGATTTTATATATCGCAAATTCTGACTTTATAACTTGCAATTCTGACTTTATATCTCGTAAATTCAGACTTTATAACTCGCAATTCTTACTTTAGATCTCGCAATTCTGACTTTATATCGCAATTTTGACTTTATATCTCGCAATTCTGAAAAAAGTCAGAATTGTGAAATAAAAAGTCTCAATTACCTTTTTTATTTTATATTTGGTGGAAACATAAACAAGCTGCATAGTAAAGTGTCTATGCTACAAGACAAGGTTATGCAGGTTTGGAACAACATGAGGGTGAGTCAAAATCTATCAAGCTCAAAGTAGCATATGAGACTGACTAATGTTTATATACATACACATGAACACACACCTGGGGGATTCTGCTGCTGTATATCCCATATGGCATTCACAGAGCCCTCATACATCTCTCTTAAAATTCTCATCTGATTCCAAAGAAGCTGCGACCAATATTCCAGTCACATTGAAGGCAGTCGGAAAAACACAATTCCTGTCTGGCAGCTTATGATTATTGAGCACCCGTTCTCCAGGCTGAATCAAGGCGTCCTAATTTCCTGTCCTTCAAATAAAATGCCGGCTTTATTAGTTTCACACTTAAAATGATGTACAGAAAGGTTACCCAAGCGCAACGATCGGGCTTTTAGTTTTAACGAGTGCATACATCATAAAGCGATCTCGATGTAATAATCATCCATCATAATTGAGACACCGGACCAGCTGAGGGACCCGCGCGCGGAATGGGAAACAGATTTGGAGAAGGCGGCGACGTGCTAGGCGAACGCGAATTGGCGCGTACATGCGGCTAAGAAAAACTGTTAGTTTATGGGGCTCCTGCGGGACTGCGCGAGTGGTTTTTCGGTTAACTTGGAGGAACTTTGATTTTCAGACCTGTCAGAGTGAGAAAGTGTGTTTTTGTGCCTAATCTTGATTGCATGCATGCATGTGCGTGTTTTATGCATGTGGGTGTGAGGCGGCTGCGTCTATTACTCATGTGAGTCGGTGCGTCTGTTTCTGTCTGTTCGTTTTGCACTCGTTTTATGTACATCAGTCCGCTGGGTCTCTGCTCCATCCCATGCTGTGTCAGCCGCGGTCTCACGTCTGGGCCAGGCTTTAATTACAGTGCAGGCTGCTGTATTTCTGAAGGGGGTTGTCGGGAGCGAGGATGTCAGCCCTGCTGAGGTGCAGCGGAGAGGCGGACGGGACGGATCGTGACCCTCCCCCTGATCCCGGCGTCCCACGGGGCTTTAGGGTTTTACCGCGGTGCCACTGCCTCCCCTGGCCCTGACGCTGCCCACCTGCCACCTAATAACACACACACACACACACACACACACACACACACACACACACACACACAGATAACACTTTTTAAATACACAAGAGGCCCCAATATATATATGGACACTTAAGTGACACTTAAAACTATCCCTGAGTTCGATTTTAAATCAAGCGTATCCGTTCAAGTGTTGCAGAAACGTCCCTTTTCTTCATCACTTCATCACGTCTCACTGTCTTTGAATGGCTTGTGTTTTAGAGATTTTTAGTGGATGTATGAAGTCAAATTCACACAGGTGTCCTATAGAGGAACCACATCCATTATCAATTTCTAAAACTAATACTAAATGTCCTTTTGATAGATGTTTTCCATGGAAAAGTATGTTAAATTTTGTGTCTAATTTACTCTCTCTCTCTCTCTCTCTCTCTCTCTCTGTGTGTGTGTGTGTGTGTGTGTGTGTGTGTGTGTGTATACACACATACACACACACACTATTGTTCAAAAGTATGTATTTGTAAAACAAAAAATTATATATATATATATATATATATATATAATATATATATTAAATTGATCAAAAGTGACAGTAAAGACATGCATGTTACAAAAGATTACGTTTTTGAACTAACAAAATATTAAACAACTCAACTTTTTTCGAAATAATTAATAATCATAAATGTTTCTAGATCATCAAATCTTCAAATCAGAATGATTTCTGAAGGATCATTTGACACTGATTCAATTCAAATTTGATCACAGTATATAAATTGTAGTAATATTTCACAATTTTACTGCTTTTACTGTGTTTTTGATCAAATAAATGCAGCTTTGGTGAGTTTAATACATTTAAAAAACAATTATCGGCCCCAAATTTTGAAAAGTGTTTATGTATAATGAGAAGCACCATATAAATAATTTCCTTTTTTTCCTTTTGATTTTTGTATTAATTTTATTTGAAATTTTAATAATATTTTTTACTGAATTTGTCAAATTATATATATATATATATATATATATATATATATATATATATACACAAACATATATATAAATATATATATATTATATTTGAGGGGAAGTGTAATATATATATATATATATATATTTCACTTCCTCTCACACTCGCACACAGTATAAACCAACTCTCTTGTACAGTGGACCACATGCATATTCATACAAAACACACTTTAACTGAGTCGGCAAGAAACACTAGTTATTAAAGAGATAAAGTTCTGATATGAACCTGTGCTTCTATGTGAGCACCTCAGCCTCACTACACAACATAAACACACCTATAAGGACCAAATAGGCTTGTGCACTGTACACACACACACACACACACGCACGCACACACACACTCACACACACACCTTCTCACTGGTTCAATCTGACATTATCCGGCTCGCAGCGGCTGTCCACAAGTGTTGGCTGATCAATAGGTCTTCTCCTGCATCCGTATCGACGACGGAGCGCGTTCATTGATCACGTCCAGACCCCGAGGCCCCAGCTTCAAAGATAATTGGGCGCTGGGACGGGCCTTCGCATGATTGACAGGGGTCCGAGATGTTAATAAACCCCCAGGCTTTGCTTCATCATACGTGCGATGCAGCCCGGGTCATTATTTGCCGAAACTGTGTGTTTGTCGTCCCCCGTTAAGATGCTCGCAACAACTTCATCCCCGTCTTCTCCTCTGCAAAACAGAGGCGTTATTGATCAGGACACCTAATGTATGATCGCCACGCCGCGTCTATTATTCTGTGTATTCGGTTCAAATCAAGGTGCTTTTAAACAAGTGTCCGGCAAATGATGAAAAGCCTTAATAACTGAGCAGGGCCATATTGATACTTCATTATTAAGCAGGCAGACTCCAGCACATTAGGAAGCCATTAAAGGCAATAACAAACACAAGACGCTCATTTGTTTCAATGAGCCACGGTGAATATTAGAGATTAATTGACATCGCAGGGAGGGGGGAGACGGGTGGGCTGCTTTTCAGGACTTTAATATTACAAAAAGTTTGATAGGATGCATGCGAGCTCGCAGCACGTAAACAAGCGCTCTTTTAAACTGCATGGGAAAAAGGGGTTGTGAAACAAAGCAAAGGCAAAGAAATGGAAGCGAACTAGGAATTATTCAAATATTCCATGTGTAAATCGCATCCAAACCCTCTCAGAACAATAAAGTAATGAGGCCCCAATTGGGTCCCATTGCGCTCATGGGTTCTGAAAACAATAAGAGGCGCTAGATCTGCCTGGGCCCGATGCTAAACCTTAGAGTTCACTTGGCATCGGACTGTGTGTGTGTGTGTGTGTGTGTGTGTGTGGATGAGGCAGTCGGGATGCAGAGTTGCCGGGGGCGACTGGGCTGCTGATAGAGGCCAGTGTCCCAGCGCTCGGTGTTCGGATAATGAGGCCTTGCGCACACACACACACACACACACGCTGGCCCAGTGTGCATTCACAGATGCGGCCCAGTTACAAACACAAGACAAGTGATCCACATCAACACAACAGCTCGATACACACAGACACAGATTCAGGAGGGCAGGACCCCTAAACGCATGACAACATCAGTCACAATACCGGACGCATCCAAATAAGACGTCACCACTTTTAGTAATCGGAAGGATTTATAATTCAGCGCTGGCATGGAGAAAACAACAGAAATTGAGGATTTAACTTGACAGTTCGCCTAACACTTCAGTTATGCAGCATATATACTTATATTAGGGCTGGGCATTGTATAAATTTCACGATTCAATTTCGAGCTTGTGATTCAGTTCGATTCGATATCAATTATTTGGGGCACAACAGGTGCAGTAAAAAAAAAACTAAATCCACTAATGCTGTAAACTATACATCACTATAATTTTAAAGGTTAAAATGAACTGATTTGTCGGCTTCTTACATTTGAATTACATATAAGGAAGTTTTTTTTATAATAATAATACATTTTTAATAACATAATTATGTTTCTACTCGTGTTTTTTTTATTTAATAAAAACATGTAAATGACGGATTTCTTGAAATATATATTAAATATTAGACAGGTTATGGAAATACAATGAAGAAGCAACATAATGTAAATTTTTCCAGCCTACTAACGAGTTTTTGGACATTCACTGGATTTTCTGAGGTAAATCTAACATTGTGTCTTTGTTTACAAGCTGACATCTTTTAAAACACTGATTGAGCGATTTCGGTAAGTTGTACTTTACATACACATGCCTTCTGATGTCCATTCACGTTTATTTTATGCTGAAAGTTACCTATCAATAAAGATATGATCATTCACATTCACAATAAATAGCACCAAAACCAGCAGCGGCTCGTCTGAAGGAGCAAAACATTCATCCAAACTTAGACTTCTACACAGCTGAACAATTCATAATAAATTATAAATGTGTTCCGCATTCTACAACAAATATTTTTCGGATTTTCTAGGCTATTTTAAGTGAGCAGGACATATTAAAATGTCGCACATGGATTCAGCAGGCATGTATTCGTGATACTAAAGTCCTGTCCCAAATTTCACACTTCATAGCACTTTCGGTGTGGTCGACAATGGCTGCCGTGTGCAGATTCCTGGCTCCCATGCTTATTTTCACATTTTTTTCCGCAACTGGCGAAAATGGTATTTATTGTTGGAATTTCGTAACAAAATTGACAGAATTTGATAGCTGAGATGTAACCAGAAGTAACAGAGGCACACTACCAAGTAAAGTGTGTTGTCGAGGAGGAGAGTGTGCTGCTACCTTACTTAGCGATCAGATGAACCATTTTCAACTGCTGGACCAGGCGGAAAAATCCCACATGCACATTAAAGGAGGAACCTGAGCTATTAGCTATATCCACCTACAGCTATCCTAGCAACGCCCTAGCAACCAACAACAACAACCTAGAAAACAGCCTAGCAACGACCTAGCAACCACCCACAACACCCTAGAAACACCCTAGCAATCACCCAAAACACCGTAGAAACAGCCTGGCAACCACCACCAACAACAACTTAGAAAACAGCTTAGCAACACACTACCAACAATCCACAACACCCTAGAAATTGCCAAGAAATTACCTAACAACTACCAACAACACACTATTAATCACATACAATAGCAATATCCTAGCAACCACCCACAATATTTTAGAAACTGCCCAACAACGACCTAGCAACCACACACAACAACATAGAAACACCCTAGCAATCACCCAAAACACTGTAGAAACAGCCTAGCAACCGCCAACAACAACTTAGAAAACAGCCTAGCAACACCCTACCAACCACCCACAACACCCTAGAAACTGCCAAGCAATTACATAACTATCAACAACACACTATTAACCACATGCAGTAGCAATATCCTACCAACCACACACAATATTTTAGAAACTGCCCAACAACAACCTAGCAACCACACACAACAACCTAGAAACATCCTAGCAATCACTCAAAACACCGTAGAAACAGCCTAGCAACCGCCAACAACTTAGAAAACAGCCTAGCAAACACCCTACCAACCACCCACAACACCCTAGAAACTGCCAAGCAATTACCTAACTATCAACAACACACTATTAACCACATACAATAGCAATATCCTAGCAACCACCCACAATATTTTAGAAACTGCCCAACAACGACCTAGCAACCACAAAACAACCTTGAAACACCCTAGCAATCACCCAAAACACTGTAGAAACAGCCTAGCAACCGCCAACAGCAACTTAGAAAACAGCCTAGCAACACCCTACCAACCACCCACAACACCCTAGAAACTGCCAAGCAATTACATAACTATCAACAACACACTATTAACCACATGCAGTAGCAATATCCTACCAACCACACACAATATTTTAGAAACTGCCCAACAACAACCTAGCAACCACACACAACAACCTAGAAACATCCTAGCAATCACTCAAAACACCGTAGAAACAGCCTAGCAACCGCCAACAACTTAGAAAACAGCCTAGCAACACCCTACCAACCACCCACAACACCCTAGAAACTGCCAAGCAATTATAACTATCAACAACACTCTATTAACCACATACAATAGCAATATCCTAGCAACCTTGAAACACCCTAGCAATCACCCAAAACACTGTAGAAACAGCCTAGCAACCGCCAAGAACACCCTAGAAACCATCTAGAACACCTTAACAGCCACGTTTCCAACCACTCATTTTCTACAAAGAAAAGTAAATATCTGTTTAAATTCTCTAAATATATATATATATATATATATATATATAAATGAAAATGAATCTGGTTAATACTATTGTTCCCTGGCCACACCAGTGTTGTCACTGTTAAAATTTCAATAAAATAATATACAAATATTAGATGAAAATCTTAAATGAAAATTAGAAATGATGCATTGACTACAAAATAATAAAACTGGAATAAGGATAAATTAAAGCTAATAACAATATTTTAAAAACCACAACTACACAAATAAAAGATATTTCAAAATATGAATAAATACTACAATGATACATCAAGAAATGAATCAAATTTAAAACAGCTATCAGTTGCAACCATGAAAAAATCACTGTCTTTCATGTAAATATTTTTCGACGTCTGTACAGGTCAAACACTTCCTCCTAATCGAACACTTTTAGCTATCGGATGTGACTATTCCTCCCAACGAATCAGATCAGAAAAAAAACGAGACGTTCTAATTCCTGGAAATGCAGGATAAGGAAAAAAGGAAGAGTCGTTCATCAAACCTCTCACTAATTCTTTCTTCTCTCCTGCCTGTGTCTCTTTCGGAGTTGGCCTTAACCTGGAGCACGTCGCTGGGGTAGAGCGCCGAGGATTTTAGGGGGTTTGGGCGGTGCTGATGGCCCAGGGCATGAATATTCAGACAAGCGCCGTCTCTCTCTGGTTCCGTAGGTGCGGTCAGAGCGCTTCTCCGCCCCGCAGACCCAGAGGAGACAGACGGCTGGATGGCGCTTCGCGGAGTGAGGAGTTGGATGCACTGTGTTGACCTAAACATGAGACGGGGTCAGCGATACATGACCAGGTCACTGCAAGCACAGTGCACGCTCACAACTACATGCATGTTCCTTTTTATATAACATATATGCTTTTGCTGTCTCTCACACACAAAATATTCTCCCACTCTCAAGCCCTCACACACACACACACACACACACACACACACTCCGATAGGCATTATGCTAATCTCGCCCCTCTGCTCTGTCACTGGTGAGCTGGTAGAGCTGCGCGCTGCTCACCGGCTCTGTTCGCCTTAGGGCCCCTGCCGCACGTTTTGACAGAGCATCCCCTGATAGTTGGGATTAGTCCAGCTTGTTTAGATAAACCAGGAGAAGTGGAGGAAAGGAGAAACAAGGAGGGAGGGAGTTTTGTAGAGCTCTGCTGAAGCCAGATGCTACATGCTTTCAACAAAAACGTGCATATGTATAAGTCATAGGATTCACATGACATCACTGCTGTACTGTAACTTAAAAAAAAAAAATGCTTTCAGTTAAACAGAACACATTTTGAACAGGATCTCATGGTCGAATGTTCATTATTTTCCTCATTTTCTCCATTGCTGCAGCTCCTCTCGCTTCTCAGTCTGTCAGGAACGCTCCGTTTAGTTCCTGTCTCTATGAAGCCCCTCCTTCTGTAAAGCATAATATGCTCTGATTGGTCGGCTGGATCAGTGTTGTGATTGGCAAAGCTCTACCAGTGTGTTTGGGAAATGTCCCGCCCCTTACGGCAAGTTTAAACACACTACTAACTCAACCAAGCCCCGCCCCTTATTTTGCATATGCTGTGGGCGGGAAATATTTAAATGAGAAATATTCTGAAGAAAGCTCAAGACTACAATGGAGTTCAGAAACAGTGCGCAATTATATAAAGAATAACTCCCGCTGGCGGGACTTTGCAGAGCTTTTTCATGCTAAAATGGCAACGTTACACACTAATTTCATTTTTTAACCTGCTGCCCTCGGGCAGGTACTACAGGTCCATTAAAACAAGGACAAAGAGATTCAAGGACAGTTTATTCCCCGGAGCCGTGACCATCATGAACTCTAACATGCACTGATCCCATTCTGCTGCACACACAAACACACACACATACAGAAATGCGATTTAAACAGTAAAATTGCATGTATACTGGAGCGAAGAGGTTCAATTAGGTCATGTAAACATCTTAAAGCTGCAATATGTAAACTTTTTGCAGTAAAATTTCCAAAAATCTCTAGGCCAGTGTCATATATTTTGTTCAGTTGAGTACTTACAATATCCCAAATGTTTACAGCTATTTGTAAATCGTAAATTGCTATTTTATTGCTATTTTGTCGATTGCGTCATATCCGCATTACCCTCAGTTTTCGGTTTTATTTAGTAGAAACCATGGAAACACCAAAGACGTTTTAATATATATTACATGTTTTAATAGACAAATTAACATCTGTTCATATACATAATTATAGACTAATTAGAATATAATATAAAACTAATTATTGTTATATAGCTCAACACATTTAGTCTTGTTTAAATCCAATATTTTCAAATCTAATAATATCTTATTTTCTGCGAGTACCATGCTTTACCACGCCTCAGAGAAAAACACTTTTGTCAAGTAGCTAAAACAGCATAATCAGACGCAGCTTTATTTTTAAATTACAGAAATACAGAATTTTCTACATCATTCAATACGTTTTAAATGAACTGCATGTCATTTATCAGCACAAGCCGTCCAGCATTTATTAATATGATATTGTAATACGGATCTCTTACTGCAGTGAACGAGTGTCTCACAGAGTAACGTTACAACATCATCTTCAACACACTCAAATGTGTCTAATATGATCCACAGAGCCGCGTTTCCTCACACTCATGACCGGAGAAGAGGAAGCGGCGACTGTGTCATGATAAAAGTCTCTCATTATCAATCGTCTCGTTCAGCTCCTGCTCCGCTTCACACTACAGTAACGTCAATCGCATCCATGAACGTGATTTGTGCCCGAATCCCATCCCGATTCTTTCCCACCGGCTGTGAGGTGAAGACCACACGTCCCAAGATTCCTCGCTCAAAATTGGCAAGCTTTTGTTTTGATGAAAAACTACATATTGCAGCTTTAAGTATTTGAAATAATCAATGTAAACAGTCACTGATAATAATCAGAAATGTACATATTGCAGCTTTAACCCAAACTTTTGAATGATAGCGTATCGTGGTTTCCACAAAAACAACGGTTTTCAACATTGATAATAATCACAAATGTTTCTTGAGCATCAAACCATCATATCAGAATGATTTCTGAAGGATCATGTGACCCTGAAGACTGGAGTGATGATGCTGAAAATCACTGGATATAAATGACAGTTCACTGTATATTCACGATATTACTGTTTTTTGATCTTGGTGAGTGCAAAATCAACCTGCTGTGACAAAACATGAGAACGGACGTTAATTCAAACACATCGACACCATCTTGAGCTCACTCATGAGCAGAAAGGCTCGTGTTGCGATGGCGGTTTTGCGTTTGGATTTCCAGATCCGCAGACGTACTCGGCTCCACACAAGAGTCGGTGCGTGTCTTTCATATCTCACCCACCGGCAATGTCACCGCACAAGTCAACGAGAGATGGCCCATAAAGAACAATAAGCTTCATTTGCAATGCAGATGCTTGGGATTTTCACCGTCTCTGGAAATATGACATATTTTGGGTTCATCCATAAAGGGCGAGCGCGCTGCATCTTGTTAGCGGATGTTGTCGTGCGCTTTTGAGACGTCTCGCTCCGTCCTATATATACACAGTTCCAGCAGCTATCAGTCTAATGAGATATTTATTGTGCTCTTTTATGGGCAGCTTTGCATGAGGAAGTGCTGTTTTTATTGGAACATTCCTGCTCGGCATTAATGACACCTTCGCACTCCTATCCGCTTTGAGCAACGTTTGAACCTCCCCATTAAATGGCTGACCTTTGACCCCAGGTTCACCCAGCCGGTGTGCACGTTCCCTCTGCTCCTGTTCTCTCGGCTTTGGGAAAGAGAAAAGGCAGAATAAAGAAAAGGAGTGATTATCCTTTCAGAAGACCTGCCTGCTGAAAAGAAGAAGAGTGGATCTTTTATTCAGTAATGTCAGACGGAAGGACCGACGCTGGAATTCAGCCTTTGATGGGTTTAAGAGAGTCAACACTTCACGAGTGTAAATATGTCTACCCGGAAAAATATACGGCATTATTTTATACACTACCGGTCAAAAGTAATTCCGTTTTGCTCACCAAGATTCCAAAGCCACGCCTTTGCTAGCGGACCAAAACTACATATTAAACAATAAGGTAATTAATTAATTAATTAATTAATACACTCTTTTATTCAGCAAGGATGCGTTAACTTGATTCAAAGTGATAGTAAAGTTACAAAACATTTCTATTTCAAATAAATGCTGTTTCTATTCATCAAGGAATCCTGAAAAACCATGAAATCATGGTTTCCACAAAAATACTACGCAGCAACATTGTATAATAAATAATAATAACCACACTTTAAGTTGGTAAAACTCAAAAAGAAATGAGGCAATCAGTTGCATGCTGAGAAACAGAAATCCTAGCCCAGTTTCAAATAAACTTAAGTTCTTGTAAATTCAAAGAAATAAGTTCATTAAACTCAAAACAATGAAACAGTTCAGTTTACTTAAAATATATCAGTTCTGTGAACTTGAAAGAAAAATAAAGTGCTAAATACTCTACACTAATTATATTGTTTAATTTGAACTTTTCCTACTCAAACCAATTCATTATTTTGAGCGTTGCAGTGCAATATTGTGCACCAAATCATCACACTGAACTTTAACATCCCATAAAATCACCAAAACACCAGCTGATTCGCTGAGGCTTCAACAATAGAATAAAATTAGTGTTGGTGAAGAGAAAACATGCTGCAGCATTTCAGACACTCGATGCAATGAAAAGCATTCCTACATGAGAGTAAGTGTCCGAATACATTCCAGGGAAGTAGATGGAACATGTAAACAGAAAATGATTAGCTTAAAAGTGACGTCAGGAGCACATTTACACAACACTGTACTAAAAATGGAAATCCTTTGCAATTTTCACGTACAGTTATCAAAACAATTCCCGTTCACGCAGATCTGCGAAAAATGAGTAAAAGTGCTGTATTCTGCAGCCAGTCCAGTAAACAAAACCTATGCGCCTATAGACTGTAGACATGTGCATGACAGAAAGCGTGTTTTTGTAGTTTACATGGAGAAGATAACGATATCATTTCCAAAAACTTGCACTTTGAAACTTGTTTGCATTTTTAAGCCCCGAAAACGCCATTGTCATGTAAAATGAGCAACCAAAACGCATAAAAAGTTGAAATGGTGTCGTGCAAACGGCCTCTTTGTTTGTGTGTATATTCTCCTGAAATTCTGGTTGCGGATAAAAGACTATTTAGAGAGAATTCCTCCATCATATGTGTTGGATTGCTCGCTCCCACAACTCCTACAATGCGTTTCTTTTCTTGTTTTTCTTCAATATTAAATTCCCAGAGAAATGTGCAGAGTCAACTGTGAGTAAACCATTAGTAGATTGACTTCTAAAGAGTCTAACATTTTCAAAACATTGAACATCTGTGTCAAAAATGCAGTACCTGTTTGTTTGACCAATGGAAGACAAGTGCCAGCAGGGAAACCTGTTAGAAAACAATTATTATTGTTATTATTATTATTATTCTGAAAGCTTCATTTGGTGCCATTAATGACTAAAACATTCAGCCAATTTAAAATGGTCTTAGTGAGAATCAAAATACTACATGCCTAGATATTTACAACAGCGGTTTTGCATCACTTGTCAGTTTGTAAATGGTAAATTTAAAGCTTTTACCTCTTACAAAACTTCCATAAAGGTACGATCTAGAAAACAACAACAACCGTTCGAAGCTGTAAATAAAAGACGATTATTATTTACAAGAAAATACTATTTTAGGCTTCCAACTGGAAAATTTCTCGTTTACTTAGTATTATTTGTGAAATTTACAAGCAAATCCTGAGAAAAACTATTTTAAAGTACATCCTATGCCATTTTTTCTCAGTGTAGTATATTTCATGAATAATTACAAAGAAACAGCAAGTAACACTTTATTAGTAAATGTTTTATTTTTAACTTCCAAAAAATAATTTTGTTCAGTGTAATTACGGCAGTACCTCTTTGTTTGACCAATGGAAGACAAGTGCCAGCAGGGAAACCTGTTAGAAAACAATTATTATTGTTAATAGCATGCAATAATAATGCAACATGTCTGGAAAAAAGCTAATTTGCATGAGACCACATGACAAAAGTCATGCATTCAATAATGGCCTTAACATAGGTGAAGAGAAGAGAAGAGATGGGAAGAGAAGAAAAGAGGAGAGGAGAGAAAAGAAGAGTAGAGAAGAGAAGAGAAGAGAAGAGAAGAGGAGAGAAGAGGAGAGAAGAGAGATGAAGAGAAGAAAAGAGGAGAGGAGAGGAGAGGAGAGGAGAGGAGAGGAGAGGAGAGGAGAGGAGAGGAGAGGAGAGAAAAGAAGAGAAGAGAAGAGTAGAGAAGAGAAGAGAAGAGAAGAGGAGAGAAGAGAGATGAAGAGAAGAAAAGAGGAGAGGAGAGGAGAGGAGAGGAGAGGAGAGAAAAGAAGAGAAGAGTAGAGAAGAGAAGAGAAGAAAAGAGGAGAGAAGAGAGATGAAGAGAAGAAAAGAGGAGAGAAAAGAAGAGAAGAAGAGAGTAGAGAAGAGAGATGAAGAGAAGAGAAGAGAGATGAAGAGAAGAAAAGAAAAGAAAAGAGGAGAGGAGAGAAAAGAAGAGAAGAGAAGGGAAGAGTAGAGAAGAGAAGAGAGATGAAGAGAAGAGAAGAGAAGAGAAGAGAAGAGAAGAGAAGAAAAGAGGAGAGGAGAGGAGAGGAGAGAAAAGAAGAGAAGAGAAGAGTAGAGAAGAGAAGAGAAGAGAAGAGGAGAGGAGAGGAGAGGAGAGGAGAGAAGAGAAGAGAAGAGAAGAGAAGAGAAGAGAAGAGAAAGAGAAGAGAAGAGAAGAGAAGAGAAGAGAAGAGAAGAGGAGAGGAGAGGAGAGAAGAGAGATGAAGAGAAGAGAAGAGAAGAGAAGAGAAGAGAAGAGAAGAGAAGAGAAGAGAAGAAGAGAAGAGGAGAGAAGAGAGATGAAGAGAAGAGAAGAGAAGAGAAGAGAAGAGAAGAGGAGAGAAGAGAGATGAAGAGAAGAGAAGAGAAGAGAAGAGAAGAGAAGAGAAGAGAAGAGAAGAGAAGAGAAGAGGAGAGGAGAGGAGAGGAGAGGAGAGAAGAGAGATGAAGAGAAGAAAAGAAAAGAGGAGAGGAGAGAAGAAAGAAGAAGAGAAGGGAAGAGTAGAGAAGAGAAGAGAGATGAAGAGAAGAGAAGAGAGATGAAGAGAAGAGAAGAAAAAAAGAGGAGAGGAGAGAAAAGAAGAGAAGAGAAGGGAAGAGTAGAGAAGAGAAGAGAGATGAAGAGAAGAGAAGAGAAGAGAAGAGAAGAGAAGAGAAAAGAAAAGAAAAGAGGAGAGGAGAGGAGAGGAGAGGAGAGAAAAGAAGAGAAGAGAAGAGTAGAGTAGAGAAGAGAAGAGAAGAGAGATGAAGAGAAGAGAAGAGGAGAGGAGAGAAGAGAGATGAAGAGAAGAAGAGAAGAGAAGAGAAGAGAAGAGAAGAGGAGAGAAGAGAAGAGAAGAGAAGAGGAGAGAAGAGAAGAGAAGAGAAGAGAAGAGAAGAGAAGAAAAGAGAGATGAAGAGAAGAGAAGAGAAGAGAAGAGAAGAGAAGAGAAGAGAAGAGAAGAGAAGAGAAGAGAAGAGGAGAGAAGAGAGATGAAGAGAAGAGAAGAGAAGAGAAGAAAAGAGAGATGAAGAGAAGAGAAGAGAAGAGAAGAGAAGAGAAGAGAAGAGGAGAGAAGAGAGATGAAGAGAAGAGAAGAGAAGAGAAGAGAAGAGAAGAAAAGAGAGATGAAGAGAAGAGAAGAGAAGAGAAGAGAAGAGAAGAGAAGAGAAGAGAAGAGAAGAGAAGAGAAGAGAAGAGAAGAGAAGAGAAGAGAAGAGAAGAGAAGAGAAGAGAAGAGCAGGTCTCGGGGGGGTGTGGGGTGATGTCAGCCTATTAAACTGATTTCACAGGTTCCCTTAACGAAGCCACTCGCCAGTAAAAGGGCAGGAAGCATCTCGTTTCACTCTTTTTTTCACTCTTCCCTTCAAGCTGGATGCATGTGAGACTTATTGAAAGCTCCTGACAAACAGGCGTGAAGGAGGGCAGCTGGTGGGGCAGCCCTCTCAGGACCCCAACAGCCCCGCCGGAAACGCAGGTGGTATAAAACAGCAGCCGTCAGTTCTTAAAGATTTCTCTTGCTCTCTCTCCGCCTCATTCCGCCCTTCAGCGCTCTCGGAGAAACCCGATACGGACTGTTGAGATACTGGAATCATACGGTCACATCACAGCAAGACTTGTTGCACTTGCATAACTTTGCTGATGTCATCTGTCCCTGGATCAGACTGCAAAAGCGTTTTAAAAAAAAAAGGTTTCATTTAAAATATAATGAATTCTGGCATCATTTAATCACCCTCAGGTCTTTACAAACACTTTCTCATGTGGAACTCTGGACAAAAACAGTTACATTACATTATTCTTTCTTAGAATATAAGGGTCAATGATGGCGGAATTTACAGTATTTGGGTGAAATAACCATTTATTTAGTTTCTTAATACACATAACTGGTTCTACAGTGCATTATTTTATCATACTGCTGCTGTGCCTCTGAAATAGCTTTCTTTTTGTCTGATTGTTGTCTATCAGGACCAAGTGTGCCGCACAAGCCCTGAAAATGTAAGCCAAATCGCCTCAATCGCCCCCTGGTGGCTGGATGCAGTATAGTTCATCAATCCCGCCCTCTCTATATAATGTAATGGGACGTGAGACAAACTAAACAATCACATTACACTTCAAATATATGATGATTTATGTCATTTTAGGTAGGTTTTTTTTTAATAGGTTTTAGTTAATTATTTGATGCTATAAAAACGAGAGTGTGACGTCATGATTGACAGCTTCTCTGAGCAAAGTAGTCACCGAGACACTGACAGACTTTTTTTTTTAAGGATTTTCAGGAGGAGATCGGAGCTTTAACTTTAATTTCTGTGTGACAGATATTATAGAAATGTGTATTCTAATAGTTCTATATTCATGCTATATCTTGAATATCTTAAAAATAGTTTTTAATATGTAATTTGTTCGTCTTTTCGGTTCATCCGTGTTCTTTTAGTTTGGCGATCGATTGCTCTTGCCTACTTGATCACTAGGGGGAGAACTCGCGGGTTTCTTCATTCCACATAAAGCTGAGTTTTATGATTTTTCATCTCCCTCTTTTCAGAGGTATTTATTTCTGCATTAAACTGTACTAACCGATTCTGCGGGAGTGTGGGCGAGGCCTTGATAGTGCGCCTCTACTTCTCGCTCACTTAAGGTTAAGAACAAAAGAGAATTTATATCTGTTCGGGGTCTTGAATCATGTTCAGTGTGCACTAGTGCGATAATGAGCAAAAAGTTGCTGGCTGCAGTTCACTTAATGGCCACCGGTGTCAGTAATAACAAGGGTTTCTAAAATTCTACATAGTTGAAATTACAATTGTTCTGGATGTGCCAATGAACATACGATTCTCCATAGACTCTGCATCTGAGTTACTGAGGACAGCATGGTTGAATTTTAATTATGATGGAAATGTGCCGAAGAAAGTCTGTAAAGTTTGCGCTAATCATTTTACGCTGGACTGCTTCACAAACGAGGGTCGATTCAAGGAAAAAAGATGAACATGACGACACTACATCATGCAACTACATCAATTTATCCACTAACCGTTCAGAAACGTCTAAAAGTTGGAACCTCTTCCTGAGTCTCTCCATCAGTTTGAACACTTTCCTCATTTTGTCTGCGTGAGATTCTCCAGCTTTGTTGTTGTTGAGCTGTTAAAGCTCCGCCCTCTTCTGGAGCAGCAGCTCATTTGCATTTAAAGGGACACACACAAAAACGACATGTTTTTGCTCACACCCAAATAGAGGCAAATTTGACAAGCTAATCTTATGAAAAGGGGCAATATAGGTCCCCTTTAATGGTTAAATTAAATTTAATTTATCAAAAACCACGTCTAGTTACATTAAATCATGAAACTTAAACAAAAGGATGAACACCGTCCTCATTTTGTCTGCGTGAGATTCTCCAGCTTTGTTGTTGTTGAGCTGTTAAAGCTCCGCCGTCTTCTG